>JAFBJR010000175.1:3537952-3860779 GCA_016785285.1 Brachirus orientalis
TTCCTCTCTCTTCCTCTGTCTGCTTTTCCCTTCACTGTCAGTTTCTGTCAGTTTTCTGCCATGATGCACCTCTCTACTGAATACAACAGCGCTATTAACCTTCCTCCATGAACATGTGCAAGTTTGCATGCTTACACGCTGTCAACTAATACACAGAAACACAGGCACCAAATGTCCACTTGTTGCCCACACTTAGTTGAGTTGTTACTGGACTAATACGAGCTATTTAAATACAAAACAACATTTTGAAACTGCATTAAAAAGTGTCACAGACATGCTAAAAGCAGAGGCAGCCTTATGCACCCTGGGGTCTTCTTCAATTGAAACAGGTGAAACATAACAAGGCTGTCTGCAGTGGCTAAAAGCTGTGGGCTTTTATTTCCTGCATGCTACTTTCAATCCCCATTCATCACATTTTTTTTTTTTTTTTTTTTTTTGTGCTGTCCCGGTTCCGCATGTATTCCTGCATGCTACTTTCAATCCCCATTCATCACATTTTTTTTTTTTTTTTTTTTTTTGTGCTGTCCCGGTTCCGCATGTACCATACAAATGTGTGTGGACAGTAAGTGTGAGTGTGCATGCATGTGCACATCTGTTGATATGCCGCTAATAACTCCCATTCGTTTGTCCTTCAGGGCAATGGCCTCCATAAATCACATCATAGTCTCTTAAGAGATTCGCCACTGGGCCTTTTGCCCCCTCTCCCTCTCTCATCTAGCCTTGTGTATCTCCCCACACCCCTGCCCAACCTCCTTTTTCCTCCTGCCTCTCATTGCATGTGCTTCATTCTCTGTTTTTTTTTCCTTGTCCAAGGTTTCTGATGAGACCCGCTTGATCGAATCTTGTTGTGTGCATGCAAGGCCTTTTTGTTTATCATCTTGAGCACTTTCACTCGGTTTTTTTTTCTGTCCATTGATTATCACATTAGGGTCTTGATGTTTGAGTCGGCACAGTCAGACTTTTGCTTGGAAAAAGGTTGTCATCGGGTTCTGGCGCTAAATGAGGTGAAAAGGCCACATGTGAAAAGGAGTGATCAGTTTTTGTTTGTGAGGAGGTACTTCAAATGAAATGGCTAAACGTTTTGCTGCCTGCAGACTATGTGTGTGTGCATACACAGTTTATATCTTAGTGAGGTCAAAAAACATACAAATCTATCTTTGTGGGGACATTTTGCCTGGGCCCCACAATTTTAAAGATCTGGTTTTAGGGTAAGGGTTGGGTTTAGGTTAGGGTGAGGGTAAGGGGCTAGTTAGTGCATTATGTCATTGCAGTGTCCTCAGTTAGATATTGTATTCTTTGTATGTGATGGAGGGTATGTTTGGATACTGTGGTATGATATAGAATTCTGTGTTTCATAAAAGCTCCATGAAGTTTCATCCAAGGTAGTTTTTCCAGAGTCAGTTGTTCCCTCTCTTCTATACTTTCTATTTTTCTTTCTCTATTTCTCCTTTTACCTGTAAATACTCAGGCACACACACACACACACCTGTGTGGCACCATTGGCACTGGCATGTTGAACAAAATTGACTGCTGGTGAAGGTGTTTTCACACCGGCAAGCACAGATTAAGGCTGTGGTTCCATCTGAACGTCAGTGTTTTTGGCCAACCAGCCCATGTTCCCTCTAGTTAAGTGGAACCACTGTTTGTCCATCCTAGATTTTCAATGAAGGCCATTGTTCAGTGCACAACATCAGCAGATGTAAACATCACAGTGACATGGCAGATCGCATTGAGCTTCTGTGAGTTGGATTTCGTGGGATCCAAAAGTGTAGCAAACAAAGGCAACTGGACTTAGTTGAAATTCCAGTTGCCTTTGTTTGCTACACTTTTGGATACTATGACCTGGATGACTGAGAATCTTCGCAGACAGATTTCATGGGACACCCAAATTGTAACAAAACTTTTTGTGTCTTACAAAGACAACTCGTCTACAGTTTACATTGACAGGCCCACTGATGATGAAATGGTTTGCAAAGGAAAAGGATCACTCTGATTTACTGTTGAATTTATTGAAATCCTATCAGAGCCTATCAGAGGAAAAAAAAAGAGGCAAGAAAAGGATAAAGTAACAAATTATGATGTTAAGCAGGTGCACACTTTCTGTCAAATCTGCCTTTAAAAAAAAAAAAAACTAAACAGGGTAATCTACCTTACCAAACACTGCACTTTATGTGTGCAACATTTAGTCTGAGGCAGTTTCTATTGTAATCAGTCTTTGCCATTTGATTGTTAAGATGGTGTGTTCCTGCATGGCAAAGACTGCAAATAAATAAATAAGGGGCATCGTCTTCTGGGTTTACTCCTGAATCCCATCAGGAAATAAGAACATACTGAAGAGTCATTAGCGGGTGAATATCCTGGTTGTTAAAAGAAGATCAGTTCACTGATGATATAATATGAGCTCTTATTGGTCAGTAGTAGTCTGGTTGCAGGTGATGCACTATGAACTTCCATTTGCAAAAAGTTAACATGGTGCCAGCTAATTTGCAAATCTCACAGCTTCAAAATAGGAGTTCAGATTCTTATGCGTGATGTCATGACTGTTTTCCACTTTGCTGCTTACTGTGGAGTGCCTGTCTTGAACTTCCTGTATACACTTGACCTACCATAGACTTCCATACACACACACACACACAGAGAGAGAGAGAGAGAGAGAGAGAGAGAGAGAGAGAGAGAACACACTGCTCTGTATTTGTTTGCATCATAATGGTATGGTTATTCAGGAAACCTCTTGTTTTGAACTGCTTCACCAGCACAGTGAGACATACAAACTGTCACACGCACACACACGCACATGCACACACAAGATAAGCACATTTACAGTTTCACCTACGCATACTGAGAATCTTATATAATTCAAAGTGGGGCAGCATATCTCTCAAGCATGCAGACAGTCATCGTGGTTCCAGCATTACGACCTGAATAAAGAAATGTTTACTGAACCTGAACATATACTTTCAAATACACCTAAATCCTCGAGTGTAGAAGAGGCTTTCAAAGATTGGTTGACAGAATCTAAAGAGTAAGAAGGGGAACAAGCAGGGAGGTATCAGGGCATAAACGCAGCCAGTTGTGTTTTATTCGCCTTCCTTTATTTATTAATCAGGGTTAAGCTGCTCTTTCAATTGTGCATGTTTTTTTTTTTTTTGTCACCTATATCCCATAAATTGTTGTATTTCAATCACTTAGCAAAGAGCCGCTAAAACTTAGTGGTGTAATAACTCCAATCTGAATAGATTTAGCAGCTGAGACAGATATCCAAACACAACGTAATTAATGCTTCTTTATTTATTTATTATTGTATTTATATGGTGTTTTTTTTTCATATAAAAAGGTACTGGTGAATTTTCTTGTTTAGAATTAAAATATTCACGTCCGAGTTATGCTAAAGTGCAGTTTAAAGCACCTGCCCAGGAAATAACTTCTGTGATACTTGCCTGTCATGCCAAACTTGTATTTAGATGCTTACATTTGCATCTGATATTTGACTAATTGTCAAAACGTGGATACCACAAAGTGCAAGAAATTAAGCAGCTCATTTGTTTGCAAAGATGTTTCATCTCACATTCTGTGATAACCCTAACACCAACCACTAAAGGGTGCAAAAATGTGCTCAATCAGAGAAGATGTTGAGAAAAATGACCACATGATTACAATCTGAACTCATTTAATGATTAAATGGAGTGCAATCAAAGTTTAATATGTTCTATTATGAGTTCAACTCTTATAATAACAGTGTGTGGGTGTTTAAATGACATGAGAGTTTGTTTGTTTTTTTGCTAAAGATTCAGAGTATATCCAGTTGAACTCGGCCCACTGCACAAACCATTGACGAGAGCAGAGAATTTTGAAAAAAGCTTGTGTGCTTGTAACACTTACCATGCACACTCAGGCTAAAAAGTGTATAAGGTGTAAGCGGGATGTTGCATCTCATTAGCTTAGTCACAAGACTGAATCAAGGATATACTGTGTCTGTGGCCTTAAATTACATCAGCCGTTAAATGTCATTGGCCCCTTACTTTTTAATGCGATGCACCTCTTGAATGTGAGAGCTTTATCTGAATGGAAAGACTGCACAAACAACTTCTGTCACTTCTGATACCTGTTCATCACTTTTGCTTCATCAACACTATTCTGTTTTTCTTTAAAATTCTAGTATGGATATGCCCACACTCCCATGGGTAGCAATTTTCTGATGAAATTATCGGTTTTTCCTTCCTAGTTGGTTCTCATTTGCCACATCATCTTCACTGATTCATCATGCCACCACAGATGTTGGGGTACATGCACTGGCAGAACTCCTAGTCGGTGTTTTTATGTGTTTTCTTAACTTTCCAGTTCCAGTTTGATGTTAAGGAATAGGTTATATCCCCACATGTTGACTTGCTTTGCTTTTGACAGCACTTAGCATGTGTGGAGAGGATTATTTTTATTTAAAAAGTAGGGGGAAGACTTCTGTTTTCAAAATAACCCAGCTACGTGCGGACTCCCTTAAATGTGTCAAATCATGAGCGGCACCTTACCTCACATAATGCACGTTTAATATTATAACTAAAATGGCTACCTCATTACAATACACTCTTTAAACCAATCATTGTGTGGTTGATTGAAGTTTTTCTTTAAAATGTAAAACTCTGATGTTAGAAGAAAAAAAAAACAAACAAACTCAAGGCTCTGTTTAACTCGATATCAAACATCCTACGATCAAATATTACAGCAGCCTCTTTAGTCTCTGCTCCTTACAGTCTCTCAGGGGAGACTTGCAAATCAATGTCCTACAGAAAACAAACAAAAAAAAAACAGGTTGCAGGCAACAGTGCAGACCACAGAGCGAGCTTAAGTAAAATAAATAAATAAATACAAATATTTGAAGTCACGGCTGCTGGTCGCCTCCTTGCAGTAAATGGGTCATGCCTGGATATTTCTTAGAGTTTCAACTTATTGCACAGTCTTGCCTTGTTGAACCTTAATTAACATATAGCTGTCTGGGAAAATTGGAAAAAGCAAACACTTTCCAAGAGTACCATTTGTTCAGTGGGCTCGACTCTCTTTCCTCAGTGTTTCTTCTGTTCCAATATTTTTTTCTGTTGCCTGTTTGCTGGACCACCACTGTGCTCTGAACTGAAATATCTCATTATCAATTACATGGCTTTATTGAAAAACCTTGTACAGTCGTGCATAGTCCCCAGTGGCATGACCTCACGAATGATAATCCTCGGCGTTTCCCACTGGCACCTACAGCTACAGATATTCAAGGTCTTTAGAGGATGAACGCCGTTGACTTTCATGGTCCCCGGATTTCCTCTAGCACCACAAATTTCATTCAATTTTAGCCTCTGGTTGATGGATGTTAGTAAAATTTTGTTAAAGTCACGGTTCCTGGAGGATAGGTTTTAATAACTTTAATCCATTGACTTCCATACAACACCCTTCTATTTAATAGTTACCCTTCCATAATATGTTAGCTTTGTGGGCTTAGCATGCCAAGGTGTAAATTAAGCAGTAACCCTGCTGTGTTACTCTGCAACTTAATGCTGTCCTCCTGAAATCAGTGAGTTGTAAAAAACTGTGAGTAAACAGAATATCAGAATCCGATTTTTGAAAAACCATATTAAGTAAGTATTTCCTCCTCGGACGTTTGGAATCAAGGTCAGCAAGTGTAGTTAAATTGCATTTTGAACACTTTTAATCATCTGGCATATATTTCTTGACTAATTACATCCAGGTCAAAGTTCAACACGGTCGACTATCTGTCGACCTGCTTTTCCGTTGCTCTCTTGCCTGAGAAACAACAACACAGTCAGGAAAACATGCACAACATCTAAACTATGAAATATTCATATACTTTTACAATCCGTAGCTACCTAAAGTCAACAAGTCCGTACACCATCATGGGTAACATTTACCAGTTTGTCATTTTTACTGTGTGCTACAAAAGCTGGAGTGTAAGGAAGCTTTGCAGCTTATTGTCCATATGTGGTTTGAGTAGCTGTAAATCTGCTGCAGAGGATATGCAAGAGCGTCCAGTATGCATGCTATGGGAATATTAAAGTAAAAGGATAAAACGAGGGGAAATAGGCAGCGAGGTAAGGGGAGGAGACAGGAGGACAGTGAGTTTATGAATCCTGCTTTAATGGTGCCACATTATTCAAAAGTCCTCCAGGCCAAATCCAGCTGTTCATTCGTAGCCCCTCGCTTGCACTCGCCATTATTTCCCAGGCTCTCTTTTCCCTTTGCTCTCATCCTCTTTCTCTATCACATTGACTCCAAGTCTAGTTTTTGCTGTGTATTTTTTTTTTTCCTGAGAACTGTCTCTCTTCCTCCCTCTCTCCCTCTCTGCCCCGCCTCTCCCACCACACCCCACCCCCACGCACTCTCTCTTTCCCTTAATCCCATCCGTGGTAGTTGAGTGACAAACCTAATTGGAGTGCAGAATGAGTCCAGCGGGAGAGCAGGCATGAAGCAAAAGAGACACGCACTTCTGTAAAATGCAACACACACACAGAGAAGACAGTGATGGCCAGTCATATGGACTGAGAGAGAGAGAGAGAGAGAGAATCAAAGCAAAAGCATGCTGTGTGCTTGTGCGTGTGCGTGTGCGTGTATACTTGCATTCCCTCCCTCTTTAGGACCTTTCTTGCCAGGACCTAGTGGTCCTTATGGAGATCAAAAGTTGGTCCTGATGAAGTTGATCCTCATTTCTGAAGAACTGGTTAAGTTTTGGGCTAAGATTTGAACTGTGGTAAGGTTAAGGTTAGGGTTAGGCATTAACGGGTTATGGTTAAGGTTAGGGAAAATGCTTTGTGTAGACTATCCAAATAAATAGAAGTCAATGCAGTGTCCAAAGAGGAATAGCTATGCAAACATTTGTGTGTCTATGTGTGTTTCCGCCTGGCAGAATTTGTATGTGAAAAACACTGTGTGATACTTTGATTAGAGCTGGCATGTCAAGTAAAGGATGTAAACTCATTGTAATTATTTATGTTTTTAGTATATCACATATTGTCATTTACAATTCATTTACAACAGTTTTTAAGTCCACGTTAACAATGTAAAACCTCTTATGGCAGCGTACCACAACAGTGACTTCAAATCCAACAGCATTTGCACTTTGCAGGAGTTCCAATTTAGCTGCCTTCACTGTTTCATATAGACTATGCATTAGGTTTGCGAAAATGAATGAACCGCGCTGAAACATTAACGTCTGCAAACAGTCTAAAATGATACAGACTAAATGATTCCATGAAGCAGCAGAATTATTTTCCTTACCCTCTCTCAGCAGAGCTGGAGCTTCATTTATTTATTTCACTTCCTACAGATTGATCCTTAGTCTTTTTTTTTCTGAAGTCACACTGTATTCCAGATGTTATTGTCGGCATATTATCAATCGAGAGTAAAACGATAACACTGACAGCCCTAGAATCATTCTTCATCTTGTCTACTGATTGGTTTGAAAAATAAAAAATTAAACAAAAAAAGAGTGGATGTCAGGTGTTGCTTGACAGACGGACTTTGGAGACATTGTTTTTTTTCTTTACCACAGTAGCTGACTAACAAACAGAGATTGTGTATCCAGTGCCAGGCTGACTCACTGACACAGAAACTGCTGTCCAGCTTTCTGGGTCAACCAACATATTAAATCTAAGCCTAATGCAAGCAGTGGTGAACCCTCCAGGCCTTTAAATGTTACATTTAGCACTTTTCATCACATAATGAGTGTCTTCTAAAAATAATGTTAACCTCATTTTCTATCAGGTTTACTGTAGAAATTAATGGATTGCTGTTCTAAAACCATTAAAATAGACTTATCTGTTTTTTTGTTTTTTTGTTTTTTTTGTTTTTTTTTCCTTTTTCCATTGTCTAGACTGAGAAAAGTTGTTTAGGACTTCATAACTGGGACACAAGTCCGAAAGCCCCTATATCTGTGTTTTTGTTTCAAAAGTGGCAGATGACTTATCCAATTCCATTTGATTTATAGTGGGTGGGGCCCCCAAAACATTTGCCAAATACCTTGCTGAAAACAGATACGTAAAGGCTGCATTTGCTGCTGAATCATAGGTCAATGCAGGCACCTTATTGGACCAGATAGAACCAGCCTGTAAGCACATGGACGTCAGCCAGAGAGCTGACTTTACTGACTTGTTTTTTTATGTGCTACACAACTGGGGAGCCAAGGTAAAGACAGACAATGCTGAGGCTGAGTCTGACTAATGGTTTATTGATGTGAGATATTGCATTTCTGTATATAATCTGCCGATTCATTTCCACAATAAGAGCCTTGTGATGGTAAATTTAAACTCTTCCTGTATTTATTCAATTTGTGGGCTGGTCTTAGGCATGAAACACTCGGGCTGAAATTGACTCCACTCAGGTCCTGCCACCTGCTAATATGGCAAGCTTTTGACAGCACTTAACAGTAAATGTTTGTTGCTTTAATGTTGATGAAGGTATTTTTGAGAACTTTGTGTGTGGACAGGATTATTTTTAAAGCCCGAGAAGAAAACATGCATGTGGACTTGGTCTTAGCCTGTGTTGTTTACAGGATTTCAATATAAAACAGTACCTTACTTTCTGTTGCATTTTTCCATGAGATTTGAAATATTTCATTCAGATTCAAGTTGAGGGTTTGCAGATAATATTCAAGCACCTTCCATATTCCAATCTTTCACCCTTTATCAGAAATAATCACACCTGTGGTGTCCACAGCTGTCTGTGTGCTGCTTTTTGGTACCTCTGAAATGTTTCCTTTTCCTGGCACTGGCATGTACAGCTGGGTAGTTGGCAGACAACTTTTGTTTGTGCCACAGGTGCAGTGGACACTGAAATTGTGAATCACTTTGCTGATTCGTAATGGATTTCAACAAATCTAAAGATTTATTGTCACTGATAATGTTATGCATTCATGTGTTTTTACTAATATAAGCCATCAGTTGGAAAATGCTTCACGCTTCAATTTATTCCTTTTATTTGTTGGGAGGTTTAGTGATTGTGTTGGTGCATATTGTGTGAAATTAATGTGTAAATATGCATGAGTTTTTTTTTTTTTTTTTTTTTTTTTTTTTTTTTTTACGGGAATTGTTTTTTTGCTTAGTTGTTTATAATTTATAACCTAAAATAAATTCAGATTTTAACAGTCATGGGCTGCATTCATAACTGTACAAAAATCCTCGCCATACAGACCTTTTGAAACATTTTATAGAATTTAACTGAAGCAGATATACTGCTGTTAAATTCACAGTGACTTTCCATCATTTTTCAAGGTTTTAGACACAATTTATCCCTGAGGCAGAAAGCCTTTATGTTAAAAAAATTACAAGGATTACTACAATAATTTAGTTTATTTTGCATAGAGTTATATATATATATATATATTTGACATTGATTCCTTGAGTTAGGTTTTTTTTTATTTTTGCCATTTAGTGATTGTGTTGGTGCATATTGTGTGAAATTAATGTGTAAATATGCATGAGTTTTTTTTTTTTTTTTTTTTTTTTTTAACATATTCACGGGAATTGTTTTTTTGCTTAGTTGTTTATAATTTATAACCTAAAATAAATTCAGATCTTAACAGTCATGGGCTGCATTCATAACTGTACAAAAATCCTCGCCATACAGACCTTTTGAAACATTTTATAGAATTTAACTGAAGCAGATATACTGCTGTTAAATTCACAGTGACTTTCCATCATTTTTCAAGGTTTTAGACACAATTTATCCCTGAGGCAGAAAGCCTTTATGTTAAAAAAATTACAAGGATTACTACAATAATTTAGTTTATTTTGCATAGAGTTATATATATATATATATATTTGACATTGATTCCTTGAGTTAGGTTTTTTTTTATTTTTGCCATTATTATATATTTTTGATGTTTTCACTGGGGACAATTGTAAAATCTACAAAATCATGAACACATTTTAAGGCTTTAACGTACTGCTTGTAGTACATCAACCCTTTCTCCCAAGCAATGGCACACTCACAATGGTGGTTTGAAAAGCTATAGAATTTGCCCATGGTAATGCAAAGAGTAGAAAACTTGTGAAAACGTGTGAAGGCAGCATTCACATTTAGTGCTGCACACAGTGTGTGAGTGCACACCTGTGGCTTTCGCTGTAGTTTGACCATCAAAGGCAGTGCCACAGAGTGATATGAGAGAGGTTTCCCTTCTAGTTAGGGAACTCACACACTACCCTCTGCACGTGAAGACACGAACAGACACCAGCCCAAAAGAAAAAGAAAATCAATGGTGGGTGAAAAATTAAACTTTAACTTAAGTCTAATCAAAGAGGACCAATATATTCTGAAAACACTACACCCCAGCTACCTGAAAAGTGAGCGGTCTGAAAATCAGAGGGATTTAAACCAGCTGAAGTCAATGAAAGGTAAACGAAAAGAGCCATCGAAAAATGTTTAATGAAATAATTAGCTGTCAAAAGGCAGACTGTGGAGCTGGCAACGAATCCATCACGAGGAAGGGTGAAATCCCCAGGCTTATGTTATAATCCAAGCTTTCAGGAACCTGAGTGATATGGGTAACTTTTTTTCTTTTTAACTGCATTTGGGCAGGATTAATTGACATGCTTTTCACAGGAGTGAAAGCTGTTTTTGGCAGCGAGAAAGTCAGAACCTAACAGAGGCATACATCTGTGGCATAAAAAAACTGGTTGCAGCTCAGCCAAAACTGGCATCAGTAAGACCAGGGTTGCGTGTTTTGTGTTTATTCTAGTTGTGGAATGTTGCACCTCTGGCTGCAGGACTGAAAGTGAAGGATTATTACTTTTTGTGTCCAAATCTAGATTCTCAAATGTTACCAACTTTGCAGTTGTTTTTCATCTGTCTAGGGTCAAGACTAGTCTAATTTCCTGCCTTAAACCACCTGACCATCTGAAGACTCATATGCTGCTCTGCAACATAATGTCCTTCCTTCAACCTGCTCTTATCTCTCTGGTTTTTGAGGCTGAGTGATAAATTAAAAAGCCCTGGAAAACCTTCTCTAGCCTTTTGAAGTTCCTTGACCTGTTTGCGTGAAATCAGTCGCAGGCGCTTTTTCCCCCTTAAATGCCTCACTTCAAAGTGCTGTCGTGTCCCACTGCTGTCGATGAGGCCGTCCTCCATTTCATCAGTGGCACTCAGCAATTGGTGCCTCTTGGTTCTTAAGTAAGATTCCGCTCTCTGATTACACTTCCCCCCTATTTGAGGGATTGTTAATGGAACATAAAAATAACTGACCCTGAAACTGTGGATGGCAGGGTGCATTATTTAACTACTCCTGCCATAGCCTCCAGGGAGAGAAGGGAGGAGGACCAGACAGGATGAGGAGTAACAACTAAAGAGAGAAAAGAAGGCAAAAGGGAGCAAACATGACTGTTTTGGTGAGATATTCCCCGAGCTGTGTACAGGACTGAACCTTTGCTTACACATTGCAAGAGAGAAAACTATTTTACAGCTGTGCTACATCCTTGTAGGAAACTTCTAGCCTCCCCATGCTTGGTTATCATAATTCTTTAAGGGTCATTCTTCCTGATGTTATTGTAATTGGTCTCCTGTGTGAACATGTTGCTAGAACACTTGCCTCCAGGCTCTGGATGTGTTACGGTACAAACAGGTGCTGTGAGAGTAGAAACATGTGTTTTTTACAACAATGGATGAATGGCATGGGTTTGCAGAGAAGCATTCCCACTGTTGATGTACAGGCAACTGCACGTCCGTTTCATGAATTATTAAGACTGATGCTCTTTTGTGTTTTCCAGAACAAAAACAATTGAGGAAGATGAGGGAAAACCGAGGGAAACATGGACTGTGGGAGTGTGTTACTATACATCATTACATCATGCAAATTCTGTCAGCTACAAATTTTGCAGTGTTCCTTATCTGAACCTGTTTCTAGTCGTTTTATCGTGATTTAAATATTATCAGAGATTTGTTTTGAGACAAGATTAGATTAATTCTTCTTTAGTTTGGAGGCCTGGGATTTTGACTTTAGCATTAACAATTTTTTGAGTGATTTACTAGCAAACATAGTGTATTTATACAGTTAAATGCACATTAAACAGCTAATTATGTCAGTCAACCTCAACATAAATTATTTTAATTAATTGTTTATAATGACCTATCTCAGCCCGCCTGCAGTACCTTCATGGCCCACACTAGGGGAAGGACTCCACTACACTGCTAGTGTCTAATTTTAAAGCTATTTTAGCTATGCAAAAGTAAAAAATCTGCCTGCAGTAAAAGGAAGAACTGTTAATGGAATAGTGATGGAACAAATGTGTATTTGAAATCACATTTGCATCTGTATATTTGCGAATTCACACACTTCAGAGTAGAAGCGTGTTGAAAGTGATGAAGGACATCAGGTGTCGAACAGTGTCTCACTGTACTCACCACAAAGTGAGTATCCTTGGGTTGAATAAACTTGGTGCTCTCTGCGGATTGTTTGTATCTTTCTCTAGGGGAAAACCTTGAGCTGAGGTGTCTGGTGGCTGCACCACACGCACACGAACGCGCGCCCCCACACACACTCACACACTGGTTTCCATGACTTCAGAGGACATTGTATTGACTTACATTCATTTCCTCATTTCCTGGAAAGTTACTCTAACCATATCCATAATTACTAGAGTCCTAAACCTGACCCTAACCTTAACCAAACCCTAACCTCTGCCTAACTTTAAAACATGTCTTCACCTTAAAATACAATAATTTACATTATGGGTACTTGATTTACCTCCAAACTGTGACTATGTAAACAGATTTAGGTCCCCACAAAATAAGGACTACCAGGTACACACACACACAGAGAGAGAGACTGAAACAGATTCTGAGCACAGGCAACCTTGCTCTGCTTAAACCCCTTCTCTCTTCTCCCGTCACTGTCATCAAGGGGATTCAATTTCTCTGTCTCAAGACATGTTGTGGATCTCTCTGTGTCCATCTGTCTCTCCACTTGTCTCGGCTTTTGCTCTTCTCTCCGTCTGACTTTCTCCCATCTACTTGCCATCCATCTCCCTCTAAATGCAGTTTATTGTGGACTTAGAGAGGAAAATTCACCTCAGATTACTGCCACAGAAATGACAGACTAAATTTCTGTTCCTCTCAGTCTCTCTCTCTCCCTTTTCCTTTCCACCTTCATCTCTGTCTGCACCTGAGTATGAAATCGCACAGGCCTCACTATTGAACTCCGGACATCAATATGACACATGAAGACAAACGCAGTGATTTATTTATGTGTAATGAATTTAGAGCAGCAGACTGGTGCAGTAAGTGGAGACGAAAAAGTTGAAAGCTTCAGAGGCTCCAAGGCACAAGAGAAGAACAGCCTTATGTAAAAACATGCACATACAACAAACTGTTTATATATATATATATAATGTATCTACTGTTGGTGCATATTTGCTTTAAGGCATATAGTACAAAGCACAGTCTACGTGACTGTATTTGTCTGTCTGTCTGTCTGCTCTTACGTCAACAAAAAGTAATTAATGCAGCCTGATAAATAGGAACGATGGCACATAAAACTCAAGGGTGACATTAATATTAAGAGAATATTTGCAATGCACTTGCAAGAATTAGGTGTGTGAACTGCCTTCTGTTAGCAAGCTAGTTTTGAAGACTAGACGTGATTTTCAAATGATCTTCCTGGTTTCAAAACGTGAAACCAGGCCTGACCAGTGAGGTCATAGCTCTCCAGAAAGAAAGAAAGAAAGAAAGAAAGAAAGAAAGAAAAAAAGAAAGAAAGAAAAGCTTCTGTAGTGAGTATATAATCTCAAAGTGAGCTCAGGTATTAAACTCCCTGACACTTAGTTGAACACAGAGTCTTATGAGTATTAAATCAAAAGGAAATACACACACAGGTGCAATATTTCATTGTGTGAAGTGCAAACATGCAGGCTTTTGAGGCAAAAGCTATTTCAACATTATTTTTTTCTGTCCAGCTCTTGGACATACAATCAAAATCACACGCTCATCTTAGTTAAATTTAACCTCATGGTCTGAGTGGTGCTTTTCAGGAATAGATGAAGAATATAAACTGCCCCCCCCCCCCACCACCACCACCCCCATCCAATTTTCCTCCTCAATAAATAGGATGCAAATGTATTTTTGATTCTAAAAATATCTCATTTTAATACAGTGCTGATACACATTATTCAGCTTTATTCTAATGCTGCGCGGCCCCCTATGCACACACACTCCCCATGTTACTGATGATTACCTGGGTTTTGAATAGGCACAGTCCTCAGGACATCAATGACTTAATTATCATTTTAAATATCAACACATTGCCCTACTGTGAGCTCATCTACATAGAACGTGAACTTCATAGCACATCTCCTGGCAGTCTCAGTGATGAAAATACTGACACAGTTGGCAAAGAAAAGTTGCATCAATCAGTATGTATATTTTTTTTTTCCTTTTCCTTATAACAGCAAGTCAGATTAATAAGTCCAAGGTGAGAAGGGTGGGGTCATGAAACCACATCAATGCATTACATAAATTTGCTGAATATGTAGCACTGTGGCACGTTTAGCATTTTTCATCTAAATCTTTTGGTCGTTTAATCTGCACCATCAGTTTTATTATTAGTTTACATCAGACAACTACGACCAAATGCAAACACTTCCTGCACAAAAACAAAACCTAAAACTGGCCAAAGGTGTTGATACCATTTACACCCGACCCTAAGTATCAATGGTTTCCACACTTGTGAGTAGATCACACTAAGATCGAAATACTCAGTCATGTTACACCACTGACAGATCTCACTTTCACTCCCTCCACTGGTGTCGTGAATAACATGAAGACTCCGCGAGGGTTCATTCACTGTCTAGTAGCTTTGACCTGCGGCCACCTCACTGGCTCGAAATAAGATTATATGTTTTCACCTGCTGAGTTGTTATGTTGTACAAGTCTCTTTCAGGCGAATCATCATACATCTGTAATGCAGGTGTAAATGGGGTTAATGTTCTAATTGAAGGGCGAGACTCTGAAGGCAGCTCAGTGGTGCAGAGACAGCATAGCAAGGTTTAATGTAACAAGGGTAATAAAGAGCGAATGTGGTAGCGGAATTAATATTTACGAGGAAGAAATTCAGAAAGAGAAGAGGAATGTTGAAAAGATTTCAGAAAGGTTTAGGATGAGGCTGGCAGGTGTTGAACTCAGATATTAGATAATATCAGAAGTCCAAAGAAGTATACAATCATAAACACAGATTAAAAACAAACTGAATAATATTAATAAGGTGGACAGACAGGTAAATGCAATGGCATTGATTAGGCCATGAGAATATTCAACACCCAGACAGTAACATGCAGACAGGAACTAAAAGTAACCAAGGATATGCACAGAAGAGTAAAATCTTAATAAATAATTGGAGTTGTCTAAAGACATGTGAACTATTTCTCATCATGAGTCAACAAACATTGTTTGTGTGGGCGTAAAAGCATTGATTTGTTTAAAACGGTGGCAAAATAAAATGTATACAGCTCTACATAACACAAATAACTCTCTAAAACATATTGACTTTACTATATTTCACTTTTACGTCAACCTGTTGGTAATAAAACTATAGTCAGGATATAGAGCCATCAGCAGGACAGTGTTGTGCCATTTCACACTTAAAAAGAGCTAGTTTTTTCATCAGAATCTTAAATTATATTAAGACAGAACTGCTTTAAATGATCCAAAAGAAAAAAAAAAACAAAAAAACACTGGCTTCAACGGAAAAATCTGTTTTTCTAGCACCAACCATGCTGAGCTGTGTGCTCACTCTCGCGTGAGTGAACATCTCTCATGTTCACAAATAGTGAACTGATTCATTCAGTTCAGCATTCACAATGGAAAAGAAAAAAAAAAAAATGGAGAGTCTTAAATGAATATGTTCATGCACAACACTGCAGGAGGAGACTGAACTCACACAAACCCAGCTGCAGAGACAGTTAACACACAATCCCCACAAGCGCAATGAGAAAGTTTAGGAGACGTATCAAGACAAAGACATGCAAAAGCCTGAAGGGAGAGAGCCTCATAATGAGCCAAAGCTGGAGTATGTGAATCTGACAACAAAATCCATCAGCGAAACCCTCAAAGCCCGTCTCGCCCCTTTTCCCTTCTCTCTCACTATCGCTGACTCTCTCTTCTCTTATCAGCTTCTGCTCACATCTAATCACAATAACAAAAAAAAAAAAAAAAATCAACTGCAACTTCTGAAAGTTGTGCAGAGACTCTCTGACTATTCAAACTACAAGTTTTTTGTGCACATGTGTGTAAATGTGTGTATGTGCATAAATCCAATCCCTCTGTCACGGCCTAATTGGAGTATCTGAGGCAGGGGACACAGGGATGTGAACTGCTAATTTGATTTGTGTTTATGGCTCTCTGAGAATGACTTGATGTGACTGATGCAATTAGTGGTAACACAATTGTGTCTTTGTTTCTTTATGTGTGTGCGTATGTTTGTGTAGTCAAATAGCACATGTTTTGTGTGTGTGTGTGTGTTTTAGCACAAAAAAAAAAAAAATCTAATCTAACACATTTTCAAAATTGCGTGTTTTCCGAACGCCCAAGTTTGTCTTTGGTTGTTTGAGAAAGGTAAAGCAGCGAGGGAGAGGGATTTTCACCACACCAACAAAGTTTGCTGTCAAGTAGCAAAGTAAACATGGTTGATATCCTGTCTTAATTGATTTGCTTGTGTTTGTTGATTGAGATGAGAGATGCAGCCATGGAGTGTAAATGTTCAAATTATGAACAGCAGACTGCATAATTACATCTCCA
This sequence comes from Brachirus orientalis, assembly GCA_016785285.1. Classification (NCBI taxonomy): domain Eukaryota; kingdom Metazoa; phylum Chordata; class Actinopteri; order Pleuronectiformes; family Soleidae; genus Brachirus; species Brachirus orientalis. Next base: position 3,554,723 of record JAFBJR010000175.1, read on the forward strand.
ATATTTCCCTATGGGGAAGAGCCTATGGGGCTGAAGTAAAGAGGCAGAGAAACTGAACACAAGCAGAGGCGGTTGCTGAGAGCGACGCAGAGGCATTGAAATAAACCACCAAGTAAATGAAAAATGAATAAATTTGATTAGGGAGATTTCCATCATTGCACATCTCATGGCTCTGTCTTTTCTGCCTCCCCAAAGACTAGTGGATTAGATCTAAACACTGGATTAAATTAATCTGCAACCTGGGATTAGGATTATGAGTGTGGGTTTTGAGAGATTTATGGTATGTTGCATAATGGATTTACATGACTTTTATGGGTTTAAACCAGTACACTGAGATCCCTAGAGCAACAGAGAGGTGCGGTAGACTAAAAAGAAAGAAGGGCAATACAAAGTGAGGGGTGTATAATTTTTAATTCATCCTTTGAAGGTGTGTACATTGGCTCTATTTGCATTTTAGACTGAAGAATATTTTGACAGAATTGCCCGGTGCAAAGTTTGACTTGGATTTTCTCGAAAATGTAATTTCGCCTAGCGGTAATGTATCATTTTATATTAAAATGATGGAAAGGCACTCAGGAGCCTAAGGCTGGCAGCCAGGTTGTGTTTTCTAGGTGTTTACTCACAAGAAAACAAAAGTCAAAAACCAGAGAAGAAGACAGACACAGAAATAGATGGCCATACATACAAATGAGGGCAGATTGTGTGCGGTCATGTTAGGTATTTGAATACTGGAACATTTCTGTATCAGCCACATCAGTATCCTGGTGGAAAGATCTGTCAGCACTGATAAGCTTTTTCAACACCATCCCAAGTAATGGAAGCAAACAATGCTTATTTCTCACATAACTGGGATTTACATGTGGTGCGAAATCTGTGTCTACCAACAGTATGTAATCTCTCTCTCTCACTCATATTCTACCGCTTTATCCACTTAGGGTCACAGGGGGCGCTGGTGCCTACCTCCAGCTGACATAGGGCGAGAGGCAGGGTACACCCTGGACAGGTCGCCAGTCCATCACTGGGCCACATAGAGACAGACAACCATTCACTCTCACATTCACACCTATGGGCAATTTAGAGTGTCCAATTGGCCTAATCCCCAAATCTGCATGTTTTTTGATTGTGGGAAGAAGCCACAGTCAGTGTGTAATCTCAAAGTGCAAAATAAATTGTGTCTCCTTCTGCGTGAACATACCTGAAGAGGTGCCTTGGGATTCACTTTACAAGCTAGAATTAAGCACCAGTAAATATGTGACACAACCCAAAAGGACCAGCAATCTAATGTGAAAGTTGGGTCCTGGATGTGTGCAGAGCTGGACCTACATGTGGATGGAAGACAAAGACCAAAGTGGCACCAATTTCACATCTGACTGCTTTAACAAGTTAATAACTTAATTTACAAGCCAAAATTTGTGTTTTATCTAATATAGCGTAAGAGGCATTCCACCCTGTGTCTTGTTTTAATCAAAATAAACCATCTTCTAAGTTCATAAAACACATCCAGGATTTCTTCTATTCTACTTTGGCTGATTGAACGAGCAACACTGTTAATTATATCAACTTGTGATTTTAGATTATAAATCAATAAATTGCCACAGTGATGATTAACAAAGTGGTAGTTTTGTTGCAGAATAATAAAGATAAGTTCGACTGTTCCACGAGTGGTTCCCTGTTGCTAATTATCTATCATTTGAACTCTCCAGATGACTCCGTCTTCTACGCAGTGCTGTCTGACACAGACAGAGTCACGTCGTCTCAGCTCCACTCGGTTGTTACACCATATGTTTAATAATGGCAGTAACAGCGTAGTACCCAACCTGGAGTCAAATGACTGTATTAAATGTGAATAAAAACCTGTATGAGTTTCTTTTCAGGTCTAGGGTCCATCAGTTCAGGTGAACCTGAGAAGAATTCAACTGCAAACATTTATACACTTAATCTATATCATCTTTTTCCCTCTTCAAGTGATTAGACTGGACAGTAGTAATAGAAGAGGCAAAAAAAGTTTGTTGGAGTCATTCCTCAGTCCAAGTCTACCAGTATTAGGGCTGGGTCATACTTTCCACATCCCCATGTGTGCAGAGGTTGGGTCAGTGTGATGTAAATTTCATCCTCTCCCATTTCCACATTGGTCTGTGTGGACTTTACGTGAACAAATTTGTGCACAGCACGTGTATGATTCTGCATGGACCATACAGACCAACTGCAGATGCTTCCAATAGCACAGCAGTCTGTTTTCATAGGAGCTTGGTGGCACAATGGATCATGCATTGGACCTAGTGAAACTCATGAAAAGAGTAGATTTGAGTCCTACTAGAATCATAATATACTCCATTTCCCCCTTAATAAAGTATTCTGATTGTGATCTTTGTCCAACAACAAAGAAGCCAGTAACCATGGAAACTTGTTTGAGGTTATATGAGGTCTGCTGGTACCCACGTGTTCAGGTCAAAGCACAAAAAATACAAGGAAACACAAATTAGGGATTTCCTGGTGAGGAATCGCCCCTAATAAAATAGAATATGTGTTGAAATGCGTGAAATGCTAGACTGACATTTGAGTATGAATGGAACAGCAGGCTTGTACATGTATGGGCACATGGACATGTGAAGCAGTTCTCTGTGGTTGTGGGTTGCATTAAGTCTGACTCGGCCCTTAGGGCTCTACAAGTCATTCTTGGTCACTAATAAGAAAATAAAGCCTTTTTTGCATTGTCTTTGTATACAATCATGTCTGGTCTACTTAAGCATTGTTTATACTGTATATGCAGTAGCATGAACAGTGCAAAGGCTCCAAATGGTCTAACAGTGCGTCTGTATTCAGGGAGCAGATTTGACTTTATGAGTAGTTCTTCAATGGTTCACATGGTTCTGGATAGTTAGAGAGGAGCTTTTATGGGATAATTGTCACACAGCAAAGAGGTCTTGTGCAAGCTGTATCAAACACTGTTGGAGACACAGAGACTTCTCAGATCTATGAGACTTTTTTTTTTTTCCTAATTCCTACAAATATAATATAAAATATAAATAATCAGTAACTGGCAGGAGAGAAATTGTGGAATTTGATGTAAACACACCAACTACAGTAAGTGGTTTGGAGCATATTGAAAGTCCTTTAGCGCTGACCGTAAACACCTTTGTGCTTGCTCATCGGGCATGCTCTGTTAAATTAGTATAAACAAGTCTTTACCATACAGATTAGATGAATTGTTCCACCAGCCATGCAAATAGGTAAAAAAAATATGTCATTACCTGCAGAAAAGCCCATGTAACATTTTTTATATAAAAAAATATATATTGTTTGCGTTTTTTTACAGAGTGAATCAAAGTAAATTTAACACACATTTAGTCATCCTGTTTTTTTTTGTTTTGTTTTTTTTGCTTAAAATCACTTAATCAAGTGTTTACCTGCTTGAATATGCTTATGCTTATGCCATCAGTTTAGGTAATATTAGAATAGAAAATAGCACCTATGTAAGCATTGTGTTGGATATATTATAATATTCAATGGCACATCAGAAATATCAGCACAACCATAAAATGTTGGTGGTTTCCAGTGGTGATAGAGGAAACATGTCATACGGTATACGGCAGATCCACCCTCTTTTGTGCCATGCTGCTCTAAAAGCATGTATGTAGTATGATTCGTTTTAATTTGAAGGGGCAATGCTTCACTGTTTCTGTGACAGAAGTTACTTGGCTTAACTTGCTGCAACCCATGGTTAGACTTCCCGGGGGAAATTATTCTGCTGTGAATTTCACAGTCACTTTGCAATGCTGACTTTACTTGAGTTTAAGCGGTGTAGTAACTCCTTCAACTGCGCAGCTCGCTTGATGAGAGGAATAACTGGGCACGGGCCTCTTCTTCTAGAGCTGTGCTTTTCCCAAATCTCTTGAAAAGACTACACCTCTGTGCATACACATACTCAGCCTGTCTATTACTTCCTATGATGCCTCACAGACAGACTATAAACAGGTAAGAGTTTACATTACATGGTTGTCTTTTGTCACCTAAACTACTGCTGGCTGTTTGCATGATTACACGCAGGCTACAGCAGGTGAATCTGCACAGATACAGCCCACTAAACACTTTTTTTTGTAACCCTGTTTTGCTCTGTAGCACTCTGCACTTATTTTTTTTCCACTCTTACCAGCATGCACATGCATTTTAATAAGTAATTCTAATAAAAAATAAATTAAAAAAAAAAGAGTAAATAAATTGATTTCAATAGCTGTCACTCGCCTCCGTTTTCAACCTTACAAGAAATAAAATCACAAACATGAATGCATGGACCCTTTCATGAAGTATGATTGACAGATGATGTTTTCACATTAACTATTAAATAGGTCAACCTGCCAGTCATGGTAATTATGCCAATAATATTTAATTGTCCCTAGGAAGATTGTAGTTGACAGAGACGAGATATAAATCAAACCTTTCAACCAGAGCTGTTCATCATGGGAGAAACGGAAGCCCCTTCCATAATGAGAGCAGTGGGAGAAAGGAGGGTTTTAGTAGTAAAGTACTTTACTACAAGTAGTAAAATGTAGAATTGTTTTTATGTAAACAGACCAACTTAAGGGAAAATTATGTAATTTTAATATAAAAGACTATAAAGCTATATGACAAATAGGCACTTTGTGAGATTTGGTTGGGAAACCATCACTATTAACAAGTTTGCTTTAAAATGGGAGATTCAATTTTTTTTATATACAGTATATTGTAGGCCACGGAACTGGGACTAATAAAAAACAAACAAAAAAAAAAAACACAAAAACTAATTAAAGATGACATCTCCAAATGAGCTAAATGAAGTTTAATTATTTAAATCACTAATTGCAAAAGTTAATCCACATACCATATTTGAGGAGTTGGATTTTTTTTTAACACGAACCTTTATCCAAGCAGCTTGCAGTTAGGCTAATCATTTCTGCTCTACGACTTCATAGTTTGATACTTAACAAATCATCAGCTGTATTTGTAGATGGTCAAAACGTGACAAAATTCATGTAGTTGCCTTGAAGCTACCATTTAATTTAACTTCATTTAATGAGCTAAAAAAAAGTAGCAGTAAATGTTTCCCATTGAACCATGGTGAGGCTAAAGTAGAGGGTGTCATTGGAAGAACTCTAAAGTACTAAGTACAGTATCAGTAAAGTTACTTGGTTAAATTCATAACATCTGTAGCTGCTGTCTGTCAGGACTTGAAGAAGATTGTGGCATGTGGTTCTTGTAGATCTGGACTATAAAACATATGCAGCTTATTAATAATATTATATCTCTTTGTTGTTAAAGCAATGTCATTGCATTGTCTGCTGTGCAGCAGAAAAACAATCACAACTGACTAACTTCAAGGGCTCAAGCTAAAAGCTTTGTTACAGTCACAGAAAGCATCTGGAAAAAGGAAACTGTTCCATCTTTGAAAGACAATACAGGGTGCGTTTATCTTTTTTTTTCATAGTGCAAAACTAATTCTAATTATTACACGTTGGTTGGCAGCAGATGATTCAGGATGTGAAAAAAGGCTCAGGTTGGTAGAGAAAAATGATATTTATTTCACGTCTGAGCAGTTAATCATGGATAAGATTTCAGATGTATATATATATATATAGAGTAACTTTGCATTAGCTCTGCTCTGTCTCCTTATTCTCTGAAATGTATGATATCAGTGGACACAGCAAAAATACACAAACAGAGAGTTTGAGAGAGTCATCTTGGTAGACAGTACAATGCTCTGCCAGCAGGAAATATAATTAATATTTTGCCAGAAATATTGTTAAAATTCTCTCTGAAGCCTCACCTCCAACACAACCACACACACATACATAATAGATGTACAGTGTATATATATATATATGTATATATGTCCTATTAAACAGAAAGTGTGGCATTTAATCTCATAACAAGTGGCGAAACCTGCAGATAGACAGAGAGACAGACAAGAATATTGGCTCTTTCACTCCCTCTCTTATTTTCTGTTTAGTCTCTGCCTTTCACAAAGCTTCCTAAGACCCCGCTGCTCCTGTTGCAGCTCCTCATTATAGCCTCACTTTATTCAAAGTGTAGTCAAGCGATAATTCACAACAATGCCCTGGTAAAGTGATGCACAGTTGGCACGGCACCCCGGCTGTCCCTTGTATTGTGTAATGAACGGATGTACTCAGAACATGTCAGCGCTAAATCCCCAAATAATCCAACAGAAACAGCATGTGACATACCTGGATTTAAATAAACAGCCCAGTCAGTGAGACTTACAGTATGTAGCGAGCTGAAAAGTGCACTATCCTGTACAACGCTGGATATACAGCACTGTGTAAAAGTCTTCGGCCACCACTTGCACTGTTATTTTAGCAAAGTTATAAAGATAAAGTTCATTTCTTTGAGTAGCCTTACTGAGGAGAAACTGTCATTTTTGCATCCATAAAATTTTGCAACCTTTGGCATCGTGAACAGAATGATGTGATCGAAATGTAGTCCATTAAATAGTAAAAACACAGATGCTTTTTAAAGAGAGACAAGCACACAGAGAAAGATAATATGCCCCTCACCTGATGCAATTATAACCAAAGGTTTTTCTGTAGCCTCCACTTTCTCCACTTACAGCTTGTAATGGACCAAAGGGCAAAGGGCAAAGTAACATAGGATGATGTTGCAAAAAAAAAAAAAAACATTATTTATTTTCTGTATGTCTTAATGGTACAAATCAAAATTGCAATTTAATATAAATCTGGGCCCAATAAAAGAGGTCAGCCTAACAAAGCTCTACTCAAAAAATACTAATACAGAACTAACTCAACAACCTGACCTCACCAAATGAAACAAAGAGGGAACATATATACTGGCTGATCAGACCATTTTAAACCAAGAGGGGAAACTAAACACACAATAACTACGCCCCAAAGCAAACATAATACATCCACCTTTTGCTTGACAGTTGTTGGTTTGGTCCAATTTCCAGCGCCTGCCATCCTTTGGCCAAACCAGGAAGGAGAACAGAACTTCATGCATGATAACAGACATGTAATTGTGTGGCTGTGGACTCAGCCATCACACAGCTACTAAAATAGTTTTAAAAATACAATATTAATGTTTTTCATGTATTCAGACTCAGCCTACACACTAAATCTACTGTGGAAGGTGTCAGTTTATATGTACTATTGCTGGTACAGTGTTAATATTGACAGACCTTTTCTATGTCTATTTTTGCTGGGAATCACAAGCCACACATGTGAAAATTAGGTGAACCACAGAAACTCAAAAAGTAGACTTGGGAGTGTCCCATGTGTGCAGTGTGAACACTCTAAACTGTAAACCGAGATGCTATAATTAAAAACATGACAGAATGCAGGCATGATGCACACACCACAAATCCAGTGTGAACCAGGCCTTGTGTTAGAGTTTTGCCATTCACCCGTTCACTCACACATTCATATAGCACATCTACTGTAAGTGCAGTGCTTTTTCTATTACGCATCTTTCATACCCGTTCACCTGCTGCCAGCACAGTCATCAGGATCAATTTGGGCTTAAGAGTCTTGCCCAGGGACACATTGTACGTCCAGTTAAAAGACGACTTGCTCTACCATTGAACCACCATCACCCAGTGGAAGAGCATGACTAAAACAACAAATCTAATGATGTCGAATGACTGTACTGTACTGTACACAGAATTCTTATGCAGAACATATTTTTATTGTATGCTTATGAATTAATATGCATGAAGGAGGCCGGTACAGAGGCAGACAGGCCTTGTAAAAACTTAATGGAGTTTGTTTATGGCCCACAGCCCAGTTGGATTTGTGTCCCTTATGGTCAGTACACTGCACTGGCTATGACTTCCTGTGATGAGCCTGCTACACACCTGGCACCACTGCCACAGTTGCTTATGCAATTAAGATATGCGTCCACACAGGCCTACGGGAACCTATGGAACACTCCACTGTGAAACAGGTGAGCGAATGTAGGAAAAAAACTTTTTTTGCTATTTTAATTTTAGAAACAAATAACATGACTAACAAATAGTCACAATTAAATGCCTGTGCTGCTTTTAAACCAATCCTTAATACATTTATTGATGCAAGTGATTTTTCACAATTCTCAATTATACCAGGCCCGTTCTGTGGACAGTGGTGAATGACTCGCTCTCACACAGATCAATAGCTCTGACATGAATTATAACTGCCTCCATTCTTTTGACCAGTGATGAGGAAGCCTTTGGCGAAATTGACTCAACCACATCTCACTCAACAAAGTAGAGGACTTATGATGAAATTTGGGCAGTGGTAGAACAAACCCGCCATTGTGAAGGTCAGCTTTAATATAGGCCACAGTACTTTCACCCCCAGCCTAACATCTTTAGATATAGAGTACCAAAGTCTATGAGAGGATAAATCTCTACCTTGTCTGCCATAAATCCCAGTGTTGCACTTTAGTTACCATTTTTAGGAGTGTGCTCTAATATTTCATTATTATAGCCTCTACATTTTAACTTCTAACTTCCACAGATCCTTGTTCTCTAACTCAGAACTATCATCAGAATCACAAAACTGTCTGAACCTTAAAATACGATTATGGCTGAAATCTGCCAACATCCATTAAAGAAAAGTATTGGCGGTAATACCTTGGACATTTATATAGATTCCTTTTTAGGATTCAAGTAAGTGTGAATTTCCATCAAACATCTTTCAAGTGACTGTTCCTTAAGTACGTCATCTAGAGTTTGTAACTCCACTCTCTTACCCAAAGGATGTTATTCTGATCCATGGATTGCACTTTATTTATGATGTTCCAATCTGTACCTTTTACTTTTGATACTCATGGGCTCTTTACTTAAACTACTCCTCATCTTAAGGCAGTGATGAGATGGCCTTTGAATATGAAACAGTCTCAGCTCTTCTTATAGAAGAGGCTGGTATTTCTCTTTCTCATTCAGCAGATATTTCCTCATACAACGCACTCAGGGCTTGGCCAATTTTTCTTTAGTGTTTATTCTGAATGCATAAACTTATTTCCACTCCAGCTCCCACAGTCCAATAAATGCAGGTGAAATGGAGACTAAATCGGCCAAAGGTGTGAATGTGAGCATGAATGGTCGTTTGTTTTTCTATGTTGCCGCTGTAATATGACGCATCCAGAATACCATAAATACTAATCCATAAATGTGGCTCTGGATACACTTGCCATCCACAATACCCATTACTGTTTTAGTTTTCAAATGATGCTGGCTCAGTTTTCATTGGAAATCTCTGGGGCTGCATTTTAGTCTGGATGGGCAAAAACTGACACCTTTTGGAAACGATAGCGATGTTAGCTGCATTCACTTCTTGATCGGATCTTATCGACCAAAGTCAGGTTTCACATTGTTCATCTCAACATAAATAATTGTCCCTAATGTTCACCGTAGTTTCAGAAACAAAGACTGTGCATAAATCTTAGGCCACCGTTAGATTTGTTGTTTTAGCAAAGCTATAATGACCATACTGTACAATTATTTCTCAATCACTTTATTGGAAGATATCCTGAAAATATGGAGAAACACATATGCAGTTTGAAAAAAAAAATGCAGTTTTTCAGAAAAAACTAACAAAAAAAAATGCTTATATAATATCAAATATTTAGATTGACCTACATTTACACTTGAACAGTAACACAACCATGGCTCTTTAAAACCTGGAATCGAACCTGGTTTACTCAAGACATGTTTGAGCATTACATACACATTTTGCACAAGTTCAACTTATTGACAGGTTGATCATATAGTATAAGACTGACTTTTAGTCACATCTTTTCAATCTAAATGCCAATGATCACAAAACCGACATAAAAACAACAAAGCTGGTGGTGGCCTAAGACTTATGCACTGTACTGTACATGCCCAGTGTGTCTGAATGGTTACATGATGGATGCAGCTTACTTCTGATGTGGAGCTGAAATAGTTGTCTAGACAGAGATGTTGTTTTTTTCTTTTTATCTGAAAATGTCATTTTTCAAATGAAACCTAGTAGTTAAAGACTGATATATCTGCCTCTTGTCCAAAGTCAGGCAGGATTGGTTCCAGCTTAGCTTCCTTCCCGGCTCTCATAGACAAGTGGAAGAGAATGAATAGCTATAAACTCAGTAAATGCCTTTTTAGTATTGTGTAATGTATAATGTTTAGTCAATTATATGAACATCTGCTGTAGGTTTCTGCTTGAATATTTTTTTTTTTTTTAGCATTTTACATAAAATAGCACAGATAACTTGTGCATTTTATTATGGACTGAATCGTACTGTGTTGTCCATAAATCCATTTCCTTGAATGCAAATCTATTTAGATGCCAGTTGATCACATGTCTCAACATGCAACCTCATATCTTACATGCAAGTAAACCAAGTATATCCATTTATAAGTTTGTAACGGGATAAGCAGTCAACTAAAGAGCGATGACTCAGTACCAACATCTTGCACCATTATACAAATTTAGAGTAAAGACAGACTGACTTTATGTCAAACCCTTAACTTTAAACCACAAGATGAAGGAAGTATTGGTCAAACTAGTCTGAAATTGTGAACATCGGTTGACAAACAATTTCGATTGAAACACTATCAGCAGTGCATAAATGCAGCGCAAAAAACAATTTTTACTGGCACAGAGAGAGATACCTCAGAAGAAAATAATAAAGGGAAGAGATAACTGTGTAAAAAGTAAAGGAAAACCCCTTTCTGGCTCAAAGTGCCTCAGGGATCAATAACAATTGCTTACTGTATGTCTTATTGCAAGTTCAGACGGATACAAGAGGCCGATGTGTCTTGTATAGTCAGTCCTTATCAGTTCCAGATTTCTGTATCTGCAACAGGCATGCGCGCACATACACATGCATGGGGACACACACGCACGCGCAAGTCATGAAGGTCTGTGTTTGACACGGGTGATGTAAGTGGGCTGAAACTTGAAGCATGAAGGTCAGACAGAGGGATGCTGGGAGAGCACAGGGCTGCATTACTGAAGTGACAGGAGAGAAATCTTCTTTTTTTCATACGCTCTGTCTGAACACACACACACACACACACTCTCTCTTTCTCTCTCGTACACACACACACGCACAGCTGATGGATGCTGTTTGAGATGGTGTGGAAGTATCCCGTTGTTTTCTACTAAGCACTTTCTGTTCAGCACTCATTGCCAAGAGTAATGGTCAGTGAAGAGCCCCTCTGCTCTGTGTGTGTGATAGAGGGAGGGAGCCCTCTTCATTCCAAAATCTTTGTTCTATTTCACACCTGTTTCACATTCTAAGTGGGTTCTTGATGCTTGACCACTTATTTCCACATAGCCACAACCTGAACAATTGCATGTATGTGCTCTGCCAAAAAAACGGATTTGCCTACCCAACTATATGGCAGCTGGCCCAATGTAAATCTGTACTCCCACTTAATCTGCTATGTCTTGAACAGCTTTTTTGCTGGCACTGGAAAAAAATGCTGGTTATACCCACCTGTGTCAAGGAACTAACTGTAAAGCTCGTAAGATACCCTCATGCTGTTGTGGATTTAGGATGGGATTGTAAAGAAAGTCTGAAACCTACAGTTAAGAATCGTATGGATAACTGAGATTGGAATTAAAGAAGTTGATAGACCTGTCCATCCAACACCTTTACATTTATGTGGAAAGTCACCATTATCATCAAAACATTAGTTGCCACCCGTGTTTGGTCTTGTGGTTGGACAGGAGAACATTTTAGCATTTTAGGCAGGTCAGTTACAGATATGGCCCAAATTATTTTAGCTGCCGCAATTTGTATTGCACTCAGAGATATAAAGCAACAGTTTATTCTAACTCGGCCTGTCTTTTCAGCAAGAAGTAATCAGGACAAATTATTACATAAAATTGGAGCTGCAGCTGAATGCATGACTGTATTCACTAGCAAGAGACTCATACTGTTAGTCTGTTGAGTAAATATATCATTTTTTTTATTTTTATTTAATTATTTTTCCACAGTGCTGTGGAGAACTAGAGAAAATAAATGGGTTTTGGTAATTCTTTAGTAATTTGTTATCACAATAAATGATTTTTACAATATACATACTGACATGAACTATACAGTTGCAATCACTTGTTTAAGTACAGCAGTTAAACTGCTCGTTAATGCAAATATCTAATCATCTAATCACATGGCGGCAAATCACATTCAGGTATATAGTCATGGTCAAACGAGCATCAGAATGAAAGAAAGGTGACTGTCAAGAGACTTTGACAGTGCCATGAGTATTAAAAAAAAAACAGCTGAAGTACACAGATTTTCACAATCAACCATAGAGTGTAATGGAGAATGGTCAAAAAAAGAAGAAATATCCAGTTTGTGCCAGTTCTCTGAATGAAAAATGTCTTCTTAATGCCAAAGGTCAGAGGAGAATGGCAAGGAAAGTTTAAGATCATCCTTACATTGACATAATCACACAATTTATTTGGTAATCATGTAACCTAAAAAGTGGCCAGTGAGTGAAAATTATATTAGTTTGATTTTAAATGGGTCAAAAACACTGCACAATCCTGCTGCCTCATTGTAGCAGTGTTACATCAGAAGGCGTCTTTGCATGGTAAGTTGTAGACTACAAGCCTTTGGAGGTGTTTGTTGCATTTTATATTTCTTTTATTTTCAGTATATACAATATCAAATATGCTAGAAGTGTCTAAGACCCATCAAGACAGACAGACTTGCCACATCCCACCACACGCATTGGCCACCCGACCCAAAAGTCAGCAGTTTCTTCCAGCACAGCAAGCGGTACAACTGTGTTACTGCAGGTCTGAGAGGTTTAGCAGCATCTTCAGACACAAGTCAGTGCGTCCCACAGAGCAGCCTAGTCATCCACTCAGCCAATTTCTCCTGCTTCACAGCAAATTGACATCAAGCAGCCCCTGTAATGCTGAATGCAGGACAAAAAAGGAGACATAAATATGGCATGTGCCAGCCAGTGTGACACAGGGCCCCACACCTAACTGTACCTGAGCAGAAGGTGGAGACAGGCAGGAGCAGGGCCCCCTGTAAACATGTGTGTGCGCTTGTAAGCATGCATCTTTGTGTGTGCCTTGTTTACAGAGCTTTTCTGTCATATGTCTTCATCTCCACTTTTTATCCTCTCACTGTTCTTCAGCTCTGTGGCTAAGCCAGCATGAGGCACAGACACACTGTGCAGGTTTCATCCCTTAGCTTAGATGTGAGTGTGTGCTCCTGTGTGTGTGAAAGAGGGGGAAGTGGAAAGAGAGAGAATGATTACTTGTGTGCTGCCCTCCCCCCCCCCCCCCCCCCCCCCCCCCCCCCCCACCCCCCCCTTCTCCAATATTTTGCATTTGTGCCCTTAAATTTGCTCTTCCCCATCCTCCCTCTGTGTGTGTGTTTACCTCTGCATTCTGATCCCTAGCTTATACTAGTGATGCAGCCCTCACCGTTCAGAAGCTCTCTCCTTGGGGCATAATGCATGGAAAAAGCAGGCTTAGGGGCACATCAATTCCACAGGCTTATGCCAACAATGGGTTGGGTTTGTGTGTGTGTGTTTGTACTTGTAATTGTTACCTCTTTAGGACCTTTTTTTCTGGTATAAACACTAACCTACTACTACTGTAAGGACCAGTAGTCAAAACCTGGTACTAATGAGGCAGAACCTACTTTCTGAGGAACTTGATAAGTTTAGGTTTAAGATTTGAATTGTGGTCAGGTCAAGATTAGGGTTAGGCATTAACTGGTTTTGGTTAAGTTTAGGGATTTGGCCTTGGTTAGGGTGTCCAAATGAATGGAAGTCAATGTAAGTCTTTAAAAGGATCACACCATAAAGCTGTGTGTGTATGTCTGGTGCACATGTGTGTGCACTTGCATGTTTTTTCTCAGTTATATTACAGTGAGTGTGTTCTTGTTTGTATGTGTGTTGGGGTGGGGGTAGAGGGCAGAGTCTTGAGGGTCTTTGTCACATGTTAAATGCTGTCATAATGAGCATATTGAACTAAATGTCAAATTGAAACCAAGGGATTTGAAAAAGGATTCAACCGTTTATAAAACATTTGTGTTATTCCCCCACATCTGACAACTCAGACAAAGTATTAGATAGAAATTGATTTTCATATCCTGCAACAAATATCACAGATTTATGAATAAATTTGAGGATGACATCAGATGGAGCATGCTGTAGTTAGCTTCTGTTTGGTCTCTTAAGACAATTCCTTTGACAGCAGTTATTAAAAGATCATAGAAATGAGGGATCTCTTTGCCCTTTGCAATCCTTCTATTCTTATGGCGTAAGCAGAATATGAAGTATATAACATCAACATTCAAGAGTTACTGTTCACATTAGGGAGAAAAATTAAATGGCATTTGACGGACTCATGTTTGTTGTCTGTTTTTGCAATGGCCCTTTTCAACATCTTACATGCAAATACAGTATGCTGCCTGTGGAAAATCTACAAAAGTGAGAAATGGCAAAAACCATTAGAGTGACATGTTTGAAAAGTGTCACTTTGCATCAGTGTTGTGCAAATGCACAGGCAATCATAACCTCAGAACCTCTGAACCTCAGTAATTTTGTTCCGCAAACATAGGAGTATGAATGCGATAAATTGAGTTTTGTAATTGAAGGTACATCTACTATTTAATTAAATTCAACAGTCCATCCTTTGTGTGTGTGTTGTGGAACACGGTACATGGTCACTTCCTTTAGCTTGCATGTGTGGATGTATAAACTTCGACGCTCCCCTCTGTGTGCCTGTCATATCACGGTGCACATTAGCGCAAGCTGTTTGCATGTTCTGGGACTGCATCCTATACAGTGTACATCTGTTAATAGTCAGTGAAACTAAACTTCTCCCCTGCCTTTTTTGTTTCTTTTTCCTAGTATACTACTTTCTAATCACAATTACATACAGAGTTTATATATTTCCCTACTATGCTCCAGCTATATCACATATTACATGCAATGAGATTAGTTCATCTAACTCACGCTTACTGAATTTAAATTCCACAAAGCATTCATTTTGAAGAACATCATCATTATTTCATTTTCCCCAGAAAGTGAACAACACAATTTCGTTTGATTACAAGCCGTGCACTCATGCATTATAAACGACGGGATCATTTCATTACATTTCAAGTCATTGCAAGGGAACTGCACATGCTAAATCAGTATTCATAAGTCCATATTTCTTGTTTGATGATAATTTCTCATTTCACCAGATTAAACAGCATATTTTGGATAAAGGACTCCATTAAGCTTTCAGAGTGAATGGCTGAGAAGAAAAGGGTGAGAAGGGAGGGAGAGATTGCCAGAAGGATAAAGAACTCATGTGTCATAATGTCATTGTTTTGGTCCTCAGGAAATTTAGTTACTCACAGGACAATGAATGCCTAAATACAAGTGTATTTCGTGGAAGCAAAATAGCATTGACTGCTCCTCCCTCAGCATCCACAGAGCTGACACCAGACAGAACTCTGTCCAGAATGACAGTCAGAATGTCAGTTCCCAGAACATGATCAAAGAGCTCTGTGGCTCTGTGCTTCAAACACCAAGGGATTTGCTGTCCCCATGATGAGTGGGGAGGGAGAATTAAGAGGACAGGCTAGAGAGAAGAAGAGGGGTGAAATTGAAGAGAAAGAGGGGAAGCAACAAACGAGGGCTATGCAAAAATGTAAGGTGAAGCAAAGGAACTGGAAGTGGAATGGATAAGCACAGCTGAAAGAGGCAAAGATGTGAGAATATGAGATGAGAAAGAGATGTAGTATAAGGGACTGAAGAAGACAGAGATGTGGAGGAAGAGGGGGTAGAAAGGAAGTTCAGAAAGACACCATTAAAATGAAAATGATGGAGATCTAAAAACCTTGTAGCTAAAAGCTTCCTAAACACTGTGGAGATGATTGCAACCTATGCATCACCTCTTGTCCTCTCTCTCTCCCTCTCTCTTTCTCTCTTTATATATTGCTCCCCTGTTCCAAAAAAACAAAGAGAGCAGAGTGGGATGACTGTGGTGAGACTGGAAAGAAGTGAGCCAAATAGGAGAGGTAGACCCGAGGCTTCAAAAAGTTATAGATCTTTTCCCCTTTGCCTTCCCATCTCTTTAGTCTCTGCTGTCTTTTTCTTTCTATTCCCTATTGATTCATCCATCTATTGTTCCCCCTCAAAGCATTTTTTCCACCTTTCATTGCTTGGTTAGTTTGATGTTTAATCAAAACTCCAACCATTAAGCAATAGCAGTACTGAAGTTAAATCTTCATATTGTGCAAAAAAAAGATAATCTGAGCTGTGTCTATCCATCCTAAATTGTATAACCAGCTGTGACACCTTCAGAGTATTACAAGGGCAAAAAGTTTGAGTAAAACTGATACTCTGAAAACCCAGTTTTTTGTTGCTGTGTCTTTGTAAGTCTGAATACATTTTCTTTCCAGACTTAAGGAATTTGACGGTGGCAGGCAGAGGGGAAAAAAAAATTAAATGCCTCTGTCAACTAGACTTGGCTACTTTACTCAACCCTTTACTTTTTAGGCAAGACCCAGTCACCTGTCCTTATCGCCATCATCTAAGGTTTAATTTCTGAAGTATAGCTACTATTGGGTTAAAGCATGAAAAACAGAAAGAACAGTTGAAGTTATCTGAGATCCCAGTTGCCATCTAGTTTTCCTCTATTTATATATTTATGAGATGTCTCTGTGTACCACAGTTCATAGATTTGGGAGCTACTGGGAGCTAAATTGTCAAAGTAGCAGCCTCTGCAATTTCTATTTATTTTCGTCTGTCTCGAGAAGCTTAGAAAGACCTGTCTAATTTCATCTAAACACAACCCTGCATTGCAAATAAGCACAACTGTGTGAAACAAAACCTTTTATCAGTATAACAGACAACCAATGAATCAAATTATACATTTTAAAGTTGGGTTTTGAGGTGCTGGGTGTTGTCATCGTTCATGTTTGAGCCATTTTCACTGTGCTGACATTCTGACTGCAAAAAAAAAAAAAAAAAAAAAAAAATTCTTAAATATAATTTAGATCTGTAAGTTCACTTAACCTGCTCATACAGTAACAATGCCTTTTTAACACATGGCATTAAGTTAACATAAGTCCCTCTCCACGATATATACAGTCCCAAATGTCTTCAGGGCTCCCCTTTGTGGTCTTCAGCTCTTCCACAGGCAACCTGTCACACACATGCATAATCAGAGAGCTTAAAGCAACAAAACACCCACGTCTCCAAACCCACTGGGTCATCAAGCACTGGGAATGTTGTGACACTGTGTGCAAACATAATCATTGCCAACTACATCCATAACATAACATCACAGGGTTACATATGTGAATATGTTAATGTAACACTCCCACATGCATGTACTAATACGATTTCTAACATGACAGAGAAACTCAAAATTATATGATAATTCCTACCATGTACACCACAGGAGTCAGAATGTATGAAAATTTAACCAGCATATCAGCATATACCAGCCCACAGTGTGGGAACCAATGAAACAGGATGGCTATTTCAAGAGAATAAATAACATTCATTTTCATCCAATTCTGCAATGGAGCGAGATGGGCTTTCATTGGAATGTTTTGACCTTGCGGTGTAAATGCTTAACATCCCAAGAATGAAATTGGCACTTCCAAAATGGATTTGGCCTGATGTGTGGAGGCTTATAACAAGTGCCAGCGCTGTAATATTTAAGAGGGTACTGGCGGAGACACTGCGTGTGTCGGGCATATGTTTTACCCGCACACAAAGCTGCCAGAGTTTCATTCCTAGCTAAATATTTATGACGGAGAAAGACACAAAGTAAGTCAAACAAACACACGCACACATATTTGCGCACACAGTGGGAGAGGTAGGCACGCGGGAGAGAAAGGTAGAGTAAGTGAGAGAGAGAGAGAGGACAGAGGAAAAAGCAGGGGGATTATTATTTAATGTCCTACTTGGCAGAGAGCTGTCAGAAACCAGGAGAGTGGAAGCTTGCCAAGGACTGACATAACAAAATCACCAATCGTCTTCTTCCCTTTAAGACGTGGAAAAAGCTTAATGAATAAGGATCCCACTCGAGCCTCTTCCCTTACTTGTCAACTTTGTGATGTGCAGGCTTCATATTTGTAGGTTTAAGTCAGAGAGAGTGGCAGCAGTAATGTGTTCAATCATCACAAAGGGCACCGTTCATTCCTTTAGAGCCTCATTACGTGGAATGATCTCTCTATAAAGACTACCAAGTGCACACACACACACACGCACGCGCGCACACACGGTGTGATTGGTCCAAACAATAGCTGTGAAAGGCAAATTAGCAAACAATACACTGTGTACCCATAGTCTATGTGATGAAAACAGTACAGGAAGAGCTAATGCATCTGAGGGAGGCCACGTTCTTGCCTCCACTCTTATCTTCCCCTAACACGCTATCAGACAAATTAGCAACTGGGTCCACTTAAGATTGCTGTGTGTGTGTGTGTGTGTGTGTATTCACTTACATTTCTGTGTAGTGTTGGGGTCCACTCATCGTCTGCCTCCTCTCTTGATGTTATTTATGGCTGTTTAAATGATCTCAGACACCTCTCATTTGTTTAGACAGCCTAAATTGGCTTTCTGTCTAAAGCAAGAGTGGTGGGGGTGAAACACAGGGGGAGACACAAGGAAGGGAGGGAGGGAGGGAGGTTGGTGGTCAGGCAAACTAGACTGGGATAGTTGAGGGCCTTCAAGGGTGGGGAGGGAAGAAAACAAAAAGATGGATGGATGGATGGGGGGCACTCTGGAGGGGTGTGAGATGAGCAGCAGAGGGGTGGACAGACAAAATCAAGACGAAGAAAGGAGGGTGACAGGCAAAGACAAAGGAGGAGAGATAATTTGCTGGACATTTATTAAGATGGAGTGTGGTCGGAGCTCAGTAGTACAGTTATGTCAGCAGGTGGGGAAAGAGGAAGCCAGGCCTCGTACCTGGATGAATCCATTTACCTTTGTCCCACAGAACCAAAATGCTTTCATGTATATACATTTCCATGTTTAGTAACGAATGGTAAGTCTTTACCACTAATGACCCATAACTTAATGTGATGTGCAGTCATTGTCACCGGTTCTATTTATGTTTCCTTTGTTCCAGAGGGGGTTTGGGTGCCACAGCTCATTTACAAACATCGCAATTCATACATCAGGAAGAGCTGAAGCTATTGTTTCCCGTTTTGGGAAATAAGCTCTTGTGCATTCTTGCTGAGCATTAGATGACAAGATTGATGCCACTCTTATGTCTGTTCTCTAAATGTTAAACAAGGCTATCAGTTATCCTGTAAAGTGCTGTAAAGACATGATACTATGGTAAAAAAAAAAAAAAAAAAATAGCTCCCTTGATTTACATACTACATCTCCACTCTCTGGTAAAAAATCCTAAAACTAAAAAAACTGAAATTTTTCTTTTACAAAAATATTCACACTCATAACTCAGTACTCAGTTTGGATAAAAAGCATCTGTAAACTGTCATCTTCAAGTCTCTCTACAGTCTCCTGCAGAGAAACACCTCCCCAGAATGATGCTGACAATCCCCATGCTTCACTGGATCTATGGTAGTAGTCCTGTTCAAAGGGTTCATTTTTCTGGACAGCTGTGCCTCGGGAGGTAAGCACTAAAAGGAAGGTAGGTGGTTTGATCCCCGCCACTTCCATTCTACAAGTGTCCTTGGGCAACACTTCAAAGCCCGAATTGCCCCTTATGGCTGTGAATATGTGATTGGAAGAGAAACACAATGGAAGTGTATGGATGTGTAAGAATAGGTAAAGTGACTTGTAGTGTAAAGCATACTGACTGGTCATCAAGAGTTGACAGGTGCTTTATAAATGCAGTCCATTAGCCAATTTTTGGCTCATCAGGCTGTTGAGTTGTTTACCTTATGCTCTTAGAGTTTTTTTTTTTTTTTTTTTAAATACGGCTTTGGCAAACTCCTATAAGGGCTGTCACTTTCATTTTACTCAAACTTACTTCTGTTACTTGACCATAAAGTCCGGCTTGACGGATTGCTGGTGCCCCCCCCATTGCTTATTAAGAAAAGACCACACAGTGTATTTGCAGTCATGCCTTGACATAATCTATGTCTGTAAGGTTTATATGTATTGTGTGTGGTGTGTGTGTGTGTGTTCATTGTGCTCAGTGAGGAATCAAAGTGTACAAGCCAGTGAAAGAAACCTTGTTTGTTTGATTAGGCCCCTTTAGGGAATACAGCGGGACGGAGGGCAATCTGCGTTGCACTTGTTAAAACACAAACTCTACATGCACGCACACGTGCACACACACAAAACACAGAGTAGAAATATCCCGATGTAGACACAACTCCAAAGACATATACACACATGCTCAATTAAATTTGAATGTTTATGATGTAATTTCTTCTTTATCGTGCTATGGTAGTATGGTCTCTGGGCACTCAGTGGTAATTGCCACTGAGTCTCACTGTGGTTGTTGTTGCTGTTATTTCTGACAAGTTTGGGCTGTCGAGCTATGTAAACAGTGTAGTAAACACAGGGTCAGTTCACCGGCTGAGCACCGCCTGGAGTCTTTCAGCCACTGCAGTTTCTTAAGAAAATGGAAATGGGGTAGAATGTCGACTGAAGTTTCTTTGAAGAACAGTGTAGCCATGCATATGACCAGTTTACACATGCCGAATGAGTCATGTGAATAAGATGGCAATTTGAATACAGTCCCTACATTTACATTCAGGCTGCAAGATGAAAATCAACCAAGCAAATTCACTAAAAGATACAATGCACTCTGTATCTAATTATTATAAAATAGCCAAAATTATCCTGGCCGACACACTGCACTTTTTATTTGTGTTTCACATGAACTTTAATGTACTGACTGTATTTAACCAAGTGGGGAGTGTTAACATCATCGCCTTTGCCAAGGTCAAAAATTACTATTCCTCCCGGTCGAGATGCATCTTGAAGTGAGAGACCAAGATTCAAGGCAAAACACTTCACACAGAAAGATTCTTCTCAAGGCCAATCCACTATTAAACATTACTGGATACAATAGAAGGTTGTTTTTTAATCATCCAGCACCTTTATGAAATCTGGAGGAATGAACCAATATACACTTTCTCCATTTTACTTCATGCTGAAACATTATCATCCTCAGATAAGGATTATTTTTTAAGAGAACCCAGAGTGAATAGTCCCATGGCCACTTAGTAGTGATTAAGATTCATTATAACATATACAAGCAGACATGGTTCCGTAACAACCACACTTCATGTCCACTCTATAGAATCATAAGTAATTAAGATGCTAATTAAAATATGATAGAGCACAATTTTGGCACATACTGTACATGGGTACTGATTTAGCTTATATCTTTTTGAGGTGCACAGTTTATAGTATCTAGCCCCGTATTACGGATTCAATAAAAAGTACAAGCTGTGGTTTTTTATATGCCAGATTATTGCACTGTAACTTTTCCTGTTTTGTAAGTGAAATTACCATATAGAATGTGTAGCAAGTGATGGTGCATTACAGTATTGAGGTCAGCATGGCTTGGATAGTATTTACCATATTTGTCCCTTTATTTGAGTTAATTCTTCAGACACTTCCTGCCAGCCGCACCAACTGTGCCATACTTTGTGGTTGAAAGCAATATTCTGCAAATTTCTGTAGAATACCTATCCATTTCAGAAAATAACTGAGCTTTTATTTAAAATTAAACCATATACTCTATTTGTCACTTATAAACTTTTTTTATTGGTCAAACATAGTGCAACACATTTTTTTTTTTTATGATTGTAATTTATTGTTTCTTTGACATAGTCTTAGTGATATTATATTATACAGTAAAAACACTGAAGTCATTTACCGTACCTAATTTACTGGATGTTGTGATTTTATTCTAGTGCCACTGCAATTTTCAATATGAAGAAATACTTTTTTCTCACCTACAACAGCAAAAACCACATCAGAGAACACAGCAGCTAGCGAGCTACGCACTAATTATTAATACAAAGAGACAGGTTTAAAATTCATGCATATCTGGAGCAGTGACCTCTGCCGACATGTAGATTTGTCTTTGTGATTTATCTGCTGTGACTACAGCTTGGGAAAGCAATAAGCGGCACAGTTAAAAAAGTAAGAGGGGATTTATCTGTAGAGGTGGTGAGAAAGTCGATGATAAATGGGTTAAAGAGATGCCTTCCCTTGAAGGTAAATGGATAAAACTAGGGGAAATGTATAACTAGGTCAAAGTGGAAGAGGACCTGCCTTCATGAAAACGATCCTTTAAAAAGAAAGAACAGGAATCATAAATCTAGAAAATTGTGGTACTATGAAAAAAATATTTAATCAGGGTGTAATGATACACCTCCTGTAGAAGATGATGATAATAGAGGCTAAAGAAATGCACTACTGAATCAAAGCTTTTTGAGAAAAATTATTATGTGTCAATTAATTATTACTTATTGATTTTTGTTAGCCATTTTTCATCAAAGTCTGTCTCCACAGCCCACAGGTGATGAAAATTTCAGCCATTGGAATTTTGATGTGTTCATTTTCTGTAACTCAGGTATACTGTATGAAACAGAGGAAGGACAAACATTTTGGACTGTCATCCTGGCCCAACCCACAGCAATCGCAATCAATTCTGCTGTAATTACCAACAACGCATCTGTCAGAGATCTGTATCTTATCTGACTGGACCTTTTGATAATAGGGTTTATCAGTGGAAATGGCTGGTGGGAGCTTTGCCATGTCAAGGATATATAGAAAGGTATTCGAGGTCAGAGTTTAACAGGCACAGTAGCTTATCAAATTAAACACTGTTGGAAAAACAAGAATGCCTGATAAAGTTTTTAATAGTGAGAGGAAATTCCTGGCTTGCCACTCTACACCGAAATCTGCTGACTTACATTAAGATATTGGCAAGACAAAATGATAGTACAATATTAATATGCTTAAATATTACATTGATAAACATATCTGACAAACATATAATCTGTATTATATCTTTAGGATTAATACGCTTGAACATTGGCAGCAAAAGAAGCAGCTGACTTCAATGAGCAAAAGGTGGAAGTTGTGAAATCACCACAGTCTCACTATCCATATCATTTGAAAAACTCAGTAGACACTGATCACACTGGACGCAGCAGAGCCACTCTGGCTTTTTAGCTTCTAGTTTTTTTTAAATTTTCCTGGTTGCAGAGGTTCCTTCACCTTCATAAAGCCTAAACCACAATGTGTACCATATATTAGATGATTAAGACCTTATCAGACCTGATATTAATATTTGTGCTATAGGACCTGATCCTGAGTGGAGATTGTTAAGTATGACTGCTCTCTCCCACACTACATTGCCACCTGAATGCATCTCTTGTGACCACATGTAATCGGATCGGATCATCCGGAGGCTGTACTCAAAAACACAGAGGTCATTTCTGTTGTTCTGTTCAGCGAGAACAAAAATGATGTTTTTCATGAGACTGATTACAGATGTTCTCCCCTACCCACACTTTGGGAGCAGCAGTGGAGAGAGTCAGCTGCTTCAACTTACTGGGGATGAACATCAGTGAGGGTCTCAGTTGGCTTCGCCACAGTGAAGTGATCAAAAAGACAGCGAGACAGTGTCTCGTCTTCCTGCGGTGACTGAGGGGGTTTGGCTTGGACACCAGGATTCTCAAACCTTTACAGATGTACCATTGCAAGTATCCAGGCAGGAATCTGCACTGCCCTTGCATGCACAGCACTGCAGAGGGTCATAAAATCAGCCCAATGTATCACCAGGTCATAGCTGCCCACCCTCCAGGACATTTACAGCCAGCACTGCAGGATGAAGGCACAGCGAATACTCTCTGCTGCTTCAGTGCTATATTTCAATTATTTTAATTTTATTCTCTTTTTTATATTCTTATTTCGTTTCTACTGCATTTGTAGAATATGTTCCACCTTATATATATGCTGCTTCTGTAAAGTTAAGTAGACACCAAGTACAAAGCATTTCATCACAGGGTATAATGTTGCATTGTGCAAGTGACAGGTGGAGAGAAAAGAGACGAGTGATTCAAAGCACTACATCATGAGTTAATATTATTGCAGTGGCTACATATAAATTAACAGCACTGAGAAGTGTAAAAATACTGCATAACTACAGCAGGTCAGACGATGTCATCTGAGGGTGCAGGCTGTTTAGAGGACAGATTGTGTTCATGGCCACATGCAACCCCAAAAACCTCTTATGGAGGTTATGTTTTGTGTGTGTGTGTGTGTTTTTTTAATATGACCAGATAAGGTGATGCTTTAAAGGACCAGTGGGTGAATTCAGACCTGTATGTAGCGCAGTCTTCTTTTGGTCGAATCACCGGGGAAGGATGTTAATACCAGGTCTGAAAGGTCTTTTAGTGCCAAGACAGTTTAAGAGAGCACTGATAAACTGTGTGGACTTGCAGACAGGGGAGTTGAATTGAAAATGTCTTCACTATGTTGCTCTGAATTGCAGTTGCTGTTGGATTTTGACTTGGTGCCCATCTGGTTGATGATGCTGGTTGATGCTCGACAGAGCCAGATTGCTGTATATCTTTTAGACCTTGTCTGGCACATCTCTGTTTTTGGTTTCCTTTTTTTGTTGTAGGTGAGTGTGTGTCTTCTTTTGTGATCCATGTTCATGTATAATGACTCACAGTTCAGATTCACTTATAATATTCAGTACAGTCAAATGCAACACATTACACAATACAATACAATACAATACAATACAATACAATACAATACAATACAATACAATACACTGGCCAAAACAACACTATTCTATACACTTATACACTTAACAAATAATGTCCAGATTTTCTTGACCTGTTCAGAAAAGTGATTCTTTTATTTTATTTTTACTGTCGAGGTCACACTGTGTGGGAGTGTTGTGCTCTTGTGAAACACACCACTTCTATTTTGTGCGTGTGTGTGTGTATGAAACACCAAACATATACAGTACATTACTTGACATAAACAATTTTTCTACAATCTTGGTGGATTGTGCAAAATAGACATTACATGTTTTCAAGAAATCATGAAATACCATAAAATGGAGGACAGAGGGGCGTGTGTGTTTATGCGAGTGAGATATTAGAACAATGAAAGGAAAAGAATATCTCAAAGATTATTGCAATGAAAAAAAATAAATTAAAGACATATTAGTAACAATGATGACTGTAATAATAATAGCAACAGGCAACTTGGAAAGAAGTCATTTTTTATATACACAAACACATGTGGTAATTTAAATACAGAAGTTTGTCATTGTGACTGATAATCGTTGAGTTCATACAAATGTTGCATTATCAGCTGTTGGACCAAAAGGTTTTTTCTATCTGTTGCTGTCTTGTTTGGCTCAGTACCACGCTGTTGGCCTGCTTCATGTACTGCCGTTGTCATCTTAATAGTAGTGCATTCATAATCTTTTCCTTCACAATAATAATAATTTCAAATCCACAATTTATCAAAAAGAAATAAAAAACACACAGCTATATAAACCTAAGCAAGATGGATGAAATGATCAGGAAGAGTCAACTGGAGGTCAGTTGGTGGTAGGTTATCATGGAGACGACTGAAACTTTCTGCCAGAGCATAAACTGAAAACATGTTGCGACTGTGACATGTATTTTTTTTTTTTTTTTTGATGACAGCAGCCCAAGATGGTATAAGCCATCCATTCAATAATTATGTCCACTTATCCTACCAGAGTGTATCCCATCAACAACAATAATATTGTTTATCACAGAACTAATACACAGAAATTAAAGCCAAACATAATTTGATCTGTTTTATACTGCTCACTATTTTAAAACCAACAAAATGGAGTGTTAAAAAAATGCTGTTAGGTCAATGAATTGTGTGACTGCCTTTTTTTTTGCCTGGACAGGTAGAAACAAATACCTTTGGAAATGACACAGTCACTTCCTAATTGGTTCTTATCAGCCAATATTCAACTATCAGCTGTGAGCAAAAAAGCTCAGTTAAGGCTTCCTTTCAGTTTCACCTCACTGTCAGTCAATTACAGAGATACGTGCACTTAACTTTTCACAATCCTTGTTTCTCTTTAGTAATAGAATCAGCTTCCAGTTTTCACTGGTACACTCATGCCCACTGACCTTGAATGGTCATATGACGTACGTAGTTACAGTTGGTGTGTTAGTGTCAATGTCATCCACACATGAAAAGAATTGGAGCAAGATTAAGCACTCAGCTGTAAACGTAATAAAGCAGCAACCATCTATCCACTGCTAAACTTCAAGTTCTCTTCTGCTTTTAAAGAAATACTGTTTTATTTTGTACCTTCTCCCCACAGACCCTTACACAAACACCTCAACAAAAAAACACCAACAAAGAGAGGAAGGGTTTTTAATAGCTGTTTTCTTGACTCAATATTTATTTTTCTAAAGACTTATATTTCTCTGTATTTCAAAAGTAAATATTATCTACACCACTGTTTGAACCTTGCAACTATAAAGCTTCAGGGTGACTTGACAGAACAAAGTTACACCTTAGATTTACAATGAATGGTGTTTAAAGTCTAGTTATAAAGGAAATCATTGTCCCTGTATGTAGTTTTGGATGTTGGTTTTCACTGTCAAGTGATTTGTTTAGTTCATTTCTTGGTATAAGTCCTTGTACTTTCTGTACAAGGACTCTTTTCTGATTGTGCTAAGACTGCACTCATTGACTCTTTTTTTTTTTTCACTCACATCCACAAACAACTCTCTCTCACGCACACATACACACTTCACAATGAAAGAGTATACATGTGTACTGTATTTGGAGGCCAGTCTTGTGCAAAATTAAAGATAGGACTTCAATCTATTTCATTAAAGTGACTAGTAACAGCACTTCTATTGCAGTAGCTCGGAAAAAAGGACTCGAGCGTCAGTTCACACAGATAAAGTTCAAACCAAGAGTTGTTTTTAATACTACCAGAGGTCCAGAGGCAGAGATATGAATAAATAAATAAATAAAAAAAGAAAATAAAAAAAGCATCACAGGCAAAAGGTTAAAGAAAACTATCACAAGGAAAATGGAACTGGAACTGGAACTATAAACAGATAAGACATGCTGCCAATGGAATAACTAAAACACAGCGGAATTACACAAAGAAACAAGGGGTAACAAGACAGTTGTGGCTAATTAGGGTTGGGGAGTCAATCAGTCAAACGAGTGGAGAAGACGACGCAGGGGGACAGGAAGTGAAGTGACCTGAAATGACAGACAGCAGTGAGTACAAAGTAAAACAGGGCACAGAAACCGAAAACACGACTCAAAGCTCAGCTGTAACAATTTAGAATACATGTTTTCTTTCTTAAAAGCTAACACTTTATGTCCTTTAGCACAGAAGACATGGTATTGTTACGCTCAGCTGGAAAGTGTGGCTGGTAGCAGAAGCTGATCATTAACTGAATGGCTGATTCCCCTGCTCATCTGAATTTTTAGGGACAAATTTTGAGGAACAAAAATGCACTTAGAAAAACAGTACAAATGCAAAAACAATAACCCAAAACAAACTTTATCTACGTTTTTTCCTGCCAAATTGATTTACTGAGAGCATGTGTGTGTGCGTGTGTGAGACACTGATGTAGCTTGTGGCATTATTAAAGTTGAAAAATGTTCAGCTTTGGTCGTGCAGGCATGTGCCCATGGTGACATCCAACATGTCGTGTTTCCCTGCTTCTGTCCTGTTGCGTTACTCTTCGTCCCCTGGTGTTTCTGTTTCTGTCTGCCAGTGTCCAGCCTTTTCTCTCACTAGGTGTCCTCATCTCTCGCTGCTGGTGGCCGTCTTTCTCTTTTCTCTCAAACTTTGCAATGTGTGAAAAGAATACCAAAGGTTTTTTTTTTTTTTTTTTTTTTTCTCTTCGCTCTCTCTCTCTCTCTCTCTCTCTGTGTTGACCCGTCCGAGAATAATTTGAAAGAATGTGCCCTTTTCTCTTCGCTCTCTCTCTCTCTCTCTCTCTCTCTGTGTTGACCCGTCCGAGAATAATTTGAAAGAATGTGCCCACATTAAATCCAGATAGATAAAATCCACTGTGAGCCTTGTTAGGCTTGACTCTTTTGAACTTTTTTGTTGTTTAGACATCAAATGTTCCCAACCACTGCTCTACTGCTCAGGCACCAGTGAGTCAAAATTAATGTCATGTTATTCTAGCTACATTAAGTTTAATGTCATTTTTAACAATGTTGAAATGTATACTCTGCATCTGAGCCACATCTAAGTGTGATTTCATCTCTTGTGATCTTCTAGAAACCAATGTGCTTAAACATAACTTCAAAGCAAAATCGAGGCAGACTGTTGTTGGCAGCCGGTTGCACCTGTATGGCCTAAATCTTGCACAGATGTGGATGAAATCCTGGCTCAGGAATAGGAATCAAAGTGGCTTTTGCAGCACAATCTAAAGGTGATTTGGGGGAAAAAGGGTTTATTGTTTGAAGCAAAACTCATACAAGCTATTTGTATACATCTTAAGTAGTGATGTCCTGAATGACATAATTTTGATACATCCCGTGTTCATTTTAAACTCAAGGATTATGAAACTGGGGAGCCTCTGCACACTCCCCACATATACTCCAAAAAGGAAGTATAAGGTAAAAAGAAGAGTTAAGAACATTTGTAAGGGAGAAGTACAAGTGTTCAGAAATGACTTTGTTTTGTAGCCAAACTGTGAAATATTCAAACACCACTGGGGCAGCCTTAAGGTCTTGTTGGCCTGTGGGCCAAAACATATCAGTGTTTAAATGTTGCATATATTCAATTAATAATTTATGTCCTCTAATTTTGGGTGGTTTGATTTTATTTATTTATTTACTTATTCGCATTTGTTTTGGTTTCTCACTCGCTGGTGAAGACTCTCATAGCTGTGTGTTTATTTAGAGAGACACAGGTGAATCACCTAATCATATTTTGACGGATAGGTAGGACCACAAATACCTTTTCTTGGCCATGTCAATACTAAATATTAGGATGGTGGGTGGCAGTGAGGAGAAAAATAGATAAGAAACAAAACTGACAGGTTTAAAAAGGAGCGTTAATTGCGCTGCTGAAGTAATATTTAGGTTTTTACAAAATAACCTAAATGGAAGGTGGCAGGTCACCTACCAATCTGGTATCTAGGCTACTTGGCAAGGTAATGTAGTTCTTTCATATAATGTTAGTTTTAATCAGAAGACCCTGAGCTGAAGGCCCAGCTTTGGTGCTCTTTGTTGTCACAAATCCATGGGGGATAAAATGTGAAGAGGAAAACTAAATTTCTAAAATTGTGGCAGATAATTGTCCCTATAATAATTTCAAAACAACCAAAATCGCTATGCTGTGGCATTCAGAGTTGCATCCTAATCTTATAATGAGTATTGCTTTAGACAGTTTGGTGATTTTTTTAACTTATGTACATGCTTAAGTATAAGTATTAAGTATTATACTTGCTTGTGTATTTTTAGAGTTAGCACAATTGTCACATATTTGACGCAATACAGCTGGAATATTCAGTACAAGGTGAGCAACAGTGCCATTCATAATTTAGCACTAGAGAGAGCATCATGCCACATGTGTGATGATATATGTGTGAAATCACACTCACACACCACATCATAGGATCTGAGGTGTTCATTAGAAAATCACCTGTAAATTTATATTTGATACACATCTGAATTATTTTCAGCTTCATGCCATTTCTACGTTATGTTTGATTTCACACAATGATCATCTTGTAATTGAAGGAAAAAATCAGTTTAGTGTATTTACAACTGATAGTGACGAAGGAGTGGTTTTTCACATCAATCTAAAAGGTTGGTTTTAGATTTCTTTACACGTTTACTGCATAACACTTAACAAAAACATGCTTGACCAAGGATCTTAATGAGGGATAATTATCTTTTGTTGGTTATGACACAGTATTTAAGTCAGATTAAGATGTAATGCTAAGTGGAGTTCATGAATTCATATTAAATCAAATCACATTTTACTAGTGCGCAGATTTTCTTTTCTTTTTATTCCGCTGTGGTGAAACATACAGCTGTTTTCAGATCTGTATATACAGTAAATAACTAATTGATAAAACGCATGATATTGTTCCAGTGTCACATTAACCGTTGACATCGCAATGAATGGAGTGTAAAATATAATACTAGTTTCAACATAAAAGAAGAGTGTTAAGGCACTAGAATTGTGTACTTTTTGTCAAAGCCATACATTTTTAACATCAGTTGTGCATGATTATTATTCAACAACACTGCATGGTTGTTTGCTATTCAGCCTGCTTGGCAGTCCTGTGATCAACAGCTTCAGAAATAGGAGAACTATCCCGGATTTAAATCCACTGGAGTACAAAACATACAGCACTTCTTTATTTCTGGCCATATGACTTTCAGAAGAGCAAAGGCTTTTTAAAACTTTTATTTATCCATCATCAGATCCATCTAAGCATCAAATCTGTCTTTCTATTCACCCTTCACTGACCTGATTTGTTCTGGTCCTTTATTTTTTTTTCCTCCCAATTTCTCTTCTTCTTTCTCCAACACTATGATTTCTTTTTTCCTCCCATCTGCTTTTGAGGAGAACTTGCAAACAGACTCAACTGACAACGAGAGCCAATTCACTGTCGAAGAGGTCTGTTTTGTGTGTGCATGTGTGTGTACCCGATTCTCTGTGTTCTCTGTCAAGAGTAATGTCAAGAGTAATGCAAGGTTACTGGGAGAAAATATTAGCATATTTGCCATCTAGATTTATGCAGTTGTTGGTCATTCAGTGAAATTTGAAAGAGAGAATGATGGAGAGAAGAGAGTGGGAGAGGAAAAAAGATTACTTGTTCCGGTTTTGACACCTAAGTCAAGCTTATATACAAGGAGAATTAGTGAAGATGAAGGCACCTGGAATTAAGACTAGATGGAAGCACTATGAAAACAGACAAAACGTTAAATATGATTGCTTCTACACTCGCATTCTTTCAACAAACATAATTTTAATTATCCGATATCAAGGTCTTCATTTTCTATCCACATGTTTACTTATCCATGTGCCAACCAACCTATTGGATAAAATAAATATGTAACTTAAGATCTTCTCAAAAATAAAGGTAATCAATGTTTTCATTACACCATAATCCAAAACCCTAATTATAGTAATTACTCTGTAAAATGCAATACACTTTGCACATTTCTTCTGTCTCTGATTCAACGATCTCAGGTTTCTAGATGTCTTTCATCAGTAAAAACCAGCCTTGTCTTTATAGTTTTTGAATTTTACAACCGTTGCTTAAATGTTATGCATGGGTGTATGTGTACATTTGTCAGACAGTAGCTCTCACTCACTCGCCATCATTCCTGCTTATCTATCATTACACCTACTGCAGCAAATCACACAGCCCCCAGAGTCACTCACCTGGTGTGAATCTGTTTCTACTTTAGAGGATGTGAGACAAAGCTATTATATTCATTCAGTGAACATGATTTAGATATTGGATCGCCAACTTTAATCCTGTTCTTACCTTTTGTAAATGCCAACTGTAATGCGTTTCATTATAGTTCTCATTTCCAATTGTTACTTTTTATTTAGTTTTGATTATTTTAGTACTTCATGACCTTTAAAGTATTCCTTCACAGATCATGAACAAACACCAGTGCTTCCATTAAGGAAACCGACCATGCTAATCAACCTATCACATATCAAACACCAATGGCTCATCATCTTAAATCTTATTCAAAATGTGACTTATGATAAGTGTACTCCAGCCAAAACGCTCAAAGGGACTTTATGTAAAATAACTGTATCCATTAGCATTTAAAAACAATTATGCAATTACAAATAAACATTTTTGACTGCATTGCCCCCTCCCCATTAGTGGGTTGCCAGGTAGTTTCTAAAAATAGAATGACCTAAAATGAAAAAGGTCATTCTACATATATAAATGATGTTACTCTTCATTCTTGCACAAATCCATACAAATGTATACAGCAGGTATGGTTTTAGCCATCTTTCTAGGTTTAATACCAGAAAATTGCAGGTCATTTAAGTCTTTATGTCCCTTTACGTCCTAAAGACAGCATTGAAGTTTACCAAGCTGATTAGCTTTGTGTGCCTTTATTGCTGACTACAGTATAAATGAGTATCCTCTGCATAACAATGGACATTTATTGAATGTTTCCTGATTGTTTTCTAGAGGTAGCATATATACATTAAAGTAAATAGAAAAGGTCCAAGCATTGCACCCTGTGGGACTCCATGTCAGCTATAGGTGTTCATGGATGAACAAATTTAAGAGGATCTGATATATAGGACTGAGTCAGCATAGTGTGGTTCCTTTAATGGTGTAATAGAATCTGATGATCAGTATTGTTAAGACTGAGTCCACTGTTGGAATATGAATTTAGCGGAAGCTCTACACAGAGGGATGCAGCACTGCTCCGATGTTGTTCCCTTACCACGTTGTAATTTAAATGCCTTTTTCATTTTCGGTCATGATGAATCCCTCAGGGCTATCTACTAAAACATCTACTAGAAAGACTATGTAAATGTTTCCGAATGATATCGGAAGTTTAAATCTCCAACAATTCTTTAGAAAACCCAAGTTGCCCATAGCAACATCTGACTTGAAGTTATGAGGCTGGTTTGTGTTTTAGCAGTGATTTTGAGTGACAACTCATCTAACCCCAATCTGCATGTCTTTGTACACCAAAGTACCCGGTGTTCTTCATTTTAGACCTCAAATACACTTCAGTTTATATCACATAGTCAGATTTTTTTAATCCAAATTTTATGTTATATTATTATTATTCCTTCAAATCAATCAAAATCAAAATCAATCAAAATCCCCGGGAGCATCAGACTCAGATTTGTTGCATCAGGAGACAGTGTGCATTTATTTTGTCTACAAACTAAATGTGACTTACTGCAGAATCAGACCACTGTTTCACCTGTGTGTCTACCTTTGGCTCAAGTTTATACAAATCTTTTTTACTATGATTTGCCACAACTTTCTTCACAGACTTGCTGCTCCTCAGCAGCCAGCTAGGAAAGTAACCTCGTTCTTAAGCCCCATGTAGTTGTAGCTAGAGGGTCATTTGTCCTGGGAATGAGCACTACTTTCAAAAGCTTGGACAAGACAAACACACTTTGGGAAACACACAGAGACATTGGATGGGGCATTATTATCCACCAGATGCCTTATAAATCTTTAACCACTTGTTTTAGTGCTTCTGACATGGAAGAAGGAATATAACAGACATGCTTTATGTTTCCATTTACACTGACTAATTGAATGTTTGTCTATAGCTAATGATGTGGGTTTGCCACTGAATTATTGTGTGTTTGTTTTGTTGCCGAGTGAGGACAAAAAAATCATATAAACCCTACAGAGTGAGGACATTTTGGTTTTAGGGTTAGGGTTAGAATTGGGTTTATGTTAGGGTTAGGGTAAGAGTTAGGGTTAGGCATCTAGTGGTGATGGTTAAGGTCCTCACTTTAAGAGAAGCGCAAACATGTGTGCACGCATGTGTGTGTGCACCTCTTTCTGTGGCTGTGAGGACACATTTTGGTTCAAGGCCATTGTTGTGAGAACTTTTTTGAGGTTTAAGGCCTGTTTTTATGGCTTAGGTCAGGTTAGAATTAAGTTTGGCTGAGGGTTAAAAACGTTTGACAAACCTCAATGTGCTTTTTCATGATTTTACCCTCGTTGTTAATTTAATGTTGCAATATATTGTAGACTGGTGACCTGTCCAGGGTGTACCCCGCCTTTTGCCCTATGTCAGCTGGAGTTAGGCACCAGCGCCCCCCGCGACCCTCAGTGGATAAAGCAGTAGAAAATGAGTAAGTGAGAGTGAATATATTGTAGAGTGTCTTGTATGTTGAATAATGTTGAAGTCTTGTCAGTGACATGCAACAATGCTTTTTTCCTGATTGTATGTAGCGTCATGTTTGTAGCGGTGATGACTATTACCATGGCAACAGGGAGCTCCACCAATTGGAGATGAAGGTATTTCTTGAAATTCAGCTGGACTTGCTTATAGATTGTTTTAAGGGTGACTGTCAAAATCTTGATTTACAAATTCAGAGGGACTTTCCTTTCTTCTGAAACTGTCATTCACATCAGTATGAAGTTGTCAGTGTTGTTTGTGATTTTGAACACCACCTCAGTCTAAATAGTAATTAACAGAATGTGTCACGATGTGTTCAAAAAGAAACACATGAGAGAACCCAGCCTTGGATACCTGTGATTTAATTGATCAAAGACTAGAAAAGTCAGCCAATGATACGATCTTTCCAACAAGTTGCCAAGCTGTCAATCATGTGTCAATCATCATTAAGTGATGTATAGCAGTCAAATCCCAGTATTGCCACCCTGTGTAACTTTCAGGTGAAAAGATGGAAGAAAGTATGTGCATGGAACAGTGCATGGAAGTCATTAAGTCTTTAAATGTATTTTCACTTTGAACACCTCACATTTTTCCAGCCTGACTCCTCTTTCTCACCAGCAAGCTAATATCCCATTATATGCAAATTTTGGCAGCTATTACAGGTATTCATTTGACACAAACTCTTCATAATAATGATTAATAGCATGATCATGTGAAGGAAATGTTCCCTCTATTTGCCCATTTATACAACAAATGCTTTTGCTTTAGAGAGGGGAGATGTAAAGGTAGAACTAAAAGGGATGACATTTTTCTAAAGATGATGCTTCTGACCAATATCACTGTCTCTTTAGGGAAGTATTTGAGCCTAACTTTGTATTGTAATACTTTGTATTGTACAATCATATTTCACATTGAACCCACACTAATGTGGTGAGCAAACCCATGTATACATGTTAATCTTATAGTTTTGCCTGTTTTTACCCGTTCATAGGTTTGGCTTTGCCTTTTTTTTCCCCTCCAGAATCATAGTTCTGTCATACATCTAATATTTGGCCCCAGCAACTAATTAGATTAAATTAGCACTAATAAATAGTAAAATCACAGAAACAGAAGCTAACATGATAGCTCCTATTTTATGTGTTTTTTTTTTCACATTGTGTGGCTAAAAACATTATATGTTCAAAATGACTGCCCATCGTTAAAAATGTTACAATTCCTGCTGCAGGAGCACAAACATGGCAAACTGTAGTTTTCCTTTTCTTAAGTATGCAGGTATGGGAGGGCATAGAGAGAGAGAGAAGGGAAAACTGACGTTTTGTGAAAAGGTGCATACGGAGGAACTGATTATAACTCTCTTGTATGCATGGATAAAAGCATGACACAGACCAAAGAGATATGTTGAGTACTTTCACTGCAAAGATTATCACAGACCTGATTTTGAAAAGTTGCATCTCCACAATGGATTTAAAGGAGGCCCAATCCTTTGTACTTTTCATAACCAGCTGAGTTATGAGTGAGCCATTTGACATCCATGGGATATAGAGGCATAGCAAGTTTCTCTGACCTGGTGGAGTTGTTGTTTACTCACAGATATATCTGCCCAGAGCATCCCTGATGGCTGTGCAGTGTTTGCATTGCATTGAAATACCCTTTAACTCAGAGATGAGTACCTCAAACTGAATGTTTAGATGATATTGTGGATTTTATGTCTCTGACTGCCAGAAGTAGCTCACCTCCAAGAGTGAACCACCCTTCTTGCCTTATTTTCAGCAGCATGGGACGTTAAAGCAGTCTATTGGACTTGACTTAACAATGTCTAGCCCATTGTGGTGTAGTTTGTCTAGTCCAACATCTAACAGTTGGAGCTCTTATCTCTGTGCAGAAGGTTAGGGTTGGAGGGTCTAATTGTAGTGCTCTTCTGTTCAGTGCACACATTTTAATTTTGTGATGTGTGTGATGCAGCCTGGTGGTGTTTTTCATGTCCAATCCATTGCCAAGTATATTCATGACCCAATGCTATTTTTAAAACCACAGAAGCTTGATAAGCTTTAAGTGGATTGTAAAGTCTGTCCCAGAGTTATGGATGTTTTGCGACTGTGTATAATTTCTGAAGTAACCCAGAGGGGAAAAGAGGAGAAGTAAAAACCTTTCTCTACCAGATTATTGATATTGTTGTTTCCCCCAGTTTGTGACTCCTGGTGGCACTTCATCATTACTGTCTATATGCAATGAAACTCACTACACGTTCAGACAGGAATCCTCTGTACTACTCATTCTAGTAAGCAATTATTGCCATCAACTGAGCACCCATGCTGCCTGCTCAGGCTTGTTTGTAAACAAGTGCTGCTGCTTCATGGATGAGTTTTATTATTAAAAAAGCTGATATATGCCGTTGCTGTCAATTCAGCATGTGTGCTGGCAGTAGGGGTTTACTGATAGGAGGTGCTGCTGCTGCAATAAACAATTCATTTCAGTAACCTCAACATGCAGCTCAATTTCAAGCGTTTTTTTGGAGCATAAGCAAAAATATGTCGATTGAAATCACAGTCAATTAATCAGTTAATCAGTCTTGCTCCTGTTGTGAATCTGGCATTTAACTCACCCTCTGATGATGGCATGACAATGAGTGGTTTCACTCAAAATGGGGGCAAAGAGAATAATCGAAAGCAATATGTATAGGGAACAAAATAAATTCTGATGTGTCCTTTTTTCTTTTGTCTTTGCACTGTGCAATGTGTTTTATCATCATAATGACTTTAAGCCAAACACTTGATGAAATGAGAATAGTGGATAGTTTGATGCACAATCAAACACACACCTACACACACATTCCTTTTTTAACCCCCGATGATATTGATTTATTTGTCTAGCCAGCAAGGCGCTTGTTCTTGGAGGACATTAGGGGAGGACTGGTGTAGAGCTATTGATCAGTAGTAAAGCATGACAACAGTGAAGAGTTGGAAAGAGTGCACGTGTGTATTTGCTGATTTTCTAATATACAGTTGTTCGTTTAACTGTTCAGGCGTGCATGAATGCATATAGTGATGTGTGGAAGGTTTCTTTCTCTGCTGCGAGAATGTTTTGTGTGTGCAGTTGTATCACTGGCTGCTGAGTATCAGAGGATCAAGGCCATCTAAGGACACAGTCCTTCCTTAATAAGCAGGAAGTGCAGGGAAACGCTGATGTCAGCATAGTGCAGGGGAGCTGCTGCCAAGTCTGGTGTGTATTTACAACAGGACAATCTATCTACTCCATATCTATGGTCCTGAGCCTGCATAATCATATCAGGACTGATCTAAAAGCCACACATGTTGCTGTGCTATCTATTTAGAGACAGGATTTATTGTGTTTAGGCAATCCCCTCTGGAGCTGTGCATATCTTTGTGTTTTGGGCTTTTTTGTGTGCATCTTCATATCTGTCTCTATGCATGTGTGCGTATGTCAATACTTCCCCAATGTTCTTGGCCTGTTTGGTGTAATTCAAGCTCATCTTAATCTTTTTTTCCCCTTACTCTCTTCTCCCAGTAACGTTAGATTACAATAATAAGGTCAGGGTCATTTCCTCCTGCTAATGGCTACTAATAGCTTTTGTTACAGATAATCTGGATCTAATGATGTGGTTAAGGGCCTTCCGCACTTGCTCTGGGACTGACCCACTATCACAATCGGAGACTTTTGGTTCAAGTTAAGGGCTTCCTGTCTGGTGTAGCTTTTACCCTATTCCCACTGGTAAAAGTAGGACAAAAAAATCCCAGGTTTAATCCTGTGTTTAAACTGGTTTTTGATAAGTGAGAATGTGTTCAATTGGCATTCACTCTTGGGTCCGGTGACTCTACATTGCATGTCGACCAGCTCTGATAGCTATTAGTGGGCATGCAAGCCTGGATGAACACGATAATTTCTTCTGCATTATCTTCATTTTGGCAGTGATGCAGATTTTGGAGCAATGCAACTTTGACTCAAAGTACTAAAATGTAATTACTAACCATAGTTGGGTATAACCATTTTTAGGTATACCTGCTCATTTTACTGTTTAGAATGTTCTAATAGCTTACTCGCTTGTTGACTGGAGATACAGAATGGAGCAGTAGACATAGTTTGACGAGCACTATCACGACACCGTTGACCCTAGAAATAAAGGAGGCCACTCTGTAGTTAAAATGTCCTTGGTCAATGAAGAAACATTCCAGCACATCAACTGGTATCACATGATGGAACAATGACCCACTTTGGTCCAGTTCATCAGCAGATGTTTGACTTCAGTGTGTTTCTTGAGGGGATTGAGGCCGCTGGAGTAGAATTTGAAGGTTGGTTCTTGTGCTGTCCCTAAGTCGGGATGTTTTTTTTTTTTTTCGACTATGACTATGAGTCGGCACTCATAACCAATGTTTGGTCCCCACTGCCAAGTTAGTTTCAGTTCAGCTCACAAACTCCCACGCCACATTAAACTCTCTATCAGCCTTCATTTGTCTCATGTTTTATCTGTGAGAGTGACATTTAATGTATTCTTTCATCATTCTGTGATGTGAAAGCATAAGAAATTCATAGCCGGAAAGTGAAAGTGGACGTCCTGTTCACAGCTCACTGATAAATCGTGTTATCACAGTCCTGGCTGCTATCAGCCAAACACTTACTCACATTGGACAGCGCTAGAGAAGGTTCTACCTTCATGTGCTTCCTCCATCATAACAAGGCTATTCTTCATTGCTCTGTGAATAACAATACAACAGGAAAAGAAAAGAAAAGAAAAGAAAAGAAAAGAATTCTGAAACACATGAGGAAGACATGAATGAGGCAGTACCTGTACTCTTACAGGTCTAATTAAAAGTGGCATCCACTGCAGTTTTGCAGTATTTTTACTCTCCCTTTATTCTTAGTCATTGCCACAATATTACCAATAATTGTCATATTTATTTTACTATTGTTTGTAATCTGTTTCTTGTATTTATGATATGCATTAAGACATGTGCTACTGATCTCTTGGCCAGGTCACCCTTGTAAATGACATCTCAATCTCAATGGGTCTTTTACCTAGTTAAATAAAGGTTGAATTAAAAAATTATAATTTCATGTTACAGCAGTGTGAGTAGTGCTCATCCTCTTTCTTGCTCTCATTGACAACAGCATGTGTACAATCAAAAATTCAGAGTGCGATCCGACCACAGAGGACTCAGGTTGCACATTTGTGATTTTCTGTTGTGCGATGTCACATGTCTGTGACTGAACACTTAAAGAGAGGAGATGAACTCACAGTGTCTGACAATTAAGAGTAAGAGCTCAAATGTCAGTTCTAGTGCTATTGCTTTCTGTTCAGTCTCACTGTGGCTAAAAACAGTTATCATTAATCATCTTATTATGAAATAAAACCTGCCTCGTGCGAAATGTCCCTAGCTGAATTTGGCAGGCCTATTAACAAGACAACATTTTAACATTTTCTAAGGTGATTGTCAGTATATATATAAAAAAAACTGAGAGCTTGTTAATGCTGTTAAAACCTCCCAAAAATGTATTAAAATAGGCCCAGCCACTTATTCAGTCATTTTTGGCAAAACTGATATGAAGCAGCTATTAATTTATTTTCAAAAAGTGATAAAAAAGTTCTAGATAAATAAAAGAAGGAGGGTGCAGCACAAATTATATCTAAGTAATCTGTATATCCATGTATACTGCCTGGCTTCAGCACGTTTCTGAGTGCACATTCTATTGCATCACTGATGATTAATATTAAACACAGGTGCATGTTTGATATGTCCACAAGGCTGTACATACACTGTAATTTATTTATTGTACTCAAGGGCTCAGGTGAGGTGAATACTTCATTGTGTAATGTGCTGAATAGTATTCATTTCTGAAGAACAAAGACATACCCGCCAACAAATTACCGGGCCATTGTAACAATTATCAAATAATTTACATTGCTCTGTTAATTTGCAATGCTTGCTGTGCATCACTAGAATGACAAGCCGACATTCCTGTTGGGCAGTTTAACAAAGTCAGAGAACATCTGACGTTTATACGACCGCTGCAGTTATGAGGATAACAACACATGCAGTGACTCCAATGATACAATGCATCTTAGGAAAATCTGCTGCCGCAGTAAAAGGCATGGACCTTAAGTCAGTTTAAGTCAGTTTTGAATTTGAAATTATTATGACAGTTTCAGTTTATTTCTTTTCACTCTCAGGCAGTAGCTGGGAAATTAAAATTCCATGTGAAAAATTGGGAAGTGGCAGCTTTACCTGGTGAGGCATAAAGTTAAACCTTTTTTGGAAAATGTTACACAGTCTCTGGGTAAAACCATGAGTGATTGTGCCTTTTTGAAATTACACAGTCAAAGGAAGCTTAGAGGCTGATAGCAACAATTTGGAAGGATATGGATCAGCTGAAAGAAAAAAAAAAAAACCGTGCTCTGAAACATTCTCCATGGAGAGAGCAGCATCTAATCATTTTGAAGTGAAAAGATGGAAGTGGAAGAACTGTGCTGTCATAATAATTTGACACCTTCTGTAAAAATATTTCTCTTCTCCAGAATCCTGAACCACTGTTGTGGTGTAACTTGAAGGGCCAGGGTTTGTTTTAATCTATTAATATATTTTCTTGAACTATTATATTTTGCTTATCCAGATCCTTATCACACAGAACCACTAGTTATGTTTTTTTTATGTTGTATATTTGAACATGCAAACTGCACCAAAAAAAAAAAAAAAAACCTCTCTTGATGTTAATATATATTCATTTATCATATATCTGCTTTTTTTTAATAGGATTCACTAAGTAAAAACACATCTGTGTTACTCTCGTGGTTTCATCTCATTTTGAATGTAATATATTGTCGTTTGAGTTTTCCGGGCTTTCTTCTGCTATCGGTACTCAGGTGTTGGTATAGTCGTGATTGATGAACCTAATTTGACCCGCTCCAAACATCACTGTGGTGATGAAACTGAGACCCAACACAACCGTGTGTTGTCTGCGCTTCATTTAGGAAAAAGTTGACCTGTCGCAGACGTGGGAGTAAACAGTGGCAAAGTTTTGTGACACGTGAATCTTGAGAGTAGGCCACAGTGATTTATGAGCTCTCTGCCTGCGAGCGTACGTGCCTGTGTGTGCGTATGTGTGTATGTGCACGCACACGCACCCACACACACAGCTGACCGTCTGTTGAATCAAGGCTTCTGATTCGTATCTTACAGGTGTGCTTATACAAACACACCGTAACAGTCACTTTGAAAATCCCTCCAGCCTTCACTAAAACATATATTCTATTGTGTAGCTGTGTGACTTCTGCCATTTGAAGGTTCACAGGATTAGGTTACTTTTTCTTTCTCATGGTCTGTTCAGACGTTGTGGTGTAATCCACTTACTAAATCATGTTTGATACATGCTGTTCTCAACACTGGGAATAGATAAGAGATGTGGCTGTGTGTGGATGAAAGAGAACTTTTATTTGTTACCTCTTTAGGACTTTTTCTGGCAGTCCCAGTCCTTGGGTAGACCAAAACCTGGTGTGAAGAGGTGTGCATCAGATAACTGTATCAGACATCGAGTAGAGCGTGTGACTATGCGTTCACAGTATTTCTGTGTCCATTGCACCCACAGCTGTTTAGATTTTTTTTTGTTTCATTATAAATTTAGTGAATAAACAAAATGTTGAAAGCCTGTGGGAAGTTTATCACAACTGCACACACTATTTCTACTTAAAGTACATTGTGGTTCAACTTTGACCTATGGCGCCCACTCTGTTTTTGTTTTCCTTTGCAGCAAGGCATCATAATTACATTTCAGACCAGCTGTAGTTCCTCCACTTCCCAGTCTTTGTGCAGAGCAAAGCTTATAGCTGCAGCCTCACATCTACTCTACATTAGAAAGCAATTAATTGTACATCCCAAAATGCTAAACTCCTCTTTTAGAGAGGAGTAGTTTTCCCAGCAGAACCCTTATTACTTTGAGCTTTATTGTTGTATAAATGTTTTCTGTTATTAATCAGCTCTTTGAAGTGATTCTGACTTAATTATTATTGTTAGTTAAATGTTATTATAGCTGGGGATTTACTTCAAAATGATCTCATAATGAGGTGAAATTATGTGCATGGACAAGTGAATCTTCCTGTGTGCGCTTTGGCTTGGCATTGGTAGCAAGCCAGAGATGTTTTTGTTGTTATTTTGGTTTTCGGAAGCTCCCATTACTTGAAGGGATGATGAAAGTGATATTGATGATGAGCAATTGTTGTTGCTGAACCTGAATGAAGAGAGAGAGAGGGGAATGTTATTTTTTTGTTGTTTTTTGACTATGTAATAATGATTTTGGTTGATTAAATATACATTTAATTTTCAGCTTACCGGACTAAAACTAAAAAAGCAATATTTTTTGCAGGCAACTCAAACGGCTACTATTGTGGCCTTTTTGAAATGGCAAATTGGTCACTACAGCAAGAGAACTGCTACTTTGAGTTTCAGCATCTTACCTATAAATGACTGTCAGGTTCCCAGCAAAAATAGACAGAATATCATTGTATAATTTTACCAGCAACATCACAATACACCCAATACTTTTTATTTATTTATTTAATTTTTGTTAAGGTAAAGCGAATTATTTTTAGGTATGAGCCACCCATGTCAGATGTGTCTGCTGCAGTAGCACAGCACCACCATACACACTGAACACACATTTCTGATATATATGGAGAGCATAGAGGGTAATTCTGTCGACTGCTTCAGCAGCCTTTATTTTACTCCTGCTTGACCAAACAATAGATTTACTATCAGCTCCTTTTGATTATTCCCAAGCCCACTCACCTACACAGCAAATATGTGCAGTGATGATTCCCCATCAGGGCTAATGTCACATGTACGCAAAAGTGAATTCTGCCACTATTGCTTTACTTGCTGTAAAAGTTGAGATTCACAATCACAAAGTAGACATTTGTGTTCAGTTATAGTAAAAACTTAACTGCACCAAAGTCTTAGACCACCATTAGATTTGTTACTTCACAACCACTTTATTGGGACATATCCAAAAAATATGAGACGCATGTATGCTTTTATTTATTTTTGTATTTATTTATTTTTTTCCAGGGGAAAACTGCTTCTAGAGTTTAAAATGTCAAGTATTTAGTGTGAACTGCCTGTGCACAAAGGTCTTTTATACAAGGTTTATTGAAGACCTTCTTGAGCTTTACATGTACATGTTGTCTGAGTTCAACTCACGGACAACTTTGCTAAAACTTTCTGTCACATCATTTCAATCCAAATGCCACTGATTACATAAAAGACATAAAACAGTCATAAAAACGGGTGGTGCTCTGACAATTTTGCATAGTACTGGGTATATAGTGTATATACTGTATATTAGGTACAACTAACAATTATTTTCTCAATTAAACAAGTACTTGTTTAGTTCACAAAACACACTTAATCTGTTTTAACAATTCGTTTTTGTCTAGCACTTAAATTCTTAAAAAAAAACAAACATTCAAACTAATTGAATGAAGTATCAGTTATGACTAGTTTAGCCATTTAGTCAATCGGTTAATCGATAAACCAATTGTTTATCGATTGCAGCCCTGATTATACGGTACACTGTATATATTTATGTATATGTCGCATGTTGCAATCCAAAATCCAATTCAATTGCGATGCAGAAAAAAAAAAAAAAAAGTCAGATGTTACCCCTGTAAACATAAAAACAAAGACTCCTGAGCTCACTGCAGCTACAGGAGCCTCTTTTATACAACTAGGCTTAGTAAGTGGAAAAACATAATTGACAATTTTTAAGCAAAATCCCAATATGTTAAATAACCTTACGGGGTATATTTATAATTTCTCCCCATCACCACATCTGTGTGTTACGTAAGACTACATGATATCTGTTTGACAGACTGACGGGAGGAGATGGAGGTGGAATGAAGTGGTGGTGTGTTTTCACAGTGGGTGAGTGAATATGTTTTGTGTTTGAAACTGATAAATGGCCAAGTCCCAAAGTTTACACCCTTTATTGCCTAAGTACTTGAGTGGGTTGTGGTAACTATTTGGTGACGAAAGATGAGGCGGAAAGTCTTCCACGAAGTATTTGGGATGATAGAGCTTAAAAAGTGGGATTACTAAAGTACTGTATATGAATTTGAAAACATCATTACAATCCCTGTTGGTTTAATGGTCAGACATCTGGATCCCATGGTCTATATAGAGTATATTAGCACCAAACTCTGTTTAATTTTATTTTTCCTGGCAAGTTCTTGGCCTGAGACACAGCTACAGCACTTGCTTGACTCCAGTAACACAGTGCCTCAGTGTGGGCGGGTGTACAGTTGCTTAAACCTGATGTTGGCATGCCGTGTATCTTTTTAATTACTGCCAGTTGTTAGATACGAAAGTATTAAATTGTATTTTATAACTGAACTATCAATAAGATGGAAGAATGAAAACATTTTTAATTAAAGTTCTTCAAAACAAAGTTACATGACTACAACGACTGTCAATCATGCACAAGTGAAACAAATTAAAGACAACAGAAAGTAGTAAACATTATAAATTACAATACGTTAACAGTGTTAAAATACAGTGACTATATTTTTGTTTTAATCCTTGCACTCATATGTGAAACAAAGTAAACCTCTCTGATTCACTCCACTTTAAAGCACCACCATGCAACTTTTTATAACAGCTTCAAAA
The DNA here is from genome assembly GCA_016785285.1 of Brachirus orientalis. Lineage (NCBI taxonomy): Eukaryota > Metazoa > Chordata > Actinopteri > Pleuronectiformes > Soleidae > Brachirus > Brachirus orientalis. The sequence continues at coordinate 3,599,228 of JAFBJR010000175.1, forward strand.
GCATGTTGAACTATAATAGGGAGAATGGTGCCTCTCTGCATGTTAATCTCTTGGGAATCAGTTGGAATCGATACAATCACCATTCACTCCTTAGTCAAAAAAGTTCAATGGCAATAGACACAGGTTTTTATCAGCTCTGGCTCCAACTGGCAACCCTAGCCTGGCTGAATGTAGTATTTTTGCCATCTTTATACTTAATTTTGGCATTCAGGTCGTGGAGTTTCCTTTTCCAGTGCCATGTTTTGATTCGTACTGTTAAAGCAACAATTTAAAATTAATTTGCTGCTGAGTTTAAAAAAGGGACTGAAATGAAAGATATGAAAATGTAGGAAAAGAACATATAAGACTGACATTTTCAGTGCTGCCATGGTGCCTTCATCTACTCATTGTTGCACATTGGTTGGTTACATAGCATTGTGTCAGACAGGACTCACTGGATTAAAAAAGGAAGAAAGTCTTTTTTAGCAGGTGTTTAAAAACCTGCATTTACCCACTGGAGGAGGTGTTACGGAGTACAGAGTTTGGCGTGAGCAAGTGGGAACACGGTGATAAACGTGTCACTTAATGATATTCAGATCATTAAGTTTGCTTTCACTGTGGCGTGACATCCAACCAAAGTGTAGCCCATAGTGTTGCTTTAACCTGTGGCAGTCACAAAAGTCGGGGTAGTTCAAGATCAGGCAAAAGAAGGAAGGTTGATTTTTCACTGGAATTCTTCCAGAGATTTTTTTTTTTTTTTTTTTGGCAGAGATTTGTGGATGTCAATTAAAAAGACATGGCAAAATGGCAAAATCAGGCTTTAATAAGCACATTTCATGCATGAAGCTGGTTTCATCTATATGTTAAATATGAAGGGTCCTCCATACAGCGCTTTTTAAATGTTCTGTGATTGTTCTGTGTGCCTGCATAAGGACTGTGGATGGAAATTAGCTGACATCTATTGGTATATATTGGTATATATTGGTATCTCATGTTGAGATCGATGCCTTGTAAACACGGTGCTTGTTTAACAAAAAAGGGAAATGGGGGAAAATTGTTGACTGTAGGTGTCTTACACGAATCTATGTGAAGATTTCACTCAGACATGTGAGAGCATAATGTTTGCTCAGTATTTTACTGGTGAACAAGAGCACAAAGAGCGAGGGAGGCAGAGCTTAGCAGTGAGGAAGGATTGTTCTTAGTGGCAGGAAGTTGTCTCCTCTCAGGCTCCGTCACTAATGGATTATAAAATGTTGTGGCTGAAGCTTTAATTAATGACCACTGTGAGTGTGAGGGAGGATTGTCACAAGTCCTCACAGTAAACGCCATAAATCATTTCCACATTAATTACATCATTTAATATGATTAGAGACCAAGTTTTGCTGTCACTTTTCTCATGCCCACCATTTAGTAAATGACAAGACATTTAGATTCCCATTTAGCAATTTGCTCGCATAGAGTATGCAAAGTGATTTGTTAAATATTTGTTGTTCAGGTTACGGCTGAGAATGTCAGAGAACTTTTTTGTGATTTGAACGCGCAGTGTGCGGGGATTAGTGACATCTAATGATGAGATTGCAGATTGAAACAAACAGAGGTCTCCTCAGCTCACCCCCTCCCTCTACCACACACATCAAGAGACTACGGTGGACTTTGTATTCCGGAAAGAATGGTATATATGGTTCTTTGTTTGCAAAAATAAAAATTGCAAAATAGGCTTCGCCTCAAAATGCAAAATTTACATAGCTGGTGGCCTATGTAAAGAAAGACTTTTTTCTAAAGTTTACATTAAAGGCTTATAATAAGGCTATGGAGATTTTTATTTTATAGTAGTTATATACATATACATACATACATACATACAGGTAGTAATTTTTAATTTTAGCTAATAAAACCTCATTAAGTGGATCTGGATCTTTTATGCATGTTGCAAGATCACTAAGACTGTGTCTGGAGTATAATGTTCATATAAAGATTTTATGTTTACATTTGGAAGGTCCCATTCTGTCACACCTTTGAGATAAGGTGGAACATGAGTGTCCACTCACTCTTACATGACTTATGGCCATGCTGTACCAGGAATCGTCTCTGTACAGATGTTGTAATAAATTCATATATTCAAGCAAAAGACAACTGAGGCTCATCGAGTTAATTCTTTTCTTGATTTGCTACTATAAATCTTAAGAGAATTCCAGCCACGTATATCGCACATTTGTGGAGAAGTGTAGGTTTAATCACTTACTCTGCCCACACAGCAACTAATGAAGTGATCTGAGAATATCCTCTTTGTGAATAGCATGCACTAATTGAGGTAGTAAATTTGTACCTCTTTCACACCAAAATTAGCTCGCTTCACAGTACTGAAGCCATAGAAACTGGTGGTGTTCCTGTCGGGGCTAAGACCCTTTGCCCACTGAGCAGCTTGTGATTTTTTATTGGTTGGAGAAAAAGCACTGGCTGGGAAAATGTACTGTACAAGTTTTTGTATGTACCATAAATCTATACACATACTTTCATCAACAAAGGGCAGGGTTAAAATAAACTGGTTTTATGCTTTAACTTGACCCAGTAACAACTTTTCAGTTCAAATACATTCACTATTTTCCCCACAAAGAAGACTCGACTGCCTAAGGGTGATGTGTTGCTGCGGGCTAAGGAAACTATAGGGTCAGGAAGGGCAAAATGCATATTACAGCTCAGTTATACTGCCTGATGACAATATGATCATGACCAATAAGGCATTTATGGTGTATGGGTAAATGCAGGTGACTCCAGTGATAAATAAATATAGCAGAAACATTTGCTGGTTTAAATTAACACTCATCCCTGTGAATGAAATCCTTCTTTTATTCTTTCATGGGTGCATGTACCTGGTAGAGCAGGAGCAGACTGGATCATCACATTTGTTATATGTCTCCATAAAGCTTTTCATGCATTCTGCTTTGCTGCTTTAGTATGGATGAAACATCAGGAGGAGAAAGAGTCAGGTCAGCATTACTTAACACAGCCATTTAAATGCATATTCTGCCCCAGTCTCATAAATACACACATAAGACACAGTGGCATGTGCACACATACATATTAATATATTACCACACACCAACACATGCAGTGTTTTGTCTTGTCTGCCATAACTTTTAGAAATAATCCTTTGATGATGGGGTGTGTGTTTATGTGTGTCTCTCTGAGCGACTGTGTTTATGTTCATGTATGCAGTGTGTGTGTGTGTGTGTGTTGTGGGAATCCTCTGTCAGCATATTGTGTCAGAGGCTGGCCAGGACTTTCAGAAATGCAGGCACAAGCATATCTCACTTGGATTATCTATAAAAATACTGATAGAGGCCGTCTCTTTGCATCAATCATGAGAGTGAGCGGAAGCGACAAAAGGAGGCAAAGAGGGAAGAAGGAGGAAAAGAGAGAGAGACCAAGAGCAAAGGGATGTGTGGCCCTGCAGGTTGAAATGGAAAAAAGAAACTAAAATTGTAGGTTAGAGCTGGTTAAATATCAGCGGGAACATTTCAACACTTACAGGCAAAGACGGTGGAGAGAGGGGAGTTGAGGATTCAAAGAGAAAGCGGGAGAGTAAAGAGCAGGGAGATTAACAAAGGTGATGTGGTGCGTGACAAATTGATACAGTGGTGGAATCATTGCAGAAATCGCGTGGCTTAAAGCAGGAAAGAAACAGACATGCATGGGGGAGTTAGAAAGAAAGATGATGGAAGGAAGGTAGTGAGGAAAAGAGGAGGGTTTGATTGATGGGCTGTGGACACGGCACATTGTCCTCTGGAGCAGAAACAGTCCTGCGCTGGACACCAGCCAGACACTGCAGCTCTAGAGAATCCTGTGTTTGTGTTTGTGTTTGCATTTCTGCAACAGTGTACATATGAATGAGCATGTACTGCATGTATGTGTGCATATGGGCTTATAGGCATAGCACTTCTGTTAGCATGTGATGACATGGACACATGCAGCGAGGGCAACAGAAACAGCCAGCTGTGGGTAGCAGCTGTATTGTATGTGCGTGTGTGTGCGTACACTCATCTGCAGGTCTTCATGTGCACTGTGCATGCATGTTTGGTTACGCAAATATACTTAATGTGTGTGTGCATTCTCCAGGCACAGCACTATAAACAGGTCAATATCTTGCGTAATCTCCAACCCGTGTTCAGTCAAGCAGCCGAAATCTCCTTTTTTTTTGGCTCTACTCTTTTAATCTTCCTGGTGACATCCAGGTAGATTAAAAAAAAAAAAAATCTGATAAATCAATGATTGGAAAAAATGTCTGTCCGATATCAGATATAAATCACGATGTTCACTGTCAGTTTAGTTGTTGTGGTTTTAATTAAGTGAACTGTAAAGTAATAATGGTGATGACAAGCTGAATATCAACATGAACCCGAAAGCTCCTTTTTTTTTGGCTCTACTCTTTTAATCTTCCTGGTGACATCCAGGTAGATTAAAAAAAAAAAAAATCTGATAAATCAATGATTGGAAAAAATGTCTGTCCGATATCAGATATAAATCACGATGTTCACTGTCAGTTTAGTTGTTGTGGTTTTAATTAAGTGAACTGTAAAGTAATAATGGTGATGACAAGCTGAATATCAACATGAACTATAAACATGTCTAAATGAACCGGTATATAGGGAACAACAAAGTATTCATCATATTTTAATTTACATCATCTGTGTCTAATTTCTAGGGCCCTTCAGGTAAAGTTCTCATGGATGCAGCCATGGACACAGTCCTTTAACAGTGTAGGTTAGAAAATACAAAAGAAATGTACCTCTTCAACTGCAGCTTTTCATTGACAAACAACAGTAATCTCCTATATTGGTGTTATAGTTTGAAAATGTAGGGTTTACAGTCACAATCTGTGGCTCAGGTCAAGCCTATTTTAACCCTCTTACAGTACATATCATCTTAATGGTTTTACTTTATGTAGACGTGTTTAAAGGTTCACATTGCAGCCAATGTTTTTTTTCTATTTAGTATGGCACCACAGTTCTAATCTTAGCTTCTATGTCCTTTGTTTTAGTCGCTGGTCTGGTCATAGGGTCATGATGTCTGAGGTGTTGCTTCCATTCAAGCTTTTTTTTGTACAGTATACGAAGATTAAGTTTTATTTTGATCTCCTCACTATGTTTAGTGAGAATTAAAACAATTAGGATTATCAGACCACTTTCTTAGGATTTATATCTCTATTGCAGGCACAAAACAATCTTGTAGTTTTGTTTAGAGCTATACATTATGATAATGATTCCCAAAGACTGGGTCAGGACCCACAAATTGTTTTTGTGTCCCAACAAATTTGCTGTTTTCCCAACATTTTAGAAAAGAAAATAATGTTGAATAATGTTGAAAGTCAAGTCTCTTGAAAATGTATTTGTTTTTTTATCAATTTAAAATGTTAATTTAAAGGTGGGTCCCCATATACTGTAGATTGTTAGGGAAACAAAAGGGATACAAAAAATGTTGTTCAGTGTTCAAAGGAACCTTGGAATTATGTTTTTAAAGCTATAGATCTTTTTCCACAACCAAAATGATACAGTTTTAGTAAAATATTCACATTTAAGAAGCTGAGGACCTGTTTACCTTTAAAAAAAAAAACAATTTAAAAAAAATCAACAATTAATTTAGTAATAGATTAAATCCAGTTTTGGTCTGAGAAGCTGGCACATCATATATCCTACATAACCTTTAAAATGCTGACATTTTCTCTAACTTCTCTGTCTTTACCTGTGTACTGTGACATTTTACCTGAAAAGCTGATCCTGTGGCCTCCAGCATTGTGCTTACTCAACAGTATTGTTAGGCCAGATACAGTATAAATAAAGCATGTCATCTGTCCAACCGCTCCACAACACTACTGTTCTCAAAACAAAAATGGGATCACACTCCGTCAGCCTCATAGAGCATTAAACATGACTTCAAACTGACTTCACACCAACACTGACTTTGCATGAAGGTAGTTTTAGTTTCAGCCATACCTGCTGCACACACGACTGTATGACCCTCATCTGTGAATTACAGCTCACTGATACTTTCCGTTTTTGTAACAATTCAATTAGAATCGTAAATTAAACTAAGGTGGATCCCAAAAGCAGAGACTAAAATAAAGGTTCAATAATCATTTATTTACAAAGAAGGCAAACTAAAAGTAACCAGTCCATGAAACTACAACAAAAAATGCTGAGGCTGGCCGGCTGGCAAAGGTGGAGCTCAGAAACAGGAATCTACGGAAAAAGAGAACAAAAAGTCAAGGCGCTGCAAAAACATGTGAGTAACCGATCAGATCAGAGTTTCTTAGGCTGAGCGACGTGGAGTTACCAGGCATGCAAAACATGATGCGCTGACGAGGAGGAACAGCAAATCCAGGTATAAGTCGGTTGCGGCTGATGAGACATTTGGAGACAGCTGTGGTGATTCTGCTCCACGCCCAGCCGTGCAGCCAGCCTCCTACACAGAATATGCAACAGAGAACACAAACTAGGGAACAAAAGGAAGTTAACAAAAGAAGACAGGAACTAAACAAAACCAACATTTCCCCAGCCAGGAGACAGAACATGACAGTTTTAATGTTAAAAAAAAAATGATTTTCCATTTGTTGGCATTTTGGAATGAATAAATAATGTTTACTGTAAGGGTTATAGAGCCTTGGGCCTGACATTGAGACACTTATTAATTCACAAGAAGAATTACTAAACAATGCACATTAAAAAAAATAAAAAATCTTGATTCTACACCATTTGCACCTTTGGCACAGTGCATTCAGTCAACATGAAGACGACAAAGAAGACATTCATAAAGCACTTCAGACATCTAACACTGACAAGATTTGCAGTATTATCGGATTTTATTTTACGAACAAGTCAGTCTTATTCTGTTCAGAAAATGCTATGTAAAATCAAAGCTATCAAGTTCAAATTCTGATTGTTATCTGTCATGCACAACACAAGCCTAATGCCCAGGGGGGAAGTTAAATTGAATCGAGAAAACAAGAAAGACAATATTTAATTTTTGAGAATGAATTACCGTTTTTGTTTTGTTTTAGTTTTTCCCTCCAGGGCACCACTAACAATTTATCCTATTGTCACTTGTATGAGAAAATGTAACAATATTATTCCTACACCTCTGTTCCCCACACTGTTTGGGTTAAAATACAAATATGTGTGGATTTATTCAGTCATGTCGCTTTAAACATTAAACACTTTTTTTTTTCACGATGGATGTTAGACACACAGTAATAATAATAATAATAATAGTTATTATGAATATTCATCTGTCAGTGCAGGCTTTCACATCAGCAATGGATGAGCTGATTTTACTTTTTTTAAGACCATAGTCGAATTTTTTTCATACTTTCACCTCTGATGGCTATAGAGCATTCAGCTGAATTTAAAGATGCAGGAAATAGATGAGTTGAACTTGAAAGGTGCAGAGAAATGTCCCTTATAATTATTTGCAATTTGTGTCATTTCTTTGAGTTGCTGTTAATGTTTGATGTGTACATTTCACATTTCATTTTTTTGTACAGGGGTTGGACAATGAAACTCAAACACTGGCCAATTTAGTGTTGGAGGTTTCGTGGCTAAATTTGACCAGCCTGGTGGCCAGTCTTCATTGATTGCACATTGCACCAGTAAGAGCAGAGTGTGAAGGTTCAATTAGCCGAGTAATAGCACAGTTTTGCTTAAAATATTGCAATGCAAACAGCATTATGGGTGACATATCAGAGTTCAAACGAGAACAAATTGTTGGTGCACGTCTTGCTGGCGCATCTGTGACCAAGACAGCAAGTCTTTGTGACGTATCAAGAGCCACGGTATCCAGGGTAACGTCAGCATACCACCAAGAAGGACGAACCACATCCAGCAGGAGTAACTGTGGACGCAAGAGGAAGCTGTCTGAAAGGGATGTCCGGGTGCTAACCCGGATTGTATCCAAAAAGCATAAAACCACAGCTGCCCGACTCACTGCAGAATTAAATGTGCACCTCAACTCTCCTGTTTCCACCAAAACTGTCCGTCGGGAGCTCCACAGGGTCAATATACATGGCCGTGCTGCTATAGCCAAACACCATACTAATGAATTATTGTGGTCTAAAACCAGGCGTTTCAGTTTCATTGTCCAACCTCTGTATGTTTTCTCTTTTCTTCTCCCTGTCTCTCTTTGGTCTGCACTGAAGGCAACTACATGAAACCACCTTTATGTTTTCCTTTCTTTCACAGTTCATCTCTTTACCCCAGGTCTCTCATTTAATATGTGTCACTTCTTTGTATGTGAGCAGAAATCACAAGCTGTTAATAAAAGAAAATGTATGGAATCTGATAGATGGACAGTGTTTAGGGAGCTGATTTGATTAACACTGAGATAACAAGAAAACAGTTCTTTCTCTTTTGATGTGCTTTTCTGCTTTCCACCTTGTTAAAATATAAAAATGCCCAGTGGGAATTTTAATCTCTTAGTATTTTGATCAAAATAAGGGTTGATAATGTGCAGTGAGAGAGAGGGAGAGATAAAAAAAAAAGAAAAAGAAAATTTTTCGTGGCTAAATTAAGACTTTAAGTGCTGTTAAATACATTTATGTACCCACCCATTGAGCAGCCATAGTTGTAAAAAATTATCTTGTGACCCATAATAAACTATGCCTCAGTCCTGGCTTTTACTCCATCACGTTACTTTCTCCGTCAGTCCTCCAATACTTTCTTTGTCTTCCTCCTCCTCTTCCACCTGCTTGCTCTCTCTTTCCCTCTGACAGAGGTCAATCCTGAAGACAACTTCATTTTTATTCATTTGCTCACTCATGTGTAGAGCTTTTTGAATCCACTTGCTGAAAATTGCAGTTTTTGTTTGATGGTAATTACTCACTCACACAGAGAAGTGACAACATTTCTCTTGCATCTATCGTTCGACTCACGCTGTGGTAATGAGCCATTTTTCAGAGGACGGGGGGAGAGGGCATCGCCTCTACGAAGAAAACAGAACCGAATCGCTAAAAAAACAGGCAGTCTGGCTCTACGGCATATCAGCACATCAGCACTGAGTGTACACTGTGAACAAATAGTTTGCTCAGAAAGGTATTATGGCTGGGGTAAGAGGTTCACTGTCATCATTCATGCCCAGGCATATACTGTAGCATATTGCCCCACATAATGTGAACACATGTAAAGATCTGTGTTATATAGAACAATGTCACAAGTAGACATTACATTACAAATGCAGTTACAAATGCTTTTCCATTATCAAATTCATGTATTACTTACTTTTTTGTTAATCACTTAATATTATCTATAAATAGCAAAAAAAAAAAAAAAGGTAAAGGAATGTTGATGAAGAAACCCAAACAGAACAGAAAAGAAAGGATGACAATTTGATCCACTAAATCACCTGAAAACCTTATGCAACTAAAGAAGCAGAACTGGAATACTAAAGTTCTAAAACTTAAAGGCTATGGATCAGTTGTCGTCAGGAAATGAAGAAAAAAATATGAAAGGTGATCAGAAACAATTCTGTTCCTTCTCTGTGTCATAATTTTACAAACAGGGAAGGCAACTAAAGTGGAAAACCTGCAAAGTGTATATGCGGTTGCAGTAACATTTTCTGAAGTAGACACTGAGGTACCTTGGGGTTATTTAAATTCTTTGGATGTAAAATAGTCAAATAAATAAAAAGTCAGGTTCATAAATGAACCTCCTTTGCATTCATTTGATTCCTCATCAAAGTACTCTGGTAAAAAAAAAAAAATAGAGAATTAAAAAACTGCTGTGAATTGCAGATTAATCAATGTTTAAACAAGTGATAAAAATGTGATTAATCACAATTGAGTTCTGAAATGCTGAAATTAATTGTGTTCGGGGAAAAAAAAGTTTGACAGCTCCAGTTAATTCTGAAATTGTGAAATTATAAAGTAACTCCTTCTAGTGATGAGACGTGTGAGATATGTGCAAAAGCTCTGGAATACAATTAAAAGTACTCTGGGGTGAGACTGCTGTCAGTTGCTGTTTCTAAGGTCAATAATTACACTGAAACATGAAAAATGTTATTTGTTCAAAAGTTTTTTTTTCCTAAAAACATACCAGTTTTCATCCAACATATTTATTTTCCTTCTTTTCGTCATATGTTTTTACTGACGACATGTAATTGCCGTGAAAGTGAAACTTTCGAGACACTCCTCCTTTTTTTTTTTTTTTTTTTATTACTTTTACTTAAAATTCAGTCAGTCTATCACATCTCACATCTCTGCATTGGTACGAAAAGATGCAAATGTCAAACCAACACAAGACCAAAAGGGGCCTTTATTAGAAAGACAAGTTTAGCTTTATGTGCGTTGCTCTGAGATGAAAAAGTGGACAGATGATACAGGGATGGTGGAAAGATATGACGTGCGGTGGAGAAGGGTTGACAGAGAATTTATAGGGTCATGAAAAGTAATTAAATAAACCAGAATCACTTTTACCAGCCTGGTCCAATGATGTCCCAATGACTGAATAAAGACAGCATGTTAAAGGTTCAGTCCTCATAATTCACACAGTGCCAGGACAAAATACTGTGCACTTTCCTCCGTACCAACAGATCATTTACCGTAAACCAGTCCTGACAGGAATTAACTGGGGTCAGCTCATCATGTTAGCTTCAGTGACATACAACCAATCAACTTATGTATTTCCAGCCAAATGCTTTTTATTATTTAGTCAATACGGTAGTTCATACCGAGGAAGCACCTTAAAATTGATACAAAACCACAGAAGAACACATTTCAAACGGAAAAATAAATGACATCGATGGACAACTAATTACAGAGTCTACAGAGTGAAGAAAAAATGAGTAAAATAATAGGGAAGAAGGTTTTTGGCAACAAGGTCTGAGCCTACCAATCAAGCCTAAACCAATCCCACCCTGTAGATTTACTGTAAGAGCGACAGGCTTGTTACAAGCTTCTGTGTGTCTTGCTTTACAGAGCAAATAAAAGGAAGACATAATTAAGACTACCAAAGGTATAAATCTTGTACGTGAATGGCCCATTGCACACATCGACCGTGCAAGTAATTTACATGGCCCTTTGAGAATTTACTGTTTTTATTTTTTTGTTTTTTCATTTTCTTTTTCTGACACCCACAAAGGTAGTGGTGAAGGAGAATTGAATTAAAGATAAAAAAAAAAAAACTGAACCAAATAGAAGTTACACTTTATAGGCTTCATTTAAGGTTAGATGTCAGAGATAATGTATTTTAATGAACATTTAAATTATTCTGGTGCAGGGTTACATCATGTGTTGGTACAGATCATCAATACCCATTACCCCATTCGGTCTAAAGGAAACTACTGTGATAGGAGTAGATATGGCACTTAATATGCTTTATTGTGTCTCGTGAAATGTGCTGTAAGAGATTTTAAATCAAATCTGAAGTCGGGGATATTAAACTGATGGTATGCAGCTGTTTTAATAGAAAGCTTCAGTAAATAAATTTCTGTTCTTTCTTCCACGCTCACTTTGGCTGATGTAAAATACTACAAAACAACAAATCATCGCCCATTTGTTCTATTCATCAGAGTGAAAAGATTGCTCATGATTTATGTATATATTTTTTAGTTAGGCCACAATGACCTAGACCCCTAATTCCCCTTAATCAATTTCATCCGCATTACAAAGTAGACTATATGGTGAAATTCCATGAAAGTGTTTGTGAGATATCAAAGTCATGAGAATAGGCCTGGACCGATGGACAACAACCCTAAAACAAAATGCCTCCAGGCTATAGTTGTTGCTGTAGTAGACGCATAAAACCAAGGATACAAAAACCCAAGCAGGTAAACAAAGTACAAAGGGTTGCACTGAGGCAAAATCCAAGAAAACACGGGCAACTTCCAGAACGATCAGGATCAGAAGAGGCAGGCAAGGAGCAGAGCTCTGGAAAGCCAAGGCACATGGCACAAGCATTACCTCAAAGAGAGAAAGTGGGAAATTGACCAATATGACAGGGAGCAGAGGGAGCAGAAGGAATGGGGAATAGAAGAGGCAATTGGGGAGGAAGAACAGGAGCAGGTCAGTAGCGATGGCTTGATGTCACTTTTTACTACTGCTACTAAACTATAAACAACACATATGTGTTGATGCATTTACTACCAATCAGCCATTTGTTATTTATTTCTTCATGGGATCAAACAAACAACATGGTTCATATTCAGTTGTTTGTGTAAGATTTTAGGTTTTTATTTTTCTGATCCTGTGATTTTGACCCGCCTCGGACCGATACCATTACTGACTATCGTATCGGCTGATTCTTGCTGGTCAGGTCATACTTTTATTAGATTAGTTGTGTCCACAGAGGATTGCAACGTTTTTTCCTGCTTGCATGTACATTGCTTCGGTTGAATTCACACTCAAATGAAGGTGCACTCATTTGGTGCCTACGGTCACAAAATCCCGGGCTGCTTGCATCTGCATTAGGTCCACACGTGCCGTTGCATACATGGGCGGATGTATGCATCAGGGATGGGAATTAAGAATCATCCCACTGATTACAAACTGGACAACAGACATGAGCTGATCAAGGTTTGTTAGCTATGTTCGTACATTTCACTGTATTGCCTAAACATCCGTGTCTTCATTTTATGTTATATGGAGGCACAGAGGCCTGATAAAGCCACAGAAGAGCTTTAATTGCGAGTGTGAGCAAAATATGAAGACCCATTTTTTTCCTTATTGCAAAATTAGCAATGCTTATCTACATAATGACCAAACATGGGACTGTCAGTACTATGCAGCTGCAGCGTCACCTTAACTGTGAAATGTAAGGCCTATCAAAATACACAATATTAAAGTCTGCCTGTCGAAATCGAGCCTGTAAATGTGAATGCCCATTTGAAACGTCTGATTCGCCGTAACATTGTTGACATTATTATTTCATTACATCCCTGAATATACAAAACATTTCCAGTCCATTCTCCATCTGCTTTCCAACTTTGGCAGCCTGTTAGATCCTATCGCAGTTCAAGAGAAAAAGCAACGTCTTTATCCCCACTAAAGGTGTTAACGCACTCTTTTGAAGATGGTCTTAATTGGGTCAGAGAAGAGAGAGTGTGGGGCGGTGACGGTGGAGGAATCCTCCACCTCCTGATTTGAGGAGGTCTAAAAAGGAGAAACGAGAGCTTTAATTGATCCCCTAGTGGCATAGCATCCCTCTCAGATAGAGGTGGGTAAGATGTAATGCACTGCTTTATCCAAAGCAGTCAAGCATCATTACACACTAAAGAATAACTGTTACCTTTTATTTTTCTTTCAGTATTATACAATACCTCATATTGCCCTTGTAAATGGTGCTCTTTTTATAATGCAATAGAGTCAGTGTAATGCAAATTTGATGTATTAGTAGGCTAGACTTTAGATAAAACTTCATTTATATTTAAGAGCCTTTCCATTGTGGGCCCTTTTTAAAGAAAATGTACATCCCTTCATCCAACCATTGCCAACTGATAATGATGATGCTAGAATACAGAGACAAACGACCATTTGCACTTAAAGTCACACCTATCTTCAGTTTAGAGTCTACAATGCACCTTACACTAATCTGCATATCTTTGGCAAGAAAATTGGATACTTGATGAAAGCCCACACAAATACAGAGGGAACATGCAGACAGGTCTTCTTCTTAAAACCTTTCAGCTGTGAGGTGCTAGCACTAATCAACTCTCCACCGTTCCATCCAAGAGAAGACACGTAATAATAGGATGAAATTGAAAAGCTCTTTGCTGTCATTGCAACACATACATTTGTGCAGTGCAATGACACAAGGTTTCACAGCTCTCTTTAGATGCTCAGAAAAGTTGGACAAGGTTATAAATAAAATAGTAACTAAGATATATATATATATATATATATATATATATATAAAGAAATGTATAAAAGTTGTTATGTACCTCATTAATCAATATTAATTTCTTATTGTTGGTATATTATTTTGTAAAGTTTTTAATTGATCTAACATACAAAGTTCTAATTATTGTAATTAATTATAATTTAAAATTATAATTAAATTAAATTTGCTGTGTATCCCAGATACAAAAGATATTCTGTGCAAGCATTGTTGCAAAGTATTTTGCAGTATTTATTTGCAACAGTGCACTGAAGTGTGCAGACTCTACACTGCATTGCGTTGCTGTTTTACCAAAGCAATTCAATTAGACAACAAAAATATATAATTATGCAGTCTATCACACTGACAACTCATACCTAAAGTTAGGATTAAACAAAATAGAAAATAACACACAAGTGAGAGTACATGACATTACTTAATATCAGAAGCATTAAGAAAGTGTGTTTTTTAACCAAAAAAGGTGTCTTTTATGTTATTTTTACTGGGTTATCTTACATGGCCTTTCCCTTTCAGTCAACAGCCTTGTCTGGTTTCTTTTTTGCCTCTTCTTTTTCATCATTTAATAACATTAATACGATTGCTATAGACAGTATGTTTGTAATTATTATTTGATTGTGTTCATGTGTGGTCCAACAGAGTCACATGGAGGGTAGGGAGTGAATGTAATATCTTGGTCTATGCTGTACTTTTCCATTTTCCTACTCTCACACAACTAAGCTCTAATGATCCACTTAACTCTCCCACTGAGAGTGGGAGAAGAAAATTTGCTTTTTTTTTCTATCAAAGCCAAAATCAAACGAGTAAAGATAGAACCAGCTCCCTTGAGGATCACAGCCATGTGAAATCTCATCATGTGCAGTAGGTGCTCATGTGGCCTGGTCTCAGTGGTTCAGGTGAAAAATCCCATTACAGGTTGACATAGAAATAACCAAAACGCCTCTTCCCAAAGACGTTCTGCTTTTTCGCTTCCACTTGTGCCATCCCATTATTCTCCACCTCTTTCTCTCAACTACTTGTCAGAAATTTTCCAGGTGGCTGCATCTTACCTGTCTTTAGCTACTTTCTGTCTTTACCTTCATTTCTGTTGATATTCCTATCACAGGTCTTATCTAATCCTTTTAAACCCTCTTCCCAGCTTTTATCTGCCTCTCTTGCTCTGCCATCTCTGCAGTCCTGCTCCCATTCGTCATTACTTTCATTAATTTCATTTCTTCCACGCCTCTGCCTTTCTTAGGATGTCAACTAAGTCACTAACATGAATCATTTCCCAGCTCACCACAGCTTGTGTATTAACTTTGACCAGTGAAGTTTATTTTCAAATGAGTTCACACGTGCATTGGATTTTTCATTTTCTTTTTAGCAGTGTCATTTCTAAGCATTCCTCTGTGGGTTATCAACGCTTAGCTTGTGTTTTCGTGTGTGTTGTTCACATTCCCTTGCAATGACTGTGGTCATAATCATTTTTACAGCTACTTTTTCCCCCTATACACTTGGTTCCATGTGAGTAAAAATAAACTGATTAAAGCAGAAACTAATTAGAGGACAGGCACAACGTCCTAATTAACAGCAGGCTTACATTTTAATTGGACAAATGATGAGTTGGTTGTAAGTCATATTTTGAAGTTATTTAACCTTGGTCTCTCAGAAATGTATAAATGTATGTTTTAGGTGGTCACTCCTTATGCCTTTTTACAGCCATCGTAACTGCTTACAAAAGGTCTGTCTCCTCTTTAAAGCCAAAAACAAATCTAAGAAGGATGTGACCATTGCTAAGAATATTTGCTAGAACCAATGTGACTAAACCCACAGAGTAGTCATCTTCAATAGAATGTGACAAAAAGGATGTCCCTAGATCATGTTATGAGATTGTGTGTTCATTTGCAAATATGTTGATATTTAAAAAAAGAAAAGAGTTAAATTAGTGAATCTTGAAGACATTACGGCTGGAAACAGCAGATCTGGATTAGTTACAAACACCTGGATAAAGTTAACACTCTTGAGGTTGTGTGCCAATCCAGCTGCTTTCATTGTCCTTATGTTGCTTGAACCCTGAAACCGGACCCAAAAAGAGAATTGGAGAGGGAGTGATGTTGTTGTTTGTTTGTTTTTCCACAACTATTCTGAAATAATCCAGTTTGTTCACAGAGCTCTTTATACCACAGTTGATCCTGTCCATTATTTTTCATGACAGTGTTCACGAGGAGATCCAGAGCGGGTTAAGTGTGTGGGCTTGTGTATGCATGCAGTTCTACTGTATGTCGGTGCCTTCACCACACGTGCTCCTCAATGCAAACTAGCACCCTATTACACAATCAAATTATGCCTGTGTTTATCAGTGGCATGATTAATGGACTGGGCCGAATGGAAGCAGAGAGCACTAAGGATTCATTTGGGTACCTGACAGTTTTTTTTTATGTACAGGCTGTAAATTATGGTTCCTCTACAAAATGTAAGTGTATTATTGAAAAGGATGTTTTCACTCTAAGCGGCAGTAATAGCTATGGTGTGAGTGTATGTGTGTGACATCTGCATATCTAGGAGCCTTTATGATGATGGTGGTGTGGGTGGAGCACATGCATTTTTAAATTGAAAACATGACACATCCGTGCTGATGATTTAGTACTGGGCCGGTGAAGTGCTTAAACATCGAATGTGGCCTTTGAACAGTAGAGTGGAGAGACACTGAGAGGACAGTGGTGTTATGCAGCACTGCATATTAGTGCCACTGTGGAAGAGGCACTTAATAGCAATAGTTCACTGCATGCCAATTTGTGTAAGGATTCCTTACACAAATTTTAAAATTTTTATTTTGCCCCTTTATTAAGGCAATTCATCGATATGGCCTTGGAAGTGTGTTAATGGCGCTACTTTAGTAAATGTGGCATCCCTTTGGAGCTATTTCCCCACAAAAAACACAGCTTCCCTGTACTGTATTAGTAGTAATTAATTGCATCAATGTTAATATCACATGCATTGCCACTATAGGTCTTTGGTAATGTAGATTCTTGAAAATGGTAATGCCAGTTTCTTTGTTTGTTGGTTGTTCATGGTGTTTTTATGGCAGTTGGCATCATCCTCAATGCTGCCTCACTGTCTCCTTCCTCCACTCCATTCTGTTTGTTTTGCATGAAATGATTTTTTTTTTCATCTTAGCACTAAAGAATGTCACTTTTTAAATGTGACTCATACAAATAATTCAAAACTATGATTGTTTTATAGTATTTTTCTTGTTTAGGAAAACAAACACAGCCACTGCCACCTGTTTCAATGTTTGGACTCTCCGTCATCAACAACACTTGTTCTGATTGTTAGCTGTTAATCCGTCAGAAAAGCAAGCTCGGGAAACTCAACCAGCAATTTGACATGAATGCTGCTTTGATTGGACACATGCTCTAAAAAATATTTCATCCATGTGAATAATTTGCACAAAAAAATGCGTCCAGTGTGCAAAGATCTTATAGTGATGGAGGAGAGTGGGATCCTCGGCAGTCCCTGTTTTCGACACTTGTCCGACTGTCCCGGCTTACGTCACTTTATACTGTCTTTCTTTATTGCTGAGAGATATATTTAAAGTGAAAGAGGGGAAATCTGATTTTGGTCCTATTCTACGACATATTGGTTTGAAGTCCTGGAACTAAAAGGAGCAAGGAAAATGAGCACATAAAAGCAATAATAATATGACTGACATGATACATTTATGTGTGTGAAAAGTTTACTCTGTATACTTGGTACAACAGTCAAGTTTGTTTTTTGTTTTTTTTGTTTTTTTGTTTTTTTTTTATTTTGACACATGACAGAATAGGAGCCAACAGCCGAAATCTCTGAGTAATGTTTCTAGCACGTTGGTTTTATGTGCCCAAATAATCAAGACAGAACTAAAGGCAGAAAAAGTGTGAGCTCAATAGCGAGTTTGATATCATAACATCGGTTGAGCACCTGTAGTTGCAGATCTAAGTTAATAAATTAATTAAGAATGTTGGCCAGCTAACATTGTGCTTGTTGTGACTTAAAGAAGGATGAGCTGCGTTATATGAGTGTGGTAACTATGCTATTCCTTCAATCAAGTCTCCTATAAATGAAAGGCAGAGGACACAAAGGTTAATTAACCCTCCTATAGTAGCAGTGACACCCATGCTGCATTTTCATATCATCAGCCATTATAGCTTCTCATAACAGACTACTAATCCAGGCAGAGGGACGTCTGATGGTTGACAGTAATTCTAGAGAGAGAGAGAGAGAATGAAGCAGATAAGCAAACGAGTCGAGGCCCATGTCTATGTGTACATCATGTACCTCAGGGCAGGTTGCGGTTCACTGGCGGCTGTCCTCTAGATAAGGAAATACCGTAGTTTGTATGCAGATGAAGTAAATGATGAGTGCCCTTGGTAAAGCCAGCTTTTGACGTGGATTAACTTTTAACCGGGATTCATACTGTACGACATGGCACATTCTTCCTAAATGTAGCCAGGGTGAACCCAGCTGAGTCTGCCAACAATTAGATTTCATTCTGTCAAAACAGCTGGCCAACTTCAGAAATCCTGAAAAAAGGAATCACAATTAAAATTTAGTCAAATTATCAATTTGATACACCAAGGCAAATATTGATTTAATTAATAAATAAACAGTCCCTGCCAGTTCCACTCACCGGGCATCACATGGGTGGAAGTTACCAGACCGAAGAAGGGAATTAACAGCAGAATAACGGTGGCGAAAGATACGTAATGAGATGTCCCATACACGTTCAGTACATAGACTTTATGCACTTTGTTCTCTATATAATAAATAAAGATAGAAATCCTGCTTTTTTAACTTTTCACAGATGGTTTGTTTTCTTCAGTTAGGCAGATTTTGTGATGTATCACAATATGATAGTCAACAAAAACATTGTATCAATATTATTGGTGTTATGGACCATGTACCCCTACATCCCCTGGTGCACTAGAGGCGGCTTAATGCAATGACAACACAGAGGCGACGTCTGGCAGCCTTTGTATACATCCAACATGAGCAAGTGTCTTTGGATTAAACTGTTGCTTCCATTTGAAGCAACTTACTCCACAGAGCGCCCTCGGGCAAAAGTTGTTAATTGAGAGCCATCACTCCCAGAAAACTACAACAAGCAGGTTGATACATTTTTTTTTTGATGCTCTGCATACGTCATCCACGTATCCAACTGTGTGCAGATGCATTTTGATGTGAGATGCAGTCTTGCGTTAGCCAGGCTACCCTTAATGATTTCATGGAAGTGCATCTTTTAAACTGTTGTCCTGTTGAATTTAAGTCTGTACACCCCTAATCATGAAATCCCTTTGCCGCCAATCATTGTCTTCCACGGAAAGATGCCGCTGTAGCATCTTGTCACATGAATTAATGAATGCCTATCTGCTGATGACGATGCTCTCCTCAGCAGATGCTGTTTGACTCGTTAGGCCAAAAATAAATAATAGAAGCTGACAAACTTCAGCTTACATCAAGACTGGAACCTCACGCATAAAATTGTGGCACACTTCAGCTAGATTTTCCATCAGTGAGAGGCATGAAATATGTAATAATTATGCTATTAAACAGTGGAAGGCTATATTCAATAATGAGCTGGTTAAGATTCTAAGCATGCAAGACTCCAAAGAAAAGTTATGATCTCGCCAGGGACGGGCTCACACTAAAACTATGAGGTTGTCTGGAGACCAAAAACCTTGAACAAAATTTGTGTGGACAAATAAGTCTGTGTGTGTGAGAGAGAGAGAGTTAAAGCTAAAGCTTAAGTGTGTGTCTGTGTTTTGCTTTCATTTAGGGTAATTAAAAGCTAATATACACCAGAATTGGCTCTGTGCAGTCTCCTCAATTAGTAGTCATCTATAAAAAGAGACACACTTCCATTCTTTATACTGTCGCTTAATTATGATAGATTTTCTTCTCATTCTCAAATGTCTATCCCTCACTTCTTTCCTCCCCAGCCTCTGTTTTTCCTATGATGACAATGGAACCAGCTGAGTCATTTTTAATCTGTCATGTTATTATGGATGGTGATCAAAAGGACAGTTTGGCTTCCTTTAGTAGTGTGATTTTAGGCAGTTTTCTATTTCTTCATCATTATCAGTGTAACTTATGGGGGCTCGTTAGGTTCTACAGGGGAGACACAGAGAGAGATGGTGTAAAATGGAGGATTTTATTTTTCTTTGACAGAGCTGCACAAATTCAATGGGGTATGTTATCTACAAATTAATGTGCACTGAAGAATGATCTGTGGGTTTTGTACTTCTATGTAGGAAGTAAAGTAAAATATGCAGTAAAGCTTTTATACATGAAAAACTTTAGCCTGAAAATAAATGGAAATATTTATCCATTTAGCTGTAAAAGGACAAACAGCGCTTGTATTCACTATAATTAAATCTAATTTTCACTATTTGTAAAATTAATGATTAATCCAGCTGTGCTTTGTGAGTTGAAGGTGATTTGCACAGTCGGCACAACTTCAAGAAGCTTTGAAAATCTTGATTCAGAACCAGTGATGTGATGTTTGTTGTAACAGGGTTTATGATTTGTTTTGCATGACTGATTCCTTAGGTGCTATTGTTCCACTGGTTTTAAATGAACCATTATAAAGACTGCATTCACATATACAGCAAAAAACACAGCAGAATCCAACACACACTTGCGTACACGGGCGTCACAAATCAATGCCAGCTCAGGCCCAGATATGAGGAACGCGGGGAAGAAAAGGATGATGGAGTGGTGTACTTTCTCTGAATATGTATATTGGTTGTGAGGAAACTCATCATTGTCACAGCCAACTGACACACACACACACTGGCACAAACACACTAATGCTTGACATTTTCCAGGTGAGCTCACAACTTTAGACTGATGGTGCAAACAGAACAGCATATGTTTTGTCAGCTCTCTCTCTCTCTCCATACTTGTTCTATCTCACTCTCTCATTGTCAGTGTTTTAGTGCAGTCTATTTGGATCAATCATCAATTTGCCTACTCCTCTTCAGTTCCTCCTCCCCTCCTTTTCATCTCATCTCACATCCCCCTACACATCCCACTCACTTTCAATATATTACAGCCAGTCTTTATTCCACATGAACCCACTTAGCACAATGGGGACTAAACAAATGCGTGTGTCAAACCCAGATGGTGTGATCCCAATGCTGTGGAGGGAAAAGGGGAAGGATGACAGGGTCCCAGCCAAGGAATGGACACATAGAGAAAATGATCATTAAAAAGGAGGGGGGGGGGGGGGAGTCATGAAGTTGAGGTCAATAAAAACTGAAGAAATGAACACTGCTGTCAAAATCTGCATAATGTTGGTAGAAATGAGTCTCTCTTTAACCCATTATTTTTTTTTTTTCGAAGGGCTATAGCTACATCATGCCAACTGTGCACACACAACAGATGATATTCAGCAAATTAAGCTGTTCTAGCAAACTACAGAGAAATGTACCTCCTGGAAAGCCTCCCCACTAACCTAACTAGCTGCTTACTCATCTGTGCATGCAGGCTTGCTTGGTATGTGTGAGGATGTGTGCCATTGATGGTTTGCTAAAACTAGTAGGCAGCTAATTTGGTAAGCAATAAGATGTTACCACTTTAAGGCCAAGGTTGATTTGATTGCATTGAAACTGTGTTCTCTGGACTCATCCCCTCCATTGTCCTTTTTTTCTTATGGCAACACTAAGCTGCTTTATTCCCTTTTAAAAAGCAGTTTCAGAACTATTTTGATGGGTCACTGACTTCTAAAAGGAAGAGTGGAGCCTCTTTCAGTCCTGTTCTGCTCCCTGAACCTCTGTCTTTGCTCTGTGGAATTTTGTGAACGGGCAGGAAAACTGTGTGTGACTCATGCCGAGGTCAGACTGCACAATTTTTTGCCTGTTACGATGGTCACTGTGTCAGATTAGGTGTCCAGAGAGCCGTAGATTTGCGATGTGACTTGACTGACAGGCATGACTGACAACAGGGTGGTACCTATCCTGACCAATCATTATGACTGACGTGATGACAGCGGAAGAAAAAGGAACTTGGCCACGGATTTGAGCACTATAACACCCGGACACACTGTAAACAAACACACGAATCAAGCTGTGTGTATGATATTTGCTGTGTTTGGTTTGTTTTGCATTGCCATTTGTATGTATAGAGCATTCTCTGCTCTATTGGTCAACATCACTGATTTGACAGAACATCATTTGTCGTTTGCTATGACACACTACACGGGGAGGAACTGATTAATTTTTGGTCCCAAACCCTACGTCTGCTGGACTGATCTGTAATCATCTTCAGTATGCAAAGTCTGACCTAAGCAGTAATGATAGTTACCGATTAAAACTGTCAAAATCAAAACCACAAAGTTCATGAGTAATGCTTAACTGAGGTCAGATTGGAAGGTTAAGCAGTCATCAATGACAGTGACAATGACAGTTTGTGGAGCAAAACATGCTTAACATTGCCCAAAGAACAGGAGAATCCTAGATGATAACCACAACAGCACAGCAACAATCAGGGCAACACTAACAGAAGATTACCTGAATAATAGATTTAAATATAAGAATAGATGAGACAGAATGTGTTACTGAACTATTTGGGAGTGGAGTTGGAGAGAGATACCTCGGGAAGAAATGTCATTATTGTTAAAAACTGGTAGAAAGAGGCACATTTCTCATCAAGTAAGAGTGACACTAGGGTTGTTACTGGACTTCTTCTCAAAATCCAGCATCAGACAGGTGTGCAAGAAGATGGAGGTTTTATTTTATACACTGGCAGCTAAAAAAAGTAAGCTGTGCCAGGAAGTGGAGCTTGACAAGGTTAGTAATCAATACTCATTTTGTAATACTACACTTAATACTTATTTATCTGAAATCAACTCATACATGACAATATAATCACATTTACACTTTTCCAACATGCTGAGCTCATAAATCATAATCTATTTTAAATACATGTCGCTTCTCAGTGCAAAGGCTACAATGACAACTGGCACAGCTGCAGCATTTCATTGACCTGCTGGCATTCATGTGTGGCTTCAATACAGTTTCATTAAGAAGAAAAGTAATGGCCTTGTCAGATTTGTTAAGACTTCACCTTTGTTCACAGATCTCAGGTTACTGCATGAAACCGTTAGATTATGTAGGAATGGCTACGGTAATATGCAACATTGTCACCACTTTAATTTGATTATTTTGTCTTGTTTTTTGCCATTTAAGGGGGCAGATTTTCTCTCTGCTTCCATTACTTTGTTCTTTACAGCCTTTCTGATCATTTGTCTCAAGCACCGAGCTGAGGAATGAGTCTATTGTAGGGAAGGAGGTGAACATGGAGGAAAATGAAGAATGGAGAGAGGTGAAGGAGATGGCCAGCTCTGAGCTAGTCTCTGAAATCCAAGTTTTACTAGTCAGTGTGCATTCTTTATTGACCTCTGCTCTTTATTGATCCACTCTCCCTTAATGTACTCGGTGTGTGTTACACAGAGGCAAGGAGACACACAGTGTAGCATGTCTTTTCGTGTGCACGTGTGTGCAAATGTGCCCGTGTGATAATTTTTAGCAGGTGCTTAAAAGCAGTAGGGAATACTCTTCTTTTTTATCAGGAACAACTAGTGAAGAAAAGAGAGATAGCTGCCAACAGAAGGCACTTCACAGTGTGTGATGTACGTGGGAAGTTGGGGTGAAAAATAAGGGAAAATGTAGGCAGGGTGTGAGGATACACACAAAGAATTACCAAACTGAAGCAAATGAGTAAAATACCAAAAGGATATGAAAAGAGGAGAGAAGTATGGTGATAATATAAAGAGGTGAAAGGCTCATGGGAACACAAGACAGTTATCTCTCTCAATTTCTAACCTCCCCTCTTTCTTCATAAACGAACAATTTATATACACATATATGAACACCCATATGCAGCACTCTGCCCTTTATCCACACAGCTGCATTTTATTTTTATTTTTTTTACCAGCTTTATTCCACAGCTTATGAATTTTAATAGGCATCAATCAGAACACCTCAGCAATGTTTTTCTATCTCCCAAAGTAATGGGCTTGAACCACCTGAGAGTTCGTAGATGGCTCTGCATTCGAAGAGGAAGTCAGAATGAAATAGGGAGGAGTAGGAGGGATGAATGATAAGGATGGACGAATGGGGGGCGAATGGGGGGCGAATAAGGGAACGATGAAGGGATGATGGGGAAGAGAATGGGTATGTGTACAGGAACACTGATTTTAGTTAGGTGTCAAAGAGAAAGGTGTAGCCTTTACTTTAAAATGGATTCCTACTGGATGTCAGCATGTACAGAGTTAAAGCATGGATGCAAACTCAAACGCGCTCTCAGAGTTAACCCTAACCCCTAAACCTACATGCACACACAGGTTCCTGCCGCTATCCTATTTCAAAGAACTTGTGTCAACTTCTATCGCCAGTTTCTCAGGAATGAGATTCACCTGCAGAAAGACCAGGTTTTGGTCCTTACAAGGTCAGTGTTCATGTAAGAAAAAGGTCCTAAACAGGCAACAAATAAGTACAACAAGTACACACCGCTTTTCCTAATGAAATGAACCACTAATCTCGTTTGGACCCGGAATTTAAACACACAAGTGATACACAATCACAAAAGCAAACACAAACACACTCTGTTCCCCAGCTGATCTAAAACATAACTGCTCGACATTTATTCAGCTGAAAATTGTCCCTATTGTACCATCCTCACCATGATATGTAGCCATTTGTCGAAATCAATGGAGCCCAGAAATTGGCATTATTCTTTCACTGGTTCATTCTCTCCCCCCCCTCTTTCGCTCAACCTATCCTTGCTCATGCTTGACTGAGTAAATGTGATTACCTGAGAAAGAAATATGTCAGTACATTAGCGAACGGTGGCAGTTTTGTGTCTGCTGTCTGTGTAAAAAGACAGCAGACATATAAGTGTGGCAACTGCGCACTATTCCTGACTGTCTCATTGCTGCCCTTCTTGTTCCTTCACATACACACGTGCATGCACCGCACAGAACAGCGCAGTGCAAGTGCTTGCTTCCGCTGGAAACACACCTCTTCCACTGCATGTGCCAAAGTTGATAGCCTGAAAACAATGTTTCATCACTGCTCCTGCCACAATCATAGCACTTCTAAAGCTCTCAAGCTACAAGACAGTAGAGAGGCACAATGCATACATGCAGCCATAAGCCAGCTCTATTCACAGGCCGCATCGCTCTACCAACTGTTAAAGCTATTTCTATCTCGCCACAGCAACAATAGAACGCAACAGAGAGAGACTGAGGGACTGTATTGATATCGAGCTCCACTGAATGGTTGACTGACGAGCATTCACTGTCACGGCAGATGGATGGTTTAATTGTGGACTGTGTGAGAGAGGGAAAGAGACCATTTTTTTTTCTGTTTTCACGTATGTGACTGTTTCTCTGTGTGTGAGGGAAAGGACTCCGGGAGGTGACAGCCGTTATCTCGGGCCTACAGACAGACACTTAGCCCTCCGCCAGCCCTCAAACAATCATCCCTATGGCATGTTCAGAAATGTCACGAGCTGGCACTTTCAGTATATTGTGTGTGTGTGTGTGTGTGTGTGTGTGTGTTAGTGAAACACATGATCTGTATGGAAGTGCTTGTTCCTTGTGTGTATTGTGAATGTTAGCCGATGTGTCCATGAAAATTATGTCAAAGATACAGGCTGCAGTTTTGTAGCAATTTTTTTTTTCTCTTTCTTTAATCTTTGAATCTGGATAACAGCACAGACACATCAAACAAAACCATGACTGCTGAAAACAGGTGTGTATTCTGCACATGTGTGTTTCCACTGAATGCAGCATGTAGTGAAGTGTTGGGAATATGTTATACCTCATTTGTCAATTAAGTGTTTGCAAAGTCTCTTCATTAGCATAATCTAATTTATGTACCTTTTTTGTATAGTTATTGGTAGAGTCTTTATTGTGTAGAAATGTGATTTTATATTCAGATGGATTTGTCCTCTCTACACCATTTCTCAAGCACACTGTCATCTCCATTCACTGTGGCCAGTTCTTGTCAAGTCGCTGCCAATTCTCGCATGAGTTGGAGGTTTGTCTGGGTGACTCACAGATTATCATGGAGGATTGAGCTGCACATTCCACAGAATTGGAACAGAGCAAAACTTTTGGGAATACTACTTTCAAGCTAAATAGACAAATATATACATGCAGTTTGCAAATAATACTGCAGTTAGCCCAACTGCTAAAAGTACAGCACATTTGTCTACTGGCAGTAGTCACACCACATTGCACTGTTTTACATTTTACATTCTCAAAGGGGTAACACAACTTCAATGTCCACAAGTTATATTGTTAAATCAGAATCATGAAAAGGCAGCAGTAGCAAGATGACTTACACAGGTACATTTCCCCTCAGATTTGGTATGTCGTAATGAAAAACTATAATAATAATACAATAGGATAGATGCAAGATGCAGAAGTAAATACTAGTCCTTGAATTATTTGGATACATAATAATGAATGTTTCTTTCATAATTTTAGTCATCATTCTTCTCTTAAAACTATTTTCTAGGTATCAAGAGAATAGAAAGCATGGCTTACAAGGCACATGTGTAAACATACTGTAGACTGTAAATTTTTCAATGACAATTATACATTCTAGTACTAAAGAACCAAATACGGAAGTAAACATGGCACATTTTTAGTTGCACAACAGTTTGCCGCCTGCTAACGACTAAAAAACAAATAGAAATGCACTATATTAAATTTAATTGCATTTCTTTCTTTTTCAGGACATTGTATTGCATTGAATCAGTGAGGTTGAATGAAAAACATTGAACTACGCCACATCACCTCCACTCAATGATGTGTATCACAGTCATGCATATCAGCTCCCCGAATCCTGTAGGGCTCTCTCTTTGGTCCTTTTTGTTTTGGTTAATCTTTAGGTGCTCACAGTATCTACATTTAAGCATGTGGCAGAACTGAGGCTCCTCTTTGAACAGTAGAAGGTTGTCATTATATCATCATGTTTCTTAAGTAGTTATACAACAATGGATGCTATTCAAAAGATATGTGAGCCTTAGCAGTGTGGTCCCAAACCTTTTATTACTTTTTATACCATCCATTAACTCTGAATTATGATTGCAAAGCTGTCTGTGTAATCTACAATGTTCCGCACTATCCTTTTAGAACGCACACTATAATTTGTCACGTTAAACCAGATTCTACATTAAAGAAATACCCTTTGAGTGTGAG
The DNA here is from genome assembly GCA_016785285.1 of Brachirus orientalis. Classification (NCBI taxonomy): domain Eukaryota; kingdom Metazoa; phylum Chordata; class Actinopteri; order Pleuronectiformes; family Soleidae; genus Brachirus; species Brachirus orientalis. The sequence continues at coordinate 3,626,312 of JAFBJR010000175.1, forward strand.
CATATATGATTGTGGTGAAATGTGGCCAGAACATACTGTACATTTTTAGCAAGCAGATAAGAATCACTACAAAAGCTTGTTCCTTTAGGTAGACAACAGACTGAGAATGTTATCTTGGGTATAAAGTCATATGAAGAATACCCTTACAGTATATTGGATTTTATTTAGAAGCTATTGCATTGAAAACCTAGGTATTGATTTTTGCCTGGGTGCAGGGGTGGCCATGTTGATGTGGGGTTAAAAGAAAGGAGGAACTATGATCTGTGTGTCCCGCCATGGGTTATACTGTTGCACATCAGGTAGAAAAAAGACACCAGAGACAGATTTTCTCTTCCCTGACAGCTACAGAAGAGCATGAGGGACAGGAGAGAGATAGAAGTCGTATTTTATTATGCAAATGATGACGTGTCGAAAATGATTGCAAAGGTCAGACAGTATTTTTGCAAGCAAAATTCTGTCAAGATATCCAAAGGGATTTTGTGTAGTGCTTTCATTGAGTGTTTGACTTAAATCAACTAAAATGTTGTGGTATGGACTAATCACTTCTCCACAAACAGCATGGTTTGCAGTTGACACTGCACATGACTGACTCATTATGCCTTTTAAGTAAACTTAACTTGTGGGCTGTCATGGCCGTCTAATAAAAATAGACATCAAATGTGATAGATTAGATTAGATTGTGAGCCACAGTAGTCAAAATGGCATCTAATCCCACACCAGGGAATAGTGCTTTAGCTACACTGCTAATCCTGAGAATGTCACACTGGATCCGGAGCGAACACCATCTGACGCTGAACAAAAGGTGTACACTTATTTATTTATTTTTTTTTACACCTAGCCTATCAAAATAACCTCATATACCCCAAGTGGCACTCAAAGTACATTTACACTTATGAGCAACATGGAGGTTCTACACACATGGAGGGGCAAATTTTTGAATGGCTTTGAATTAGAACAGGGGGATTTTCAATTCAATATGGAACAGTGGAGCTGCTGCAGGACAGGAGTGATGGCTGGAGAGGGTTCTGGTGATGACGCAGGCAGCTGAATTCTGAACTAGCCGATGCTTATGGAGTGAGACCAAAGAGGAGAGAGTAGTTCAGGTGACAAGGCGGAGAACAAGGATATCATTTAGTGTGATACTTCCTGCTGTGACCAAATACAAAGGCCCACCTTGCAAGCCAAACCCTCTGACAAACAACACCTCAATCACCAATCACCGACTGTACTCAGTTTCTCCCTTTTATTAAATGTTTGCCTTTGCTGGTCCATGGGCAGTCCAGTACCAAACTGTTCTGTCATTCCACAGCTTAAATACCTCAACAGCATTTGGCTCTAACATGAAATAGGACTTAAATGGTATGCCCATTAAATAGCAGGTTTGTGTATGTGGAGCACTGTATAAGACAACATTCTATTAAAGAGTGTGTTTTGTGTCTCCTAGTTGTCATGAATTGCCCTCTGTAGATTTTACTGTAAAAGACAAGGAGTAAAATTAATTCTGAAACCCTAACAGCCAAAATATACCTAAACCCACCCAACACAAATTGTAAAATTGTAGACCCTGAATGTAAAATGCTCCAAACACCTTGTTCCCGCAGATATCACACAATCAAAACAGAACAGCGGGAATATAATATATGATAAATCATGTACACATCCTCATTTCCAGGCAGACATAGGTGTTTTTAAAGATAATTCAGTCTCACATTATCGTGGGCTTAACAGGGTTTCCACAGCACAACAGATGATAGAGCTGTCACTCGACTGTATGTCTAGACCACCACCCACATCTGCCTGTGGTTGTTGTCTTGTGGCCATCTGTTATGCAGTAACCATGTAGAACCAGAGGAAGCAGAAACAGATTTGAAGGCAGGTTTCAGGAAGTTCCTCCAAAATGTTCATCATTAATATTCATTGGTATTAAAATAATCACCATACAGCATTGTAAGTTCATATTGGCTTTATGCAAATTACACTGCCTACACAAATATCAGTTTTAAACAGATTACTCTTTCAGGTGCCTTCACAAATATTGTTTGAACAAAATAATGCTGAAGGCATTTTCCATACAAATCCTATTTGTTTTTTTGTATGTTTGTTTTTTTGGTAGAAATGTAATGTAGCAGCATAAAAAGGTCTTAACTGCAATAGTGCCTGACATTGTTTATCGGTGACACTCATACCCTGCCAACTGTCATGTTGCAATTTTTCTATCACGGCAGAGAATGTAGACAGTATTCATACTCTTTGTTAGAGTTTCTCCCTGCAGTGGTTCGTAAAGTCCTCAGCTATTTAACAGAACTCTAGACTGCTGTAATCATTAAACTCACTGTGAATGTTGATGAACAAGGTCAAGCAGGCAAACACTATGAATGTCAGCAACAGATCACATCCAGTAGAGAGTAGTTTTTTTTTTTTTTTTTGACAATACTTACAACTCTATGGAATTTTATTTCACTGCAGTACATTTATTGAGCAGTACAGTAATAGATGTACCTATATTTAGGAGTGGAATGGAATGAGACTGTCACAGATAATATAATGGTTGTATAGAGATAATGTCAGTCAATTTTCCAACAAGAACACACAGCACATGAAAAAAACCTATTAAAATAAGCACATATGATAATAATACAGCTCAATTTGACTTCAAAAATGTTGTACTTTGACTGCAAGTAATTGAACTAAAGAACAAAGATTTAACAAAACACAAAGATGAGAGGATACAACCATACACTGGGACTGCCAGTTGTCTTTTATCTTTGATCACTCTTAAAACAACCTCTGATACATAGTTCTCCATGCTATCATTCACAGATGAAGAGAGTAAATCACATATACACAGCAGAATCATGCACCAAAAAGCTTTGTTTCATTATGTATGGACCTATGTATGTGTTAATCAAATGGGATGAATCTAGTAAAATATTTACCAATATATTCAACATACATTTTTTTACATTACATTTTGCTTCAGCCCCTATTGCATCGTGTATACAAACACATTTATACACTTCTCTGGCTTGCCCTCTAACAGTTTCATCTCTCACTATATTATGCCACAGGCCCCAAACATGCCATCTGCACTAGGTTCTACGTCTGCCAACCTGCCCCCAAGAGACGGACTGTGTGTGTCTGTGTGCAATGCGTCTGTGCATGGATGTTTGTGTTTTTTCATGGACGGAGGTGGGATATTGCGTAGAGAGGGGGCAGGTGTTGCTAGGTGCAGCAGTTATTTAAGGGAACAATCTGAGGAAGCAGGGATGATAGAGTGCAGCTGTCATACAACGTGGGGTGACAAGAACGCATGAGAGATTGGACGAGTTAAGCACCGATAAAGATCAAATGAAAACAACTGAAAAAAGGAAAATGTTGGGATATAGAATTAAAGTTAATGTGTTCATTTAACCTGGTCTCTTATAAGAGACTACTGCCACGCCATAGAAACAAAATCTCTAACACCACTATGCTAGCATGCTCACAATGACAATGTTTAACATACAGATTTGTTTTTTGGCAGATATAATGTTAGTTTGGTCAGCATGTTTGCATGATGCCGTTCTCTAATTAGTGCCGAGTCATACTTCCCATGTCTGTGTGTTTGCAAAGGTCTGCTAGGGTCAGCAAATTTCATCATCCTTGAATGTCCACATGGACCTGCAGGCAAGGCAGACAATTGCTTGGGGGCCCCAGGCCAGAAGGGGGCCCCTGTGTTCTGACCGACCAACTTCCAATCATTACAGCAGTGACATTGTGGAGAGTTTGCAATGACAAGGGTAGGCTGGTGCAGAAATCCCTAAAGGGCCCCACCCCCACCTCTTACTCTTGCTGCAAGTATCAGTGCATCTTGTGTACACAAACAAGTGAGAGTCAGAGTGGCTCTACCAAAATGAAAAGTAGTTATCCACCTGGCAGTGAGAGAAGAAAGAACAAAAAAGAGGAAGAGGGGAAAAGAAAACAAGATAGTGGTACTGTGAGTAGAGCAGATAATGTAGTTCATTTAGAGTTAAGATTCTACACTTTGTCTTCTGTACATATGTTTGAAGTTAAAATGTGTATTGCCCCTATACAGTACTATATATATGTACAGTATATACTGTGCCAACTTTGTACATTTCACTTGTCATCATAGGCTTTTTTCACTAGTTTTTTGTTAACTACAATTATTTCATTTTTTTGTTTTTTTTTTATTCTGCTTTTTATTGCTCTTCAGAATTATATTTTTAAATAACCCGTTTTTAATGTTTATATTCCTATTTTGAAAAGACAATACTAATACTGTGCATGTTTGAAATGTAAAATGTTTACATTTCACATTTGTTAGTGTCAGATTATTTATTATACTGTATATGGGTGACAAACACTGGTTGAAGGATTGCTAGACTGATGCAGAATGATGGGGTAAGAGTAATCATAGAACAACCAATTTTATCATTAATGTATCAAATTACCATCATAGTATAAGTAATGATTTACTGTTTAATTTGGGCCACTATAGTTTCACATCTTTATCAAATACTCACTCTGATCCCATAGGTAGTGCCTGCTGAACAGCAATAATTTAATATGCATAGTTAATTTATACTGTAATATGAACAGAATATCATGAAAATGAACAATATTTCATTTTTTTAATATTACAGCTACCATCACTGCTACACCTCTAGACATAGGCATGTTTAATAATTTTGTATGGGCCTTGAAGGATGTATAAAAATTGATTTGAAAGGGAAAAAGACCCATCCTGCTCTCGGCAGTAATTAAGTATCCTCCAATACATATCTGGGCAAACTATTTTCAAGAATATTTGCTGCAATCTTTTAAGAAAGTCTTCCTACTGCTATTTTACATTTCGGAATCAAATGGCTTTTTTTTGTTATTATTTGTTTACTCCTGTTTTTTAAACCAAATCTTACAGACATAAAACAGAAAATTGTTCACAGAAATTTTGTTAAAACATATGAAACAGGCTTAGTTGCTGTAAAGCTTGGAAAGAGAAATACTCAGTTAAAAGAGGCAAAATGAAAATTATGGACAAAGGGTTGAGGGAATGACAAAGCAAAGAGTTCAATGCATCTCAGTGCTGTCGTCCAATCAAAGAAGCGAACATTGTGCACTCAACAGCAGTAATTATCTAAAAGATAATCAGTGGCTTTTTACATGTCAATCACAGAAACAACACAGCACATGCAAATGCAGCTCAACTTGTACACACTGAAACACACACAGAGAGAGACACATCTCATGGCTGAATGTTGCTCTCCCAGCATGTGCATCTGTATCTGATATTTCCTAAAAACATATAATTTGGAGAAACAAAAATAACCCAAACAGCATGACTTCTCTTTCAAATTTGAACACACCTGCTTTTTTTGTAGGTAATAAATATCCATAAATGTTCTTTCTCTGATAGGACTTAAGAGCATCATGCCAAAATATTAATTAGATGTTCCCTAGCAGATGTTCCCTACGTTTTATGCAATTACAATCTCAGCATTGTGACTAATATAGGAATGGAAGGTTCTGCAAGACTGTCAAAGGTCCCTGAAATTCTCCATGCCTACAATATGACAGTAAATTACTGTATATGGCCTATTGAACGTGTAAAATTTTTTTGGAAAATTCACATGTTGGCTGTCTTTTCAAGACCAGAGTGAGAATGAATATATCATATGTCGTAGGTGAAGTCAGGACACTGTGAGCTTAGCTTCATGGAGGTAAGTGGGTGAAATCAACCACAATTCAAAGTTAATGTGCCAACTAAATATTCCAGTAAACAATTTGATTTGTTTTACATTTCTACAGACAGAGAAATAAAAAAATGCCATCTGTGTATTGTACTTTTAGTGCAGTAACTCTTTGCATATGCACCTTGCCAAAATAGTTTCTGCAAATACTGCTACCATTGTGGCTACAGTGAACAAAATACTGTTTTAGGTTGCAATAAAAAATATGAATAATTACAATTTTCAGTGTTCCATTATTTATCAGGAATCTTGTACCAGGCTGAATCTCTATAATAACCTCTTTTGCCATAAGACAAATGTATCTCACAGTAAATCCAAATCTACCATCTTAGCTCCTTGCTTTATCCCACAGTAAGCAATTGTTTGTACTCGCCCATTCAGTTTTTAAGCCCAGCTATACTCTCTCTCTTTATAGCCTGAGGGAGTATAAAAGCATTTCCCCCTTTGGTATGAACCGTTATTTAGAAAGGGTGAAAGGTATCAAGGTGAAAGGTATCAAAGTATCAGTGAAGGATCAGTAGTATACAAACCTTACTCATAACAAAAGTGTTTTTGAGTGACTTTGTTCAGATTACCAGCCACATTTCTAAAACTGGATTCAGTGCCAGTTCCTTACTGATCAGATTTAATTGTTAACAATAATTAGTGCACGCGTCTTGCATTTGATTTCTATGTGACTGCCCTCTACAATGGCACATTTCTGCACATTTGTACCTTTGTGTCATCAACAACAGATCACAACATATTTGTGTGCCCATTTGGTATTGAAGCAGGAGATCAGTCATGGAAGCTATTGCAGAAAATGTATTGGTGGGATTCAGGTCTGATGGACAACACTCTCCTTGATTGTTGTTTGATTTTGCCGGAAATCAGAATTTGATACTAGATTTCTGTGTCCGTACAGCTACGATAGGATACGATACGATACCATACGATACCATACGATACGATAACTCAGCATAGCCTTCTTGTTGCCATTACTGAAATTATACATGGAATGTCTCTGACCTGTAGCCTATACTTCACTCAGTCATCTAACAATGAAAGACCTCTTTATAATGATCAAGTCTGTGAATATTAGATATGTTTTCTCTACTTTTCATTACATATGTGTTTATGTGGATGTGAGCGAGTGCGTATCCCATGCGTATGTTTGCATATGAGCATTTGTTAGTGGAATGCAAATGGCAGGAATCCATCCAGAAGCAGAGAGGGAGTGCGGGAAAGAGAGAGGCAAGCAGCAGGAAAAGAAGAATAAGAGAAAATGAGAGAGTTTCTGCATGTGTGAAGGAACTCTTTCATCTTCACCCCACAATCCCTGGCGAAGGCTTCCATGCCAATCCATTTCCTGGAGTTGGCTTCAGTCTCACCCAATGGGACAGAGCACACACATACACACAGACTTGGCTCCCCTCACCCCACTGTGAAAGCTCTGCAATCTTGGTTCTACATGCAGAGATGGCACACAGGCACACGCACACATGCACATTCTCGACCCACTGGGATGATGGCAAGGCAAGGGGATGGTAGGCACTAGTTCAGGGGACGGTGGGGTGAAAAGGAGCACCCCCGAGGCATTCTTTGACGTCGCTATTAACACGTGTACCTTCTGCCCTCACGCTCATTTGTGTGGGTGTGTGCGCTCTGTTGTATGTTTGTAGATTTGTACGGAAAGTAAAGCATGTAGGAAGCTGCTTTACCCTCCCCGAGTGTCTGAGAGTGTGTATGTGTTTGTGGTCCAGGTATTTCTGACACTCTGGGGACCTAAATCTATTCAGACAGTCAGACATACAGTAGAACTTGCATTCTGTCAGAGAGAACATTAACATCCCGAGATGTAAATCATGATGAGTACATCTTTAGGGTTATGCTATGGTCATGGTTCGACAAGCTGTAGTTACAGCCAAGATTAGAGTAAATCAATGTAGTGTCCTCTGAAGTCATAAAGAAACAACTGTGTGCGTGAGAGACAGAAAGAGAGAGGCAGAGAGCAAGAGCAAGGCAGACCAGTGAGATAATAAATTAATAGCAGTCATCTTTACATGCTTCCCTCTGTTAGCTAAGCCTGCTAATGAACAGACTTGGACGCCTGCGGTTAGTCTCTCTCACACACACACACACAGATGACTGCCAATTCATTAAGTGAATGTTTGGAGCCACAGACTGTACCAACTGGTAGAAGCTAACTAATCTGCACTGCGCCAGTGGAGACAGAATGAGCCAGAGAAACAGATAACATTCACCGAGGGGGACATTCAGCCTCTGAAAACAACTATTAACATCAACATTTGGGAAGGCCTCAACTTCAGAAAGATGAACACATACTCACTAGTGCAGCCATTGGGGTGTGAATACAAATCATAAAACGTACAAGAAATGGAAAAGCAGCAGCAAGGTGCTGGGTATAGCTGTGTGTAGCTTTTGTCTATGTTCTCTACTAAGTTCGGTAGTAACAAAAAAAGAAAATAACTTCTCTGTGTTTTTGTCCTTCGCTTTTCTTGTGATTTTACACTTGTCTCAGTATAATGCCCACCAATTTCAAAACTTTTTCACCCAATCGTCTGCCTTCCCTCTACACAAAAGGCATGAATACCTCTATCAGCCTTTGTTAACCATTAATCATGACATCAGCAACATTCACCAACATTTACATTCTCTATTCAAAACTGTAACCTTCCAGCTTAATACCTAATAACACCTACAACACTGCGTATTAAAATATGATACTAACTTTCATTGAAATAAGAATAGAGTTCTCAATGAAGAAATAGATGGCGAGTGGAAACATTCATTGTGATAATGGTGAAATGATGTGGTACAATGTTGAGGATAGATGGAGAAGCTTGGGAAGGTGTTGTGAAGATGTTAAAGATGTTAGTGGCCAAGGTTTTTGTAGTTGTTTTTTGTAACTATAACAAATATACCCCATTCATCAGTTTTGGGTGAACTCGTTTATCTGGAGTGATATTTTGAGTCAGTGAGCAACAATATACTTAGTCGATACAAAAGTGAAAACACTGATAAACAAGAAATCTTTAGTTTTGTTGCTGTGCCCATCTTTTTGATGAGACCTTTATTATATTAATTTCAATAGACTTAAATCAAGACTGAACACACCAAACACAACTCAAATCTATGTTAAAGGTGCATACAGTATTGCTTCATTTCTATCATTCATGAATCATATTGAAACAAATCAAACTGTGGTAGATTCTGTATGAAATACACTGCCCAGCCAAAAAAAAAAAAAAGTTGCCACCTCTAATGTTTCTTTGGGCCACCTTTAGCTTTGATTACAGCACGCATTTGCTGTGACATTGTTTCAATAAGCTTCTGCAATGTCACAAGATTTATTTCTGTCCAGTGTTGCATTAATTTGTCCCCAAGATCTTGTACTAATGATGGGGGAGTTGGACCACTGCTCAAAGCCTTCTCCAGCACATCCCAAAAATTCTCAATGGGGTTAAGGTCTGGACTCTGTGGTGGCCAATCTATGTGTGAAAACGATGCCTCATGCTCCCTGAACCACTTTTTCATAATTTGAGCCCTGTGGCAGACACTGGGGGTTTGGCCTCTCACCCAACAGGACTTTGGGTAGGGGGCGTGGTAAGTGTGTTTTCCTGGGTTTTGGGATACTGTGTTCAGTTCTGTGGCAAAGTCTGTAAGAGAATAAAGTTCCAACTCACCCTCGGCTCCTGTCCTCGGCATTGTCATTGATGAAATAACCCGGTCATTCAGTATATTCAGGTAGTCAGCTGACCTCATTCTTTGGGCACATAATGTTGCTGGACCTGACCAATTGCAGCAACCCCAGATCATTGCACTGCCCCCAAAGGCTTGTACAGTAGACACTAGGCATGATGGGTGCATCATTCCATCTGCCTCTCTTCTTACCCTGATGCTCCCATCACTCTGGAACAGGGTCAATCTGGACTCCTCATCAGACCACATGACCTTCTTCCATTGCTCCAGAGTCCAATCTTTATGCTCTCTAGCAAATTGAAGCCTTTTTTCCTATTGGCCTCACTGATTAGTGGTTTTCTTAAGGCTACACAGTTGTTCAGTCCCAATCCCTTGAGTTCCCTTCACATTGTGTGTGTGTGGAAATGCTCTTACTCTCACTATTAAACATAGCCCTGAGTTCTACTGTTGTTTTTCTACGATTTGATTTCACCAAATGTTTAAGTCATCATTGTTCAAAATCATTTAAATTTTTTCCAAACACATTTCTTAAATAACTTGTTGCCAACTGAAAGATAATTGCCCATACAGTAACTTTTTTTTTTGGCCAGGCAGTGTATCATTATTGTGTGATGATGAAACTAATTCATAATTTACACACTTAATGAATGTTCTTTGATGGTGCAGTTTGTTAATTCAACACTGAAACTACAAATTTGTCATGTGGAAAAGAGAGGATATGCAAATTTCTGTCATAAAAGAATTTGTTACTACTTTGTTTGGACAACAATTTTCTTGAAAAGTGAGAAAGATGATTGTATATATCAGGGTGTGGGGACAAGGTCACTACTGCTTTATGTGTCTCAAGGAGACTTGTTGTCAATGATAAGACATTATGATAATGTCTCACCCCTTAAAACAATTATAACATGAAACTGTTAACACATTTAGACACACAAACACACTCTGACATCTCCCCCTCCACTGAAATGACAAGGTAGCAAGTGGTGCTCCACTGGTGCTCCATGGATTTTAGTAAACCTGCAACATCTCCAGTGACAAAAGATCTATCCCTTTACTTTGTTTTCTGGTGAATCCACCAACACTGCTGCCATATATGCTGCTAACTCTTTGCTGCAGTAACAATTATGCGATGTAAATCCCTTAAGAGCATTTGTGCATATCCGTTCTTGATCCATAGCAGGGAGCCTGTGAGTGTATCCCTGCCTAAGTCTCGTTCACCATCCCCACAGCCGTGTTACTCATCCCAGCTGCCACTCACTCTCAAGGTCTTAGTGGCCTTCTGTTTAAAGTAGCTACCCACAATTCAAATACAAACAGAAAATGGTGTACCAACCATATTAAGCAGCAGTTTGAAACAGGTCATTCTGATTTCAGGTCATTAAAGCATTCATTTCAAGCAGCAGATCTGACTCATGACATGTACTGTACGTACAGTGATAGCAGAAGATAAAAGCTGAGAAAAGGTCTCAGGTGACAGTTTATTCATTTAGTTTTATGTCTCTATTCTGGAAAAAAGTAGGATGACAAAGCTGTCGAGCTAAAGTTTTACCTTTCAACAAGTAATTAAACTCTTCATAGTGAGTATAAAACAGTTTTACATTGGGTTTATGCATGGCAAGTATTTGTTCTTCCGTGGTTTGATCACTGTCTTTCAAAAGTAAAGGCAGGTCATGAAGTGATTATCATTCTTTGCCTATTGTAGATGTCTTCGATAAAGCCATAAGCAACCACCACCTTGAACATCTGTTTCAGTGGCTGGCTCTTCAAATTTCCTACTTCACCGTGGCTAAACAAATATTATGTGACATTTATTTATGAAGTGCAACCTGACTGAGTGAAACATGAGAATAAGTCAATTTCACACCACATCCGTGGCCAAACATCAGAGAAATCAGTTTATTAACAAATGAAGACTTACAAAACATAAAGATGGCGGCTGGCAACATGTGTAACTGCATCCAGCTTAGCCCACTGAGAAACCACTTTTATGGTGATTATTCATTGCTATGGGTTTACGGACCAAACAGCCTCTTGTTTCAAATTTATCAACCATGAGAGTGTGTTGAAATGGACCATTAAAATATGTCCACTGCTTTTTGTGTGTATTTTTTGAGTGTGTATAAAAGAGACAATGGCAGAGAGAAGAGGGGGTGGGTGGAGGTGGGGTGTGCATGGATGGTCATAATTAACTGACGTTGAGTAAGACGAGGACAGAGCTGTTTTAAAGCTTCGTCAGACCATACCAATCTTGACAACACAGGATTTTTGCCCAAAATTATTAGCAATTATATAGCAGTTGGTTATATAATGTATGAAAGAGAGGAGGAATCACAGAGGAGCTTTCAACTGAATTGAATTGTCAGTAAAATTTTATGGAAAACAACACTAAAATAGGTCAAATGAGATCAAGTGCAACGAGTGGCCCATTTGTGTGATATATTTGGATTTGTGCTTGTGCTTCATATTCTTTGAGATTTGAAAATTTTCTTGGTCATCTCCAAAATAAGGCTGAAGCTCAGGGGTGAACAGGCCTTTGCTGTAGCAACTCCCAATATTTACAGTGGTTTGCCGCTTCCCATTAGGCAGGCTTCATCACTTCCTGTTTTTAAGTCTCTCTTTAAAACTCACCTCTTTGCTTTGGCATTTGACTCAATTTGACGCAATTTGGTCAACAGCGGTTTTTAAATGTGCTTTAGAAATATATATATATATATATATATATACGTATATGCTTCTATATTTCTACAGTACAGCAGCTGAAACGGACTAAACAGTTAAATCATTTATTCATTCACAGACCAGAAGCGTGACTTCCTTTCTGATATATGAAGGCCACCATAGTCCCCTGAATCACTTTGGGTCGGAGCAGTCATCGCTTTGTTACAGCCTCCAGTCTCAACATTAGATTAGATGTCACTAATTCCAACTAACAGGATGCATTCCATGCATGCAATTGACTGCAATGTGAATTATATTTAAATTCAAAATTTCAACAGATTCTTTACTGTTTAACCAGAGTCTCTATATAAAAGTGATATGTATACACAATGGTCATATTTATATATGTTTTGGTTTAACACCAAATTGCCTTCTTGTAAATATTACAAAATATTTGAGTTTGAGTTTGGTTTCACCTTTAAATTAAATTATGACTTTTACCTGCAGCTGTGTTTCATGCCCATGTAGTATATAAAACTACATCTGAAAAAAGCGGAATGTAAGATAGAAGAAGAAAGACTGTGTAATGGGGCAGACAGGCTGTAGGTGTGTAGGATTACCTCTGGAATATCAAATAGTGCCTCCATCAGAGAGAGAGTGAGGCCTGTTATCATTAAGCATGCTCTCTTAATGATGAGGCTCTCACTCCTGCACTGATGAGGGAAGAGGAGAGACACCAGTGACCAGCTAATTGGAGTCAAATTCTGCATGACTGTGCCTGCATTTATGCATGTGTGCGTGTACACATGCATAAATGCACATTTGGGTGTTTGTAAGAGAGATGAAGTACATCTCCATTTTGGGCAACTCCGTGTGAGAAATCTCTGATTCCAGCTCAGTTTACTGCATGAAAAACAGCTTTTCTGCCTGTCTGCATCAGTCAGTTGACCTAAGGGAAAAGACAGACACCAAGCTAACAAGATGAATTTAGTCAGGCAAGCAAGTGAAGGGCAGACATATTGACAGACACCCAACACAATTGAATCAAATTAGTCCACAGTGTATTTTTTAGTCCAATTAGTTCCAAGACTAATGGCAGAAAAGAAAATTGCCAATAAACAGCTCACCTCCACGGCATCTTACACCTTTTCCAGGTGAGCTAAAGGGCAAAGTCAAGTGTGAAAACAACCTGAGCCTGACAGCAAATAATTGATTAGACATTATACATACAGAGCAAACCATGGCATTATACCAGACACTCATGAGAACTAAAAGGTTTTACACAAATTTCCACAGACACAGAGGATAATCCCAGGCAGTGAGCTTCAACGTGTAAGTAATTTCACCTTCCTGCTGCAGTTTGTCACCATGTTAACCATGTTAAGAGGTGACCAACAAGGACACAGGACAATATCTCAGCAATAATAGATAACAACGTGGGTCTTTCTTTCTTTATTTTCTTTGCACAGTCTCTAGATACTTTCCTATTTTTTAATTCATATTAATTAATTTTGTTTTTTTTAATATTTTGAAAATAGCATTAATAATAGCATGTAAACTGTATGTATTCACAGGCTTATATATATTTCCCCAAAAACCTGGCTATTATGTTTTTGATTCCAATCTGAACTTTAAGGAAACATTTTCAGTCACATACACTTTTTTGTTGTTTCCTCCTAAAGTTGCTCTCCCATAAATGAATCCTTCTCTATTATCAGTTCCAACTTAGCTCCCAGTTTGCTAATTTTTCTTAGTTACTTTAAAAACAACTTGTAACAACATATAGCATGTTGTAACAGCTGGATACTGTCCACATACGGAAGTGAAGATTGCTATCATTGTTGTAGGGTCTGGCTGGGGTTAAACCCTTTGACAAACAAACACCTAGTGAGAATAAATGGCACAGAGTACATGACTTTTATTTAGTTTAACTGTCAGAACAACGCCAAATACTCTGTGGTTTTGTATGGTTTTGTAATGTTGAAAGTGGTTCTTAAATTGGGCTAAGTTGATATACGGCTCAAAAACGAATTTTGGCCCTAAAAATCATATTTGCTAACAAGAACTATTAAAATCATAATGTCTTCTCTACATACCATCTACGGAATGTCAGACCTCCCACAACCATTTAGGATCTAGTGACTTCTTCATGGGTTTGCTCAAAGATACTGTATTTCAAATGACCAAATTGTTATGCACAACTGAAACTGTTACTTAGGATTAAAACAACGGGACAAAATTTTGAACAGAGACTTTTAACTAGTCAAGTCAGAAAGACTAAGTCTCACAGGGTTAGTCTGAAACGTGGAGCTAAAGTGGTGCCAACAATGTTGTCCAACAGCCTGCAATCAAGGACAAGAAAAAAACATTCATAATTTTTGATCAGAGTTACATTTGTAAATAAGTGACCAATAGGCACACATTCACGCATCATGAATGTTTCAAAGGTTGAGAATCGCCACCATAAGGACAGTTGTTCATTTGTGGACATTGAAATACATTTGCTTCAATAAGAATTATTTCAATAATGGTAGTGGATTTCACTGCATATTCCATTTATTCGTTTATTATCTACCACTTATCCTTTTGAGGGCAGTGGAGGGAGCAGGAGACATTTCCAACTCACAACAAGCAAAAAAGCAGGTTTCACCTTTGATGGGTCACCACTTGGCCCAGTCAGTCACACGGCAAATACAAAATGAGTCAAAAAACCATTGAAAGTCATTCCAATTAACCTAATCCCTATTCTATATTACTTTCACACAGAGAAGCCCTTGGTCACAACAATATTTAACCAAGTGATTTTGAGGTGAGTATGAAGCTCAGATTCTTAATAAAAAGACACCCAAAAACTATAAAAATATTCTTTAAGGGAATATTTATGAGTATTCAAGGACAAAAAGACACACGGTCTTCCTCTAGTTAGTTCCTGAAGGAATATCATCTTGACAAAATTTGCAGAGCCTTGAACGTGAAAGATTCTTAAAGTTCCCAGATGATCAAACCCTGCATTCTTGTCATGATCATCCTCTGAGAGAGCTGACAGATAGTTTGAGTGTGACACTTGAATTTTGATATTAGCTTCGGAATGGAGATTTACATTTCATCATCAACAAAAGTGCAACAAAGGTAAAAAAGGAAGCCATGGCCAGTGGAGCTGGCAGGCACACAGTGCATGCACCTGCGGTATCCAAAAATCAGAATTTTTAGAATTTATGTGAGATTATCATTAACTCTGAGTTGGAACTCTCATCAACCTATCAGTGCAAATGCCAATTACAAATGAAAAGGGAAAGTCAGTCCAATACACTGTGCCGAAACCTTCAAATTTGCTTTACACAGAAGTCTGTCTAGATTTATTTATTCTGAAACTCGTCAGAACAGCTCCAAGGACACACATCTGCCAATTACATTACTTCCTTCAAAATACAGAGAGTAAACAAGTCCAAAGAATAGGTGGCGTGAAATTAGCTAAACACTAAATCTCATGATAACGGATGAATTTTATTTACTTAGTCAATATGCAAAGATGCAATTTATCTCAAAGCTTTACATATATTTACCTAATATGTAACTTTGCAACTGTTAAGATCTTATTCTATCTGTTGAAGGAAACCACCCAAATTGTATTAAAAGTATCGCACACAGCAAAGACGTTTTTAATCCACCAAATCAAATAAGAAAAGAACAAATAAGCAGAAAATGACCTCATGCGGCAATAGTGCACGTGTAGACGTCGTGTGACTTTGCCTGCCTCATTACTACACACAACATTTTAGGTTTATTGAGAAACGTGGGATGAGCATGACACCTCATCAGGGCCAGACATCTCCAGAGACAAGCTAGACTTTTGTCTGTTTGGAACATTGAGTTTAAATAAAGTTCAAATAGAGATGGATGCAAGAGGCAAAAAAAAAAAAAAAAGTCAGAGTTGACTTCCAATGTGTTCAGAGTCAGAGTGAAATCATCAGGATTCAGTCTCGTTCCAAGTTCGGCTCCAGTGCCCATGTGACCGCATGTGAACTTTACCTTGCATGAAATTGAATAATGCTACGTTGTTAATAGAGCTATAATTCATGCCAAATTATTCAGGCACAGTAAACAGTAAAACAATGAACAAAATTGTGTCAATTAAAAGGTTATTGTATTCCAATGGTTATGTCCCTATTCTTAAAGAAAACCACCAAAATGGTATTAAAAGTATTTATAATTAGGGACTGGATGATGTTCCTGCCTCAGTACCACACATAACTTTTACAAGGGCATCTGGCTGTGTCCCACTCAAAGTTCAAGGCTGGCAGTGACTGAACTTTTTCTTTTCCCTGGCTTCTAACAGTTCAGCCAACATTAACCTTATAAGTGTAATTGGATGTTCTTTCTCTCAGAGGAGTTCTAAAGCTATCTATGTCTTCTCATATATTCATGGTGGTGAAGAAAAAAAAGCATTTAGCATGTATTTTGTCTTAAGGTAGATTATGATATACAGTATAATTTTTTTTGTGAAATGCTGTTTGTATGAAAGATACTATGGATGCTCAATTGGTGAGGTCCTAGCCAGTATTAATTACTGACTAGGACCTATTTTACTTTTTATTATATATAAGAAGAACATATTTATTCTTCACATTATGTTTTTCTGGAAAAAACAAAAACAAAAAAAAACTAAGGTAAATTTTAAGGTCCATTGGCTCAACCGCAGTCGTGTATATTCAAAGCAAGGACAATTTGCACAGTCACATGATCAGTACTGAATAATGAGTGGAACATGTCTGTGTATAAACTGCTGCTTCGAAAGAATTGCTACATGACATCACCAAGACCTTGGATGAACTGATACTATGTGTGTAGTTTGGTGGAAGAAAATGGAGACAGTTTATTTACTGAGATACTGAACCACAACCTCACTGAGGCAGCGGCAGACTGATTTTGGGTAGGTGGTTGGACAGTTTAATGGAACTGTGAAAAATAATTGCTTGCGCTTGTGATATTCCTAGTGCTTGATAAGAAGTAAGAGCCTCCATTTATTTCACGTTGTCAAATTAATTACATTCTCTTTTACAGTGATATTTATTCCAAAGTGAGGCATCTAAAATGATGGCACATTCTCTGTCTTCTTACAGACTGGATTATAAATGATGAAGAGGTACTATTTTTTTTACACCACAATAATACATTTCATTTCATTTAAAGGAACACTGGCAGAATATGTGATATTGTTTGGTGTTCATTTATTCTCTTTGCCATAAAATATAGATTATTTGGTTTTGTCGGTTTTAGGCATATATTCAAATGTTACGATTCTCTGTTAGTTTATATTCTAAACATATAGTATCATACATAAGTATCATTCACTGATTAAGTTTATTATGATTATTAAGTTGATAATGTGATTCAAACTATCACTGTTTGGGTCTTACTCCTGCACAAGAACCTGTACACATCATATTGTGTATTGTTACTTGAAGTCATGGGGGTGATGACAAAGCAGGTCATGTACCACACTGCTGTAGAATGATCGAGCTACATTTGGGCTTTACCTGCCACTTCTGGGAAAATCTTGTAATCATGCATTTGGCCCATGTAAAGGAATGAGTTTCACATCATTTTAAATGTCACGAGTGTTTTCATACAAGAATAAACCACTTCCTCCTCCAGTATTTATGCACTTCAATATCACTTAACTCTATTTATTTTTGAAAAGTAGACCAAATCCTTGTAACAATGACACATTTAATTGTGCTTCATCAGTATGTTTTTAGTGGTTTTTTTTTTTATTGTTGTTTTTGCTTTTGTACACTTAATAAATCACAACTGTAATTACAAGCACAAAGAAGCTTACATTTTATTTGTTTTAATGCTGTGACAGCAGTGAAATTCATTAGTAGACTCCAGGGGCATGGAGTTTAAGTGCAGAGTGACAGTGAGGTAATTTGATTGATGTATTGTCTGTCTAGGCTCCAAAAATAACATTTTTACTTCCAGGAGCCACATAAATATGTCACTCAGCTGGGTAGTTGACAATGCGTTAGCTGTTGTTTTGTACCATGTGACTAAGGCAGGTTACTCCAATGCTGGGATTTGAATCACAGGGTAAAAGTTTCAGGTCCATTGCTTAAATTGGCCATCTCCCAGTCAGCATTATACAGTAGAAAGCCTCATATATATATATAGAACCTATAGAAAAATGTGTTTAGGTCCTCTACTGCTGTTATTTTTTAATCATTAATTAATCTCTTGATTGTATTCTTAATTCTTGATTCAAGGGCTTCTCTACTGCCTTCTGGATGTATCGCAGCAATGCAACAATGCCAAAAAGAAGGACATATGAAGGTATTTGGCAGAAATTGTTACATCAGTTGATGCATCTCTTTTTGTAATTAATAGCAGCACAAATGAGCCTCAATACTTACTGATCTTTATATAACTCATCTGTGTCAAACATCAGTGCTAAAAAGCAAGGCTAACAAGTTCGTGGGTTCATTGTGATGCAAACGGATAAGGGATACAGATGCAATGAATGGATAGTAATAAAAGCCGAAAAAGCTGGTAGTCAGTCGGCGTCTCCCCTAGACAGACAGATGGAGACTAGTGCCAGCACTGACGTCAAATCCTCGGTGTTTAAGTTTGTGTCCCCTGTTGTTGAATCAGAGAGTCCCCATCTGTTCAGAGTCTAAGTTGATGTCATCAAGGTTGAGCTTTGTTCAAGTTCCAAGACGGGCTCCAGTGCCAGTGTGAACACAAGTGACTTTGAGAATAATGCTATGCCAAATTATTTGGGCGTATTAAATAGTAAACAAAAATGAACAAAAAACGTATCAATAAAAAGGTTAGAGACCTTGTCTCATCAGTGGTAGAGTGAGTGGTTGTGAGTCATTAGTGCTTGATTCAGAGGAAACTCAGAAATCCTGGAAGTCAAGATTCATGTCTGTGCCCTGGACTCGAATCCTACATTTCAGAGTGGTGGATCTTTGACAGTCACTTGAATGAACGGTCGTTAGTGTGTACGTTTATGAGTGAGAACTACTGTATGGGTTCCTGTGGCTGAACTGGCAGTTGTACTACAGTATGAGAGTCTCTGCAGTAGGTGGCTGCCTGGAGGGGGGTGGGTATATAGCCATAGCTCTGCTGTTCAGCGCAGTTAGTGTAACCATTTGTCAGCCTTAAATTTGCTCTCTGAATATAGTACGGATATCAGTAGTCCTGTGTATTGTGTTTACTGCCATAGGTGGAGATATAAATCGTGTTTATGCAGCAGTAATGTGTGAATGGCACTGACTGATGGCACAGCCAATGGTGGCACATGGGAAATATTACAGAGAAAGCCTGTAAGCTTGGTTTGGAGATTATACCACCATATGATGCCTATTATACAAAGATTAAATCTCTAAATGTTCACATGGAGATATTATAGTTACTTGATTTCACAGACCAGAATGTGCTCTTACTGGAGCAATGCTCTTCATTCACTCAACATGTATTCCATCCTCCTGGAACATTTACAAGGTTTTTTCTGAGCTAGGAAACGGCACAAGGTGTGATTTCTTTTCTCTCTCCAAATACTGTGAAACAACACATGCAACCCTCTCACCGTCTAAACTGCTGGTTGTTTATAACACAGGAATAAGGTACATACCTTTATGAGTGGAGATTTCTAATAATAGACCCATTGGCTAAAAGTTCTGCTACAGACAGCCTGTGGACAAGCAGAGAGAGAGCCTTGTGACCTAAGTACTGGCCAGATCAATAGATGGAGTGCCCATGAGCAACATACCTAATCCCCATTGCTCATTGTTAATTGGACACTCTAAACTGACCCCAGCCACAGTGGGGCCACATCCAGTGTACTCCTTGTGCCAGTCCTATGTCCAGATAAATGGGGGAGTTACCTCAGGAAGGGCACTCAGCATAAAACTTTCTGCCAAATAAAATATGCAGATCATCTGCTATGGTGGCCCCTAGAGATGGTGAAGCCAAAAGACAAAAAAGTTATGCTACCTCTGAGTATGTTCTATTCACCAAGTTGAATGTAAATAGCAAAATTAACTGCATACTTATAATACATAAATACATTATATCAGATTGACTTTGTTGGTGTCCAACATGTGGAACAACATCTGCCTAGTATTTTCAGAGTTCTTACAATATGTGTGCACCTTTGGAAATGCAGTTATTGTAAATGCTTTCTCCTCATATATTTCAGATGTTCAGATGTAGTATGACTTGGGGACTTTGACTGTCTCTCAGTGACCCATGAGAGTTTTCCCAGTTCAACATATTGAGCATCGTGACCTGTTGATGGAACAGTATAAATACAAACATCAGGCAAGTCCTAAAGTAAAGCTGTTTTAGCTTTATGCTTTTCCTTTTCATTTTCCATCACATAAGATGTAGCTTTACCTTACATTTCCACTGACTCAGGTCCAAAATTCGGGAAGCGTTTTGATCTTTAGTTTGAAAGAGCAGAGGTAACTACAAGAGCTAACTGCATAATGTGTCACTAACCTAGTCAAGGTTTCACAGTAAAGCAAGCATAACTGTGCCCTAAAACCCCTCTTTGGGACCATGGGGCCAATAAGCTCAGTACAACAACAGGGCAGACAGCTCAGCTACACACAGGCAGTGTTGTCTGTGATTGCTGTTTGTCTGTGTACTCACAGGGATTGCAGATATTGCGGGTTTCTACATATCAGCTCAGTGTCATCACTGTTGTTATTTTGGTGGCCTGATGGATGGTTGTTTGCAGGATTCATTTTATAGCTTTGGCTTTCACTTGAAAGGGGTGTGAAGGTGCTGGTGTGATACCGAGTGTGTGTATGTGTCAGTGAGCCTCTGTCTCTCTTTATGTATGTGTTTTAAAAGCTGAATGGCACTTCCCATGATTAATAGCACATGTAAAGCCAAACCTGGCCCTGCCTGAACAATGTAATGAATTACATTCAAAGACAGCAACATGTCTGAGATAACAGAAGTGTGTGCCCCATTACTAATAAATCCATATTTCACCTTGTTTTCTGCTCATTTATTCTTTTTTTCATCCTGCTGAGGCACCATTGCCAAGTCACACAAGAGCAGGTTTTATCCTGCTTTACAGGAAAAGAGCAATTTCAGAGAGGGAAAATAAGAGAGAAAATCGTTATTGGGAGAAAGGCTAAAAATGAGAGGAAGCAGTATATCACTAACTGGAGCCCTTGAAACCAGTATACATTTGATCTTCCTCAATCACTTTAACTGTTAGTATTATTTATAAAAAAAGAAAAAGGGATACGACAAAGGACAATAGAACACAAACAGCTAGCCAACCTAGGATGAAATAATGCAGGGTCAAAGATGAAGAAGCTGTAGTTATCTGAGCGCCAACAGAATTTATAAGTCATCTCAGGCCATCTACTTTCATCACCTATTCAGGGCTGAACAGCGGTGTGGTTTTGTGCTGATTGCTGACAGCTTTCTCGACTCTGATTGTGTCAGTATGCAAAAGGAATACCATTTTACCTGGGTACAGCATTCTTTATCTACTTTCCTCTTTCATCCAGTGACTCATTTCAACTGACAACCCACTGAGTGCCATTTGATGGCAAGATTTAGTCTATTTTACTTCTTGCTGCGTTGATCTTTTGTGCACTAAAACTGTCAAATTTTGATTGTGAGCATTGTACCTCCAGCCTACCCTAAAATCAAATTCACACAGTGCTTTATCATCACTTATGGCACTTTTCCACTACATAGTGCCAGCACGGCTCGGCAAGGCATGGCTCAACTCTACGTGGTTTGGTGTTTTTTTCCATTACAATAGTAGCCCCTCTGCGGGGTTGTCGCAGCACAGCTGCATGAAACTGCCATGGCGTTTTATATGTGACACCCACAAACTAGTGACAAGCAAAGCAGTTGTCTTCAGTGTACTGAATCATTTAAATCAGTTCATTAAAACGATTAGTTAAATACTTCCTGTCCTGCATGACTGAAGCACACACTCCTTTCTGACATAGTCACTGAACTAAAATACGGCAGCAGGGGTTGAGATGCGACTCACAACCACAGTTCTTGATTGACTCCTCTGTTAAATATTGAGACTTTAGAAACTTCCGTGTTATATGTTGGAGATCAACACGTTTTCAGGATTTTGAAATCTTTATAATCCATCTAAAGTTCATCATTGTTCGGTTATATTCCTGTGTCAGACTTCGCGCTCATGACTCTTCCAGTGACAACACTCACTGCCAATCAGTGGCCAAGACGTCACATTTAGTCAGTTCAGCTCACTTGGAACCTCACCAGAGCTGGTGCTAAAAAAGTACCAGGTACCAGATACTATTGCTGGTGGAAAAAGAAGAAAATAAAAAAAATAATAATAATTAAAAAAAAAAAAAAAAACAAGTAGAGGGATTGCAGAGCCATGCTGGAATTGTGTAGTGGAAAAGCACCATTACTAGGTCTGCTTGAGAAGACCCTAAGCAGAATATACGATTACTGTGCTGTGTGTTTTTACTATACACAGATTTTTTGGACTTGCTTGGAACTTCCTGATGAGAACTTTTAAGGGATATGACAGGAGCACTGAAAGGTTTAATTGTGATGTGAACTGAGATATGTGCCGGGCACAGCCACAGTTTTAAGGACTTAACTTGTCAGCACTTAACTGCCTTAAAGATATACTTGCAAATACACTAGCAACAGCATGCAAAGTGGGAAAATGTAAGTGCCAGTACTCCCCTTATGTATATGAAGCATGTACTGTATGTCAGTATTACAAAATCATCAAATTGAATTGAAAATTCAATTATGACATTTTTCAGTACATAAAAGATACCAGAAGGTGTTAGAGAATCTATTAATTTAAATATTTAGTCCAAAAAAATGGGACTAATTTTCCTTAATCTTCCCAACAATGATTTAAACTTCAAGCACACGTTCCATTTTATTTAATGTACTGTTACTATGCTGTCCTAGTAACAGTACATTAAATTAACAAATGTGGCAAGATGTCAGTAAAATAAATGAAACAGTGAAAATTGTAAGCGCTTCCAATAGATAAGCAGAGAATTGGCATCTCATGAGACGTTATCAGTACAAAAATGAAAGTAATCTAAATAGTAAAGTGCCTGTACTGTGTACCGGACAGCACTGGCCCACTTTAAGCACTGACTAGCTAAGTGTCTGTATAAGTTCCTTGTACAAATGCATATGAAAACTTTCATAAATACATGCATGGAGACATGCAGAAAACACACTGGTGAATGAAAAAGCAAAGCCTCAATGCCAACACCCCAGCATACACATACATTCAGACACATCCAGATGACATCTTTAATATGCATATGTGCACATGTTAGAGGGGAATATTCTTTTAAAAAGCATACACGGTGCAGAAGCACATTAACACACATGCAGTGTGATCTGTTGTCCTTGTTTTTTCTGCCTTGCCTTTCATGTTCAAAGCTTAGTGATTCCTGCCTTCACGCAGAGGATAGAGTGAGAGAGAGTAATCTGTGTGACGGGGTAGAGGTGAGGAAAGAGAAAAATAGGTGGCAGAACGAATGAAAGGCAGAAGTGAATGTATAATTGAGCAACCTTGGCAATCTCACATCCTCATAACATGATTAGGACTAACCTGGCATCTAAATATGGAATATGAATATGTTCCTGTAGGTTAATGTTGCCACAAGCCACCAGACTGAACATAATATTTCATATTTGTTGATTGCTCATTCCCTGTAGGTGGGTGCCAGCAGGGTGTTTCTGCAGCTGTTGCAACAATCTCTAATTATGAAAAATAAAGTTTAATTCAAATGAAGAAAACACTTAACAGAGTAAACTGTCCGGCAGCAGTTAATTGCTGGCACATGGACGTTATATGGTCAGGAGAGTCATATTGCATCATATTGTAGCCATCAACACAGTCCTCAGCTGAGAAGATGGGTCAACAGAGCGTTGTGTGATTCTTAACCATAATAAACAGTCAGGGTGAAGTGGAGATGATGCCTCTGCAAATAGGCACCATATCCATCTTTCTGTACACACACACACACACACAGACACACACAGCCGATTACCGCAACTCTGGCTGAAGGCCCAACTTACCATTGATGTGGTAGAATGACAGAGGTGGCAGTTGGCAGAGTATCGGTGAATGGCAGCATGTGTATGGGAGAACATTAGTACATAAGTATGCGTGCATGTGTTTGTGTGTGTTGACATAGACAGCTGGGCTTTAAACAGGAGCAGGCTGTGGGATAAATCGATGAGGCAGTGGGGTGGCCACCGCCTCCCCTGTTACTCACCAGAGAGGACCCGTATTCACAAGCACAGGACACATTTCAGTGTGTGTGTGTGAGTGTGTGTGGAGATGTTGCTGGAAACTGCCTGCTGAGTATCTGCCAGTTACTGTTTATGGATCCTGCTGTGGTGCACCCTGCCATAAACCACTTTGTAGTAATCAGCACACACTCAACAAACTCCTCTTCATCAAACTTTCTCTTTGTCAGGATCAACAATGGTGCTGATTTGTCATTTGTCTGCTTCACCCACTCGTCCTGTTATGAACATCCTCATTTTCCTCTGTCTCTTGGAACCAGACATGAAGTCAGAAACAAAATTATAATATATACTGTACGTGTGACACGATGGTTTCTCTCGAGTGTGGCGTGTAAGGAGTGTCCACCTATGCTATCTTGAGGATTTTTTTCAGTCCACTATCCTCTGCAGTGTTAATTTATTGAAAATTCTACCTATCAGGTTGGCAAAAGTATGAGTTAACTTCTCATAATGGTCTTCCTTTCTTTGCCCATGATTAATGCACTCCTGTATTGTAGAGTTAGTCCATCAGAAAACATTTTATAGTCAGCTCAGTAAGTGTGGAAATGGATAGTGGCTTTTTTCTCTTTGGACGTTTTGATTATGATTTAAGACTGAATTTTGATTCTCATGACTGGTTGGCAGACCTACTGATCCCCATTTTTCTTTCTTCAAAGTCCTGTGGGTGTAAGTATTCAAACAGTCATCTGATCAGGTGTTACAGTTTGGGAATTTTAGGGACCGTGGGGGAGCAGTGTAGAAGAAATGGGAAAAATGTTTATGATGATTTAAGTTTAATGATGTTTCCACTCTCTCAGCAGGATCCTTGCTGTACTGTTGTAAATAATACACTTTCTGGAAACTATAGTTCACTGATGAAAGGATAAAAACACCAACCAGTGTCTCTGCACCAGAGCAGTTAAAAATGGGTCTGACATTCAGACATTTAATGTGTTAACCTATGGTGCATTCAGTTGAACTCCTGTCCCTTAATTGAAATACAACTTGATTTTTGATAGCAAAGGTTTTATTAAACAAGGTTCAAACCTTACATCCAGACTTAAAATATATTATGAAGTGAAGTTGTTTCAACACACCGGTGGTGGGTTATTGACCGATGTTGAGCCTGACATAATATATTTTAATTGTCTTAGACACAAGTTCTCCCTTACTGAGGAGCACATTTTCCAAGGATCTCCTCATAAGCCTAAGACCAATTAGACATATGCTCACTGCCATTTCTACTCCCAGATGCCATAAAAACTCTCATCTCAACTCTCATCAACTCTGATATTTTTGTTCCTCAAACACCCGCTGCAAAACTTTACTACAAGGAAGCATCCATTTTTTCTGCAAAGTGGTCCAAACAAATACGATTGCGGTGTCCTTGACTTCACAAAATTAACTGCTGTCACTGTTTTATTCAATACAGAGTGAAAATCTGGTTCCATAACTTCACCTAAAAGTGCCTACAGATATAAAACCTCGCAACAACCTTCCGGTTGACTTTTACCCAATCATCTCTACACGTTTTCCCCCATCGTTCATGAGTAAAGCATCAAGGACTCTGAATATGTCTTTATCTTTTGTCCTGCCCCAAAAGCTATAATATTATGATTTATGGATAGTTGTTTTGCAAACCTGCAAGCTATAGTTTGTGGATTCTCCCTCAGTCTTGTAAATGGTGTGTGTAGTTTTCCTCATCTACACTTAATTCTCAAAAAGGTCATTAATTGCTGAGATAAGGCATGTCAACCATGGGGATAATGTCGGTAACCCACATTTTTAGGCCCCATTCAGACCTGGTATTTATATTCCTACTTATCAGTCCTGGATGCATCTGTTGATCTCCCCATCTTATCAGGTGCACGTTGATGTTTGTTTGCGAGAACGCAAATAATGTTTTAAATGAGTGAAGCTTGAGTGACTCAAGCACCCCCTACTCCCGCTGCTGTAACATGAAATGGATCAGATGGTGATCAGCGTTAATATTGTGGCTACAAATCAACAAATGTGGGCTGATTAGTGGGGGGGGACCAAAACTGTTTGTCAGAGGACGTCAGTTGAGGAGACGGTCTGTAATCAATCCAACGTACTGTACTTATATGGAGTATGAGGATCAGAATAACTGGATAGCATGTCCTGGTCTTTGATGTTATTAACAGCATTTACTGGAGCTTTCTTTCAATTTCATGTGACATCTGTTGCATGTATGTATTTGAACATAATGATGGCTGTGCTGTTTCCCTTCTGAAATTTAAGAGGGTGTCTAGAATGGAGCCAGCCTTGTTGTGTTCAGTGTGCAATCGCACACTTTTTAGCATGAAGTCCCTGACTTTGAAGATTATAATAACATTTTTAAAGTATTAGAGAGGAAGGACACAGTGGAGGCCAGTGCCCAATTCTATTCAAGTTATATGTCTCCAGTCATTCCAGTCAAGTCCTAAGTCCCAAAACCAAATCCCAAGAGCTGCATAAGCAGATTTAATTTGGTGCAGATCCACAAAATGATCCAGACAAAGTTTGGTGTTAGAGAAGGATGGAGATATTGTATACTCTTCTTCCATTTAGCATCTTTACACATTTTTATTGCATATTACGACCGCTAATGCAGCCGGTCAAAATGGATTTAGTGTTTTTTAGTTCTGGACTTTTGTGTGCCATGTACTAAGGAAAACAGTATTCAAACATGAAAAACTAAATTTTGGTTAAGAAAAGTTCTCACTGGGAGCAAACACTGAAATTGATCAAATGTATGAAAGGTAATGTTACATCATATATTCACTCTTTTCCCACTGGTTGTGTATGATTCAGTATGTGCTACGTGATGAACAGAACACGTTTTAATACTCTAATGGGACCACTGCACCTCACAGCCTAGCTAGGTTTCTCAAGCTTCAGTGTGTGTCCTTATAAGCATGCTGTAGAATATGAAAGACAACACAAAGGCTTGCTCAAAATATTACTCTACAGCAGTTTGTGCTCATGTAATTAGGTTTTCGCTTACTGGCGATGAAGAGTGGATGGACTGCAAAAAATGTCTTGTCTTTTCATTCCATGTTCTTTGTTCTTTATCAAAATTTATAGTTGTTTACAAGGTTGTAGTATAAATTAGATCTCTTCAACATGAAAGGATGTTAGATATGACTTTGCGTAACTTCAAATGTTTTACCTCAGGGTTACCTCAGTCAGTTTTTACAAACCATCTACTTGACAAGTATTTCTATCGAAATTTAAACAAACATCTTCACATATCTGTATCCAAGATCCCTAAAAGGGATCTTAGTTGGCCACCTGTTTCTATGGTTACAAAGACCAACTGATCAGATAGGTAGTATATTCAGAAATAAATACTCTTTTTTTATGCCAGGGACACATCTCAGCATGAAATGATGAAAAGCATATCCAGTGTGTAGGAGGATCTGAGTAAAAGTGATGCAGGGCGCCACTGAAGCACAGGTTAGCCCACCTGAATGAGTACAACATGGTTGTTACTATATGAAAGAGAGACTGTTGAAAGGCTCATGTTTCCCCTCTCTTTTCTTCATCCCCACTCTCCTGCTCTGTCCGTCCTTCAGCTCACGGCAGTGGAGATGCTTCTCCGAGGTTACTGATGTCACCAGCATTCCATCCTTTTCTCATCTTTAATTAATCTCTCTCTTTAGCTCCCCCTGTGTCTCATTTTGTCATACATTTTCCCTCTTTGAGAAGTATGATGTTCATGCCTGTCTTTAAGTGTGTCTCTTCCCCTGCACGCTGTCAAGGACAGGTAAAAGAGACGCAGGCACTGGCAGCTAGTGCAAAGGCACAAAAACGTCTTTGATGGTGTGTCATGCAGACTTCAAAACCGTTTGGCGGACCTTGTACATCAAAGCCCTCAGAGTTTACGAAGAGGCAGAGTGTTGTTGAAGACAGCAGAGTTGTTTCAGATAGTCCAAGGCAGGTTCTCTAAAAAACATCATAAAAACGTTGTATATTGACCACCTTTACTCTCACTCTGGAAAATATCTCTCCATCCATCCACCCATCTGCACAAATCACACTGTGTATGCAAAAGTACTGAAATGTACTTCAGTGGTTTCTAAATAGCCACATTATGTGTTGTCATGTAATATCCCTTCCAATGTCCTGACATACTAAGAAACGGTCTTGTCAAATATTTTTAATCAAATAACAAAAAAATATAAAAATTGATTATGTGACATTGTACTGCACAGAAGGAATCCTACCCTTTTTTTTCTGTTGCCAAAATGTGTTACACACATTAATTTTGCAGCAATTGAATCATTCACAGTGTTTGATCGTTATGCAATACCTGAGACTGGACATATTTCAAGAAATTGTTTGCCATATGTGGCACACTAACATCGTGTGCTTTCTTGTCAAGGATTAGATAACGCAGTTGATACAAATTTTGTGTGTTAAAGGTCCAGTGTGTCAGATTTATGCAACATTATTTCCATTGGGCAGAAAGAGAATGAATATACTGCTTGATTTGTTGTTTTCATTGCCACAGAAACAGCCCTTTCTATTTACATCAGGAGCAGGTCTTCTCCACAATGTGGTGGTCCACATTGTTTCTAAAGGACTTAGTAAACACCTTTGTCTACCATTGGTTCGTTGATGTGTTTGGAAGATAAGGGTAAGGTGAGAGATACCCACCTGTGACATGCAACTTCACCAATTAGTGTTGCTTGCAGACAGAGGGTGTTTAGCTTAGCCCGGCTTGATCTTTCTGAGATTCAAAATTGTGACTTTCAACTTCCCCTAAAGTTCTAGTGTGTAAGAATTAGCAACATGCAATGACTAAAATTCGTTCTCTTCTGCTCTTTCCAACCCTTTCCCAAGCTCATCAGGGAACAGTGGCTTTTACATACCAGAAAGGATGTAAACACTCTTTCACTCTTCCATGTTTTCTGCCATTTTCTCATTTGTCTTCAGTGAGTCATGCATTGTGTCGACGTTGGTGGAGGCGTTCTTTGTTAATACAGTATGCTTCTACTTCGAGACATGAAATGCACATTCTGCCTGATTTGTTCATATTGCCTGCTGTATGAACATAGTGACTCTTGCCCCTCGCTTTACTGATAAAAGGCTGATATGAAACTAAAGAAATCACTCACTCACTCTCTTCTACCGCTTTATCCTCCACAGGAGGGTCGCGGGGGCGCAGGTGCTGACACAGGGCGAGAGGTGGGGTATACCCTGGAGAGGTCGCCAAAACTTTTTATTAAAAAGGGATTACATACTTATACAAACATACATATGCTTAGTTTCTGCTCATAAACCCTCCTAATTCTTACACAATACACCCTTAAAAGAGTTAAGGCTACATTTTTTCATTCACTATCTACCACACGAAGGTGGCAGGGCCTCTGGGGCCAATCCCAGTTGGCACCAGTCACTAATCCACCACAGAGCCAACATACAGAGACAAACCACCATTTATTCTCACACTCACACCTACGGTCAGTTTTGAGTATCCTGTTAACCTCTGCATGTTTTTGGACTGTGGGAGGATAGTGGAGTATCCGGAGTACACCCATGCACAAATGTTGCTTGGCCTTAATGACCTCATTTTCAGTTGAAATTCAGCAACACTGTCACACACTCAAAAGTCTACTACTGCCAAGACTTTTAAAAAGAATGCACTGTGTAAAAATTGGCATTTTTCATCATTGTACCACTTCAAGATTCTTTTTACTCCATACTTAACACATATGGACGTAGTGGGAAAACAAGTCACACATGAAATTAGTTACAAAAATGTGTAATGTGAAAATGAACTCTTAAATTAAGCCCCCTATCTTATATTTTCACTTCTAAAGCAATGCACATACTGTATTTTAGAGCGAAGTGAAAAAAGAGTCCGATTTTGTTGCATTAAATGATCCAAGTTACGAAGCAGCCAACTAGGAATATTCCAGATGGCACATCTACTATTGGCTAAAAATAATTGTGTTAGCTTAATCCCTGTTTTTAGATGCTTATCTGTGACATCTGTTTGACAATGACTGCAGCAGCTTTGCACTTATTTGACATTGGTGTCAGTGCATGTTACTGGTAATGAGTGCATACCTACAGGATCCAATTATAAAAAGAAGTAAAAAGTGAAAAAAAAAAAAAAAGACAAAGACAAAATACAAGTCTAAGTGTAACGAGTTTAAGTGTAATAATAAAATTACCTCCAAATGTTTTTGTGACTGCATCTGAGGACACATTCAGATGAATAATCTGTCCATGATCAGGTCACTCAAGATGGATTATAATAATAATTATAGGTCTGCGTACATTAGCCAAAATGTTTGCAGCACTCTAAATCTGTAAAAATCCATATTTCTTTTCAAGTAATGGACTGATTAATTTTAGTCTTTTAATAATGTAATCTGCCTTACCTGTCTCCACTATTGTCCAGAGACCCTGGAGTCACAACTCTAACTGAATGTATTCAATGCCAGAACAGACAACAACATACACAGGGCATACACACACCCCTTTCCCTACCCACTGTTCTGTGACTCTCCTGGGTATTACACAGTGCTACCTAAATGACATCGTAAAAGCACAAAGCAAATGCCATTTACCCCATTTATATACTACATATATGACTTACAACTTCTGGGCAAACCCCCAATGTCCTCCTAAATATGCTATATGGACAAAAGTATGTGGACACCTTCAATTACATATACAGTACTTTAATATGGCTATAACAGCATCCACTCTGGGAATTTGTGCCCATTCATTTTCAGGAGCATCATATCAAGCTCTGATGTTGGACGAGAACATCCAGTTCATAACAAAGTTGCTCGATGGGCTTGAGGTCAGGGCTCTATGTGGGTCCTTCTACACCAAACTCTTTATAGTTCTTGCTTTGTGCACTGGGGCACCGTCATCTTTAATTATTCTCTCTGTTTTGCTCCCCCTTTTGTCATACATTTGGGGCACAGTCATGTTGGAATAGAAAAGGGCCCTCCTTAAAGTTGCCACAATGTTTTGAAGCATAGCATTATCCAAAATGTCTTGCTATGCTGAAGCGTTAAGCTTACCCTTCACTGGAGTTAAGGGGTCGAGCCCAAAGCCTGATTGAAACACCTGAATTCAATACTTAGGTGTGGCCAAATACTTTTGTCCATACTGTGTACATTAGATTGAGGAACTCATGTTGTGACTAGTGTGTTTTCTTTTGTGACTGCATTTCCCTGCACATTCTGCTCTTGAAGCTCTGCTCAGACCGCAACTCCCATGATTCCATATTCATGACATCATCAACTAGGCCTGTTAATGTTTTGATTGAAGTTCATGGCGAGTTCATCATGGAGTGATTGATTGACCTGATTCAGTGAGTCATGTTTCATCCCATTCACAGTTGCGACTCAGATTTCCAACTCAGAAATTTGGAGCCAACTCACCAACCTGCTACTTTTACAGTCAGTAGCAATTCTGTTGAAACTGTCTCACAGAAATTCAGTCATGCATATAATACTCCATATACTACTACATATAATACTACTACTACTATAATACTACATATAATAGTATTTTTATAGACTGATATTGCTCAGGGATGATGCCACTCCCAGTTCAGACTTCTAAGTTCCAATGTATATGTAATGTAGCATAGACCTGGGGCAATTTTTTTACTCAATATATGTTCTTGAAGTTTTGTAATAACTACTTACATCAGTGAGCTGAAGTAAACTGAGTATCCTTTTGCTTTGTCACTATGAAGGAAACCATGAATGTCAAATTTTGCACCTACTTTGATGGAAAAATTGAGGGTAAGTGCACAAACACAGATACAGGCATGTAATTCATGAAGGTTGTAATTTGGGAGAGGTGTAAAATTTGATGAAACAGACACTAAATAAACCTCTGTGGTGAGCACGCACTCGCATAAGCAGTCGAAGAGATTGTTGTCATCAAAAGGATACGTTCACACGCACACACACACACACACAAAAAAAACTGTGCATCTCAGGAGAAATGTTTATTTTCAGACGCTGTCTCTTCCACTTCCTCCTGCTCCCCTTCAAAGATCCTTGCCTCACCCAAGCTGAGTGAGTCGCTGCCATGTCACCACGGAGTGTTTGGAAGTTAAAAGACGCTGTTTATTGTTTCCAAAGGAATATGAGAAAACACAGACACTTCCTTCCTCTGGTGTCTTCTTCTTTTTCAAGTAAAATCTCTGTTTATCTGTCGGCAGGGTTTTAGTTTACATAAGAGAGTACGCAAATAGAATGCTATTACGTTTTTATGAAAACATATACATAAAATGCGACGTGCTGCGCTCTGATGATAATTGCAATATGCAATGTGAAGATGCTGTTAGTGTAAATAAATTGGACCCAATACAAATGGACATCAGTGACCAGGGTTTGCTCAGGTCTATCGACACAAATCACTTTGAAAACACTTTGAAATCCTCAAATAACTTCTCGGTTTCCCTCCTTAACTGCAGCATGCTGTGAAGTGAGCTCTCTTTGTTTTTTAAAACTCGGCACAAAGTCCCATTTTTTTATATTATAGTTTCTTTTAAAGATAATGATACCTGAATTTTGCTTTCTTGAGAAAACATTTATTTTATTTCTATTAGCACTCACAAGGTGTTAATTGGTGTTGTCTGTACATATGGATATGTGCTGTCTTGAGAGTCTTGTTTTGAGGAACGTTGTGAGGGAAAATTTTGTTTCTCTTCTCTTATCTACCTTAATGAAGAAAACATTTTTGGTCTCCGGCTGAAGTAAAGCGCTAGTTATTATATTTCACATGATCAGAGAAAATACAGTGCCGTACAACTTTTGGGTAGATGTCTAATGCAGAGAGTGTTCTGTGTTATTACAACACAGCCAAAGGTTTATGACTATTATCCAATATAATTTCCACAATCGCAACGTGAATCAGGGAGGCCAGGTTGCCTTAAACCAGCCAGGTATTTTATCCTCGCCAAATTATTCAGGCACCACCTGTCAGAAAATGTACTTTATAAAAGAGAAAATAATCTGTTCAAAAATGTATCAAAATTCTCTTCCTTCACACGATGAGATCACTGCGAAAACAAAATGCCACATAATTATCTCACTGATGTCACACAATAAAATGTGCCACATCAAGGCATAAATAAAACCCTCTATGTGTGATTTTTTATTTATTTATTTATTTTACTAACCACTTCGTTTCCCAAGCTAGTAATTACAAAATATGTTGTGTGAGTTTGGTTCTTTTAAATCAAGGCGTCTCTGTTTGTGTCTGCATTTTAATCAAGATAAGTCTGAGGCTTTTTGTTCAAACACACACAGAGAGAGAAACAGACAGAGAGCAGGATTGTGTACTTATTCCTTTTACGACACTGGCCTAAATCCATTTGAACAGTCTAAACAGAGTGTCATCTCTATCCTTGTCAATAACCATTCAGTGCCAGAACCTTACTGTACCTTAAATGAACCACAATTTAACCCTAAACTTAATCAGTTACTCAAAAGATTAGGTTTCCATGAGAAATACTGGTCATGACAAGGTGTTTGAGAAGGTTTCAGAATAAAGCTCCTTACCAGGTAACTAATACAAGTACACACATGTGCATGTGCACACTATAACATACTGGAGCATATATGGTGGACTTTAAATGGTGAGTAATTTTAAAGACAGGAAACAGGGTCACCATTTTCAATCATAGGTCTGCTGCACCTTATAATGACTTTAATAAATTAAGAAAACACATAATAATAAACCAAGTAAACTACTAATTGCATCTACTACTTTTTTCTCAGGCAAGTTAAAAAGACTGATAATCAACACACAGCATTACATGTGCATGAGATAAGACCACAGACATTCCATCACCCAAACTGTCCAAAGCAGGAAATAGACAGATGCCAGGTGTCTTAATTCAGTGCAAAATCCTAATAATTATAGGAGCCGGCCATGTTCACTGATAAAGTAACTGCACTCATAAAAAAGAAAAAACTTTGTCGCCACAGTTTGTTTATCAACTGCATGAGATAATTAAAGACTCTGCAAACCTGATGTTTCACTATGAAAAACTAGAGGTTTAACAATGTGATGCATTTCCCTGCTATAAAACATCAAACTGGCAACCTCCATAGCTGCCATCAGTGAAGCTGAAAGTACATCAAAATGATCACCAAAGCGCAGAGCGTAAAAAACTTTCGCACTAGGCATTAAACAGCCAAGTAGAGTAGAGCGCTGCCAAAACAGGAATAAAACACATGGATCTTGCCACATCACTAAATGCTAATCATGAAAGTCCTGGCAACCAACACATACGACACGATGGAGCGAGTGTGAGACCAATTACAGTCTGATGAAATGAACAATGAGGGTAATGTAATGCAAAATGAGATTAAAAGCACACAATTTAATTCAACAAAACAAAAAGATGGTCTGCGTGAGAACAGGGAACAAACACTGTCACTCACAACTGTGGAGACAGTGCAGCAAACCTGGCTTGTCCTGCAAAGTGATGACAGATAAAGGATCCCAGCACATAAAAGAGACATCAGTTGCCACAGACGGCAGTAGCATGCCACTTCTGTGTCATCTGAAGATGACAGAAGAGCAGCAGTGACTGGTGAGACCCATGAAAGGTATCCGTCAACCACAGAAAAGGACTGGCCTTCCCACAGTTTTGACAGTTCACTGGGCAGTCTAACAAATAATTTCAGGCACATTTATCCCTGATTAAGCCCTGCAAACACTCATAGAAGAAATCCGCACTGGGTACTTGGTCAGTACCAATCTCAGATTAGTGTGATGGGTAACAACATACAATAATTACGATTATGAATTTGTGTTAGTACTTTGACAACAGCACTTGAGAGAGATAGGTCTACAAGGAGAGGGATGAATAAGAGGACTTTTATGTGAGGCTGCAAGTAACGATTATTTTCGATGAATACGTTCATACATCCGCAATTAATCGAGTACTCGTTTAGTCCAAACAATGGCAGAAACTGTTGAAAAATGTTGATTGATGTTTCCCAAATCTCGAAACGATATTCTCAAATGTTGTATGGTTCACAAACTAAAATTACTCATTGTGATGATTTCTTTGTAATATGAAGCAAAGAAATCAGACAGCTTGTTTTCATTATTAAAAAAAAAAACATTCAACCTAATCAACCTTTGATTATTAAAGTGACGTTTCATTTAGTAATCAATTAATAGTTAAGTGATAAGATACGATCCATTAGAACATTTGCAGCAAATTCTACCGCTGTGCTGCAGTATGTTGATCAATTCTGTATCAATTTCACTTTTATTTCATTATACCTGTAGACATTTGTATTACAACAGTGCATGATATTACACCTAAAAATCAGCGCTTACCAAATGCCATTCATGTTGACAACCTACAGTATAACAGCAAAATCAAGTTCAAGTACCAGAACTGAGCTATTATTATTATTAGTAGTAGTATTTTCATTATTATAAATCTCCCTGTGCTCACTCTGCAGGTACCCCATGTCTCCTGTTCTGCAGGATCCAGATTCAGTTTTGAGATTATTATTAGTACTAGTATTTTATCATTATTATTATGCTATAATATAAATGTATATCAGTATAATGTTGTAACAATTCATACTACTGCTTGTATAAATCACATTGTAGTACTACAAAAATATCACAACTCTACTATCATACATCTGCTCCAGGTCTCTGTCTTCTGTCTCTGCCTTGCCCTGTCCCTCAGAGATTCCTTCCCATTAAAAGGGCAGTTTTTTTTCCCCATTCGATTTTTAAAAAGCAGGTGAGAGTACAGCACTGAAAAGAATGGTGAATAACACATGTGAAGTTTCTGGCTAGAAAAATGAAACTTTGAGCTAAAAGTTGCTACAAAGCTGTAGCTGAGTAAAAGTGCAGGGGTGGGTTCCAATTCTCAGTGGGTTCATCAATTTGCAAGACCCCTTTTACCTCACATGTAGTCATTAGGTCAGTGTTAATATAAACATATTGATAACTGTTGCTTTAAGTGGCAGCCGCCGCAAAAATATGCAAATGACTTCATTGTCCAATGCCAACAGCAAATTATTTTGTATTCATCATTTTGTCTATCAAATACCAGAAGGTAGTTGAAAATGCTGATTATAATTTCCCAAAGGCCAAAGTGGCATTTTGAAATCACTTGTGTTGTCTAATCAAGAGTCAAAAGCCCAACAATATTCAGTTGACTGTCATAAAACAAAGAAACGCAGCGAATGGTCTCATCGGAGCAGCTGGAGAGAGTGTCTCCAGTGAAATATGGGTTTGTTTAATTTGCATTTCGTAAGAGAATCAAACACAAATGAATGCAAGTTTTGGAAAATCAATAAAGAGCTTGGTTTGGGTTTGGTTTCTGATGAGACGTGACACACAGCCAACAACTGCAGCAAGCTTTTCTAATGCAGTGTTTGTCTGTTCATACTTTTTGCTCTTTAATAATTGAGGGGATTTTGTTGTTTGTTACTTGGGTCATAGTGCTAAGCTTTAATTACCCTTTGAATTTCATTATAGTGAGTCAGAGGGTGTGTGAAATTATCCTCAGACAATAATGCATTTATTATAGGGTAATGGAACTAGAACTGGATAATATGTTCAAGTGTGTTAGTATTTACTTTGGAATTTATCAAGCCATAGCCATTTGGACTATTCTGACCCATTGTTATTTGTATACCTCTTCAATGTTTTATCTTCTTTTTCAATGATAATACACACAAAAAAGTCATGTGGTGGTGCAGTTGATAGCAGTGTTGCCTCACAGCATGAAGCTCATCGTTTTGCATCCTGGTGGTCTTTCTGTGTAGAATTTGCAGGTTCTGTCTGTGTCGCTGGGTATTCCGACTTTCTCCCATAGTCTAGAAACATGCAAAATTGGGGATTAGATTAACTGGACAATCTAAATTGAATGCCATTGTGAATGTTAACATGAAGGTTGTTCAGCTGTGTGTAGTTGCCCTGTGATGGACTGGCAACCCGTCTCATTTGGCGACTGTATTAAATGGTTGTTCCAAGGTGTTTTGACCTTTTCCTTCTTTTTACTGTTATGAAGATTTTTTTTTTAAAGATTCCAGCAACCTTTCTAATATTTTTATTGGATGTGAATCCGCATATGAATTATGCGACTTGACTGATGGAAGACTGACTCATCTAGAAATGTGAGACAGATGAGACTGCTACAAAGTGGCTACAAGTTCTGCTGACAGTTAAAGTGTGCATCTCCAAATTTATATGGATGGAGCAGTGTGCCACATAATTTTGTCTGATCGAGACAGATAGAGCAGCATGTTGCCATTTATCAATTATATATGTTTCAATACAAACTCAACACCAACCGAACTCACTGTGATGAAGCAATTAAGCAAAACAATGATAAGCGATGATGGAAATGATCCATGAGGTTGTGTCTCCAGCCTTTGATGTTGCCAAACTGCAGCCTTACTATGAAATCGGATGGCGATGAACACAAACGAGACACCATCTGCCTTTTAAGCTCACACGGATCCACAGAAATACACTTATCTGCACACGCAAACACAGAAACGCATATGGCTGTGACAGACATTACTCAGCAAACACGCACACAAAAACAGCAACTGTGTGCCGCTCTCTTGGAATGGTAGTCATCTAGATTATTGTGAGACAAAGCGGCGAGCGAGTCAGAGGGAATGAGAGCTTGTACATCAAAGGCAGCCACGGTTGATAGTGATCATAGCTCATGGCTACATGGAAATGTGTAATGTGACACATCACTCTGAGCAGAGCTTCACGATAACACTGTGTGCGTGTGCGAGTGCCTGCACGCAGGAGTGTGTGTGTGTGTTTGTGTGTACTTTTATTTATTACCTCTTCAGGACCTTATCTGGCATAAACACTGACCTTGTCAGGACCGGTGACCAGTAGTCCAAACCCGACCAAAAACTGGTCCTAATGAGGCAGAACCTCATCTCTGAGACACTGGTTAAGTTTACGACTGAGATTTGACTTGTGTTTAGGTTAGGGATTATGAAAGTCAATGCAGTGTCCCAAGAAGAATAGCTACATAAACCTGTGTGTGTGTGTGGAGAGAGGGGTGGTATAGGGTTTATGTATTTATTATTCATGATGTGGTTACATATACGATATGTGTGTGCATACAGTGCCATTATGTGTAGACAAGTGCAGGTTCCAAGAACTTAAATCAAAAATCCATGGTTCAGGGTTAGGTTGAAACTAGCGTAAAACTTTGAAATATACAACAGTTATCATGTGCATTACATTCAAACCATTGTCAAATGAGCTGACGCGATGTTGATGAAGGCTACCACACAATTCTCTGTTTCTCAATATAGCAGTGTTTAGATCTTGTGTCGTCTGGAGACATTCTAGTGCTGAACACAGCAAGTGGTTTGCCTTATGGT
Source organism: Brachirus orientalis (assembly GCA_016785285.1). Taxonomy (NCBI): domain Eukaryota; kingdom Metazoa; phylum Chordata; class Actinopteri; order Pleuronectiformes; family Soleidae; genus Brachirus; species Brachirus orientalis. The sequence continues at coordinate 3,665,112 of JAFBJR010000175.1, forward strand.
CAAGACAGTTGGAGGCAACAGCAACTTTGACCTAGTGAAGCAAAACAGCTGCAAACAGGTTGGAGTATGACTGAAAACACAAAGAGGTGCCCTTCAATAGTTAGGAAGTGAATTCTACAGATAAAAAAACCAAAGACTAGTCATTCAGCACTTATCAACATCTGGGATTAAAATGCTTCTCATGTCCAGATTGTGTCTGGATATGACTTTAACCTGAATATATCATCACATGGCATTAATATGTGTCTTCGGTGTCCACACTGAGATCCAGCTGAGATCTCATAGCTCTGTCCATGTCATGCAAAAAACGGAAAAAAACAAACAAACAAAAAAGGTTAGCAATTCAGGAAACCGTGTAAATGGATTACCCTGCTTCATCTTGACTCCATCTGTGGGTTTCTCTAAATAACATGAGGACGGAGAAACTGAGTGTCAGATTTTTATCTGTTACCACATCTTCTGTTCACTTTACCCCAGAAGTAATGGGGATCTTAATAAATCAAATCAAATCAATCCATTTCATCTCATAACTTACAGAGAACTTTGTGACTGACTGATATGTGTTTTTTTTTTTGTCTTTGTGTGCGTTGTGACTTCCGTAATGATTCCCCATGGTGAGCTGGCCTTGGGCAGATGTGATGCACCAGATGTTATTTTTTTTATTTCTTCCTCCAAGCAGATGGACAAATATGCACAACAATCACATACCATACATACAAATATAGCGTACGAGTGCAGAGCTTTGTTTTAGCAGTTCAAAGATGAATCAATAATACTAGTGTTAGGACTTGATGATCCCACTGTTGCTGTTGGTAACTGCCTGGAACATTGATGCCAAACTTAGTGGTCATAAAAGAAGAACTAGATCACTGGATGTGCCTTTTTTGCCAAAAATATATTTTTAGAATAATTCTGTTAATTTTTTGTAACTGTGAGCTGCTGTAATTTATTCTGTCACTGAGGAACCTAAAGGAACTTTTGCTGTAAAGCAAATTATTCTTAAAGTTCAACATTTGGAGAAATATACACCTTGTATGTTTATACACTTAAATGATTAGACAAATTTTGATCTCCTCTCCATCCTGTTCTCTTGCTAAGCTAACCAGCTGTTCCTGCTGGTTGCAACATTTGCAGTACAGAGATGAATGTGGTATCAATCTTATCATCTAACGTCTACACAGGAGGCTTTCAAGTTTCCAAGCATCCACCTCACACACACCTGATACAACAGATACAATAGACGCCTTCTTTAATCTACTTTCTAGGCGGGATGTGTAATGGCTTGTGTTTTTACTAACATTATATACTTGCAATATGTGATTCAAACTTGTATTTTTATGTTTCAAGTCTATTTTTGTCTGTTTAGTGTAGACTGTTAGACTCCAGCTGAAGCTGAAAGCTTACATGTATGTGTAGAAGCTGCTGCTCTGCTCATGTGCAACTTTTACGTTTTTACTATTGATTATATCACATTTTGGGATGTTATGCTGGTTTAAATTAGTTTTAACAAATGAAACAAATGAAACAAACAGTTACCACAATGCTGATATGCAATTCAAACTTGTATATCTGTCAAAATAAGAATATTTTATTTTTTCTTATGCTCCCTTCTACAGTGATCAGAGTTGATTTAAATTTGATGACGATGATCAAATAGAGATTTGATAGACTTCGAATGCATGGTAAGGAGGAACACAATGGAAAAAAAAAAATCAAAAATACAAAGTTGAGTGCTTTTATAGATCAAGATGTCAAGTTGTGCTTATTAATGACGAAATGATGTCATAGCAAGACAAGAATATCACAGGGAAATGAGCGCTGGGTCAAAATCACCTACCCAGTGCACCCCAATACAAAAAAGTGAACTGAACAGAGAAAGTGTACATGTCAGGTCAAATGAATGATTGCTCCTCACAGGTTATGACCATTATGCTTCATGGCCTTTTTTCTGCTGGTTGTGTAACTACAGTACAACATGCGACATTGTAAATGCTGCCACTCACTTAGTGACGTTTTGACTTTAAATGTGACATATTATGCTGTCATTAGTGGTATCAGTCTACACATTAAAATACTGTTTTATGTGAAAAATGTTCATCAGTAATTCGCTCAACATTAAAAATAATACTAATGGGAGAAAAAAAAAAACTTTTAGCAATATTTGAATGACAAAATGGGTGATTAAAAAAACACATGCTGCTGAAAACATTCAGTGACTTTCACCTCAGAACAAGGGAAAGCAGAGAATCAGTGCTTTTATTTTGAGTCCATAGCTGCAGAGGAGGAGGAGAGATGGAAGAAAAAATAAATAAAGGAAACCTGTCCTCAAGGATAAAGAAGCCAAGAGGAAGATGAATATTCTAACAAATATTCAACGTTTCTGTTCATTTTTAATGAAAAAGTGAAGGAAAAATGTATTTTCTATTTTTTTAATGCATATATATATGTTCTGATAAATGTCCCATTTATATGTGATAGAACTACTCTCACTAGACTAGATGACACACATATAGTCTGTACGTTCAATGCAGCTTTCCTCATATTAAACAACAGGGGGCTAAAGTGTGTTGAATTTACAGTGAGACAGAGGCCTATCAGGGCATTTTATTGACTTTCCAACTGTGATAACGTGAGGGTTTTTGAAGGCGTGAAATTTTCACAACACGGCAGCGATATAAAGTGACAGAACAGAGGTTGGAAATGAATGAGAGAGTCATACAGAGAGAAAGAAATGCTGGTTTAAAGGAAGTAAAAGAAATAGCAAGCTGATTTTGAAGAAGTGAAAACACAATGGAATGTAATTATGGGGATTAACATTTAACTCAATGCTCATCTCAATGGTCTTACTGCAGAAATTGCCATATTTGCTGATTTGGTTTACTTCTAACTAATGCAAATTATGTTTAATGCCAAATCCCGAGTCACTTTCAGAAGGTTTACAAAAGTTCTTCTCAAGACAAGATGGCAGAGGTTGAAGGTCTAAAAATGACATAAAACATAGATGTTTTTCCATTTTGGTAGTTACATGATGCCCCTTGCGCAATCAGTTTTTTGTTTGATTTCCTCTGTTTCTTTTTCACTGGCTCTGCCATAATAAACATCTATTCTTGTAGCTCATATCTGGCTCTGGTGTGTGAGAGTATTGGCATTAAGCAATTCCATTTTCTCGCGAGACCTCCTGATTCTGAGGAATCTGCATTGACCGCTGTGATCTTGCAACCCTCCCCCCCCACCCACTGTCCTACACATGCTACAAGTCATTTAACCATCACAATGACTCTGAAGCTGTTGAATTAGGATAAAAAATATAGCACAGTTCTGGTTTATGTATCAAACCCAAGCTAATCAAACTTAGAAGAAGAAATTAAATAAGGGCTAAAAATTCTGTATTGGTAGATGCAACAATTATGCATGTGTGTTTGTTTGTGCATGTACATGTGTGAACTGTTAGATAGTCATGTATGTGTGAGAGGAAGCTGTGAAATTGTGCTGTGGAATGATTTTCGCACATCCCATATAATTCACTGTTTTGTCATTTTTATTGACAGTGGCACTTTAAGTGTGTGTGTGTGTGTGTGTGTGCTCTATGTTGACACTGACGTGCATGTGTTTGCATGTGTGTGTGTGTGTTCTTTTTTGCATACACTTGGGCAAAAGAATCTTATTCATGTAGAGGATGCTGTGTCCAATTGGAGTAACCATTAACACACAGGAGACCACTGATAAGAAACAAGACAATCTGTATGCTCCACAAAAAAGTAAAAATAGCAGGGAAAAAATGTGAAAAAAGTTATATGATAGATTTTCAAAAACTTATTCCACTTTGAGACCCTGAACTTCTCAATCACCTCTTCTCAATCACTCAGTTGAGGCAGCAGGATACTAATTGGGAAACAGAAATATGTGCAGATGTAGCATCACGGGTGTCGTACTGCGCCGGCATTGTGGCTGTGCATATTTATAATAAGCTCCATGATTTAATGCAGCTATGACCTCTGTTATCTTCTGTTTCACCGTTTCTCTTTTGTGAATTTTTAATGAGAAATCAAGGTTTTGAATAATGAGACCCGTAATGGCGCTTTGACCCAGTCTGCTGCCTCTGCTTCTTGGAGGCAACTTGCACTATGCAGCTACATTTAATTGCAAGGCAAATGCTTGTTTTTGGGTGAATGCCAATAAGTGGCATCTGTTAGCTTTTTAAGAAGTCTGGCAATCAGTGCTTCGTATGATTTGACAGAGACATGAGGCAGAGTTGTGCAAAATGTACTTAAAGCACTTCAGGCTGCAAGGAAGTCTTATTTCTTTTTAACAAATTAGTCTTGTTTATGTCCAAGATTATCACAATTTGGTTGAAGTTTTTATTTATATTTTTAGAAGCAAGATATAAATGTTTGACTTAAACCAAAAGAGCATCCAAGATTTAGCTGTGGATGACAGACCATATTGGCAACATGCCCTTCATGCAGTCATCCAATCATTATCTCCCCTTTTAAAATGTTAAAGACAACACAACAATCAATACTCAGTTTAAAGTAAAGGTGGAAAACACAAGTGGTTATTTAACAGTAAAAACCATCCAAATACACCAGGTTTTTGAAAATGTGGAGGATGACAGAAAAAGATAATTGGTGCCAAATAAACTGACAGTAATGAAACAAAACCTATCTATGAAACAATCTATCATCTATCCTATAAAACCAAAACAATAAGGAGAAAAAGACTGCTTATTCAAAAAAGGCCGTAGCTGTGTGGTGCCAGCCAATTACCAAGTAAAAGATTTAGCCTACTTCTCTGAACCTCCCACCACAAAACCCTTATCCAGTCAATTCAAAGTCATCCTTTTTATGAGCAACAAACACCATTGATCATAGGGAGAAACTAGCGCAAATGAATCTTTATACCTGTACAGATCAGCCAACTCAGGATCTGAATTTGGCTGCAGTGTATGTATGAACATATATAAGCACTTCTGTTAACACCTCCTGTGTAGGGAAACACAAGGGAGTGGCAAAGAGAAAGAATTGATGCCTATGACATTTGGCAAAAAAAAAAAATAAAAAAAAATATATATATATATATATATATATTTATATATATACATCAGTCATGTCTGTGCACTCATGGAGGGTTGCTGCAATACTGTCTTAATTAAACACTGCCTCAACTAAACATGAGTAAGCCCCAGCTGTCAATCATGAGGTTCTACCTCAATGCTACACCCCCAAAAAATTTGAGCCGTTCTGCAAAATATAAATAAAAACAGAACGCAATGATTTGCACATCTCATAAACCCATATTTTATTTCCGATAGAACATAAACATTTCTGCACATAAATTGTCCAAAATGTTACAACCTAACCTGATATTAATACTTATAGCATCTACATACACAAGACAGAACCCATTTTTGAAAAGAATATTACTTGTACTTTGAGGGCCGGTTTAAGTCCCCATCAGATCAAGGACTGGGGTACCCCTGAGCAAAGTACCCAATCCCTATTGCACATTGCTAAATCGAGTGTCAGGTTAACTGGGGCATATCCACTACTAGTGCTGGTTCCAAGCCCAGATAAATGGGAGGGTTGTGTCACAAAAGGCATCCGGTGTAAAAATCTCTGCTATATCAATATGCAGATCATCCACTGCGGTGACCTCTAGAGAGTAAGAAGCCAAAAGAAAAAACTACTCAGTACTTTTGAATTAGTTGTACTTGTGTCATATGCAGTAATGTGGACAGGTTTCTCCTCTGAGTGTCTGGTCTGAGCAGTTGTGTAGCAGCAGCTGACATGGTGCTGCACTTGCAGCTGCAAGTAATTGGGTTGTCGGGACTAACACCTCCTGTGGTGAACCCGGCACGTCTCCCCACTGTCCCAACTTCCTCTGGACATTGCTATGGTCCACCATCCACATTTATACTGCCAGCCTATGTACAGTATACAATACACAGAGCAACAATACTATCCAGATGTTCCAGCATATTTTCTGGCCTGCATGCCTTCACCATCTTTCTGTCTGTTGACTGTTTGGTTGAATTAGTCCTCTGTATATGTTTGCCTGCTCTGCAAAACAAGTATAACAAATTCAAGAGATTCAATCAAGTGTGGTTTTCTGATGAAATTAAGTTGCATATTTTTCGCTTTCTTTTACAGCATACATACAGTATGTACACACTGTAAGACAAAGTATAAACTGTCTGTGTTTTATTACTGGCTGTCAGTGACACTGAAACTCAGACAACAGACTGAAATATAGCACTCTTCTTTTGTAGAGTAGTGAAAATACATTTTTGCATTGCACATCTGTTATTGTGATAAATAGACCTCTGACTGCTCAAAAAGTAGAACTTATATGTACTAAATATACTAAGATTCAAATTTGGAAACAGGATATGATATATAAATTTGTCAAATTTTGTTGCATGGTTTGTTGATATATTTCTGTTCCATAAAAACATTTTTACAAGAACAAGCATTTGTTGAATCATGTGTTTTTGGTGAATGTAAGTGGCAAAAAAAGCTCTGAAATAGCTCAATAAAGAAATATAGAAATCAGCTTTTCTTCTTTATTCTGCTAAAGGGGAGTCATGCTGCTGTATTGTTCATCTTCCATTACACACACTGCTCTGTCGTCTCTTAATGTGTGTGTAATTATACAGTAGACAGCCTGGTTATGAGAGGTGAATGCACAGCAAGTGTTCAGTTCACGATATTGAGTGTCATGTTGCTTTGTTCTGGTTAGAAGGAAGTGGTTACATAGAGAACAGAGAAATAGTTGTCCACGTGTCCCAGGCGAGGGCTGCGAGAAAGACATTTTAAAGCTCATTTCTCATTAGCTTCAACGTTTCCTCCTCAGTAATAGAGGATTGTTTGTATGTGTGAGAGAAAGCATTTGCCCTCCTTCACTGGAAGCTTTTGAAGTCTGTGGAACTAAGAAAAGAGGTATCACTCAGCAACCAATCTCAGTTTGGATTATGTCATATATATATCACTCCCTAGCTTTTACCTCCACTACACCTGTAACCTACTTTCTGTTCCCTTTACTCAAGTGGACAGATCCTCAAGGAGGAAAGAAACTCACCACACATCTGTCAATATTGAACTCCCCGCTGGATCACTGCAAATCATTTTTTAGAGGCTGCCGGGTACACAGAGGGGTTCTAAACTCAGATGACTCCAAGGAGTTTTTAGGAGTACCAGTTAAATTTAACTTTGGTCAAACATTGACAGCTCTAGTCAACAAACCTCTAGGACATACCATCAATAACCAACATCAAAATTGATTGTTGTGTGCTGTCTAAAAGTTTTGCTTGGGTGACAGTTTAACCTGGCAGTTTCATTCATTCTGTCACCTACAGTTGGTGCTAACTATTTAGCCTCTGGCCACTCTGGCACAAATACTTACCTCTACAAGGTTGAGGAAAAACTACCCATGAAACCTTTTTAGCAATATACAGCATGTTGCTTATAACAATAATTACAATGAGGCAACTTGGCTTGTGACCAAAGGGCTGCTGATTTGAGTCCCTGCCAGTTCAAGGGCTGGGGTAACCTTTAGCTATACTGGACACTTTAAACTGACCCCAGCCACGGGGGGGGGGCACATCATTTGCCGGTTCTAAGCTCCATAAAATGGAGGGGTTGCATCAAGAAGGGCATTCAGCATAAAAATCTCTGCCAACTCAAATATGTGGTTCATCCCCTGAGGCAACCCAATACCAGAAGCAACACCAATCCTCCAACAGGCATTTATTAATGAATGAGTGAGTCACAGCAGTTTCCAGTTCCATACTCTACACTAGTCATTCCCAAAGACTGGGTTGGGTCCATAGACTTGACCATAGATTGAAAAGTGAAGAACAAAAAGTAGGATGGAAATTGCATTTAGCCACCAGGGGCAACTCCACTAATTGCAAATGGAACTCCATTTGAATGGAAGTCTATGTGAAAATGTGTGCAATTCTCAGGGGTGTCGCCAGACAGATTTCACTGGGGCACGTGCCCCAGTATTGGTCTGTAAAGTCTACATGGCATAATCTACAGAATGCGCACATAGCTACTTAATATGGCAACTCATTGCTACTTTATTCCCTCCATATACAATGTGCACATGGCTACTTAATATGGTCATTTATTCACGCGACTTTGGTTGTGATTGAGGTCCCGCGCTCACTTCAGAAACAACTTCGGGACATAAAGTCTAATAACGGTGTCTGAGCGCTATTTCTTTCCACCTGTCTTACAGGTTACTACCAGGTAAACTGCCCATCATTGTTGTTTGATTTCACCTCTGTGTCACCATTTCCATGTGGATTTAAATGTTACAACTTTACTTTTTATGTTTAATGTATGAGGCAGCTAGCGGAAGTAAACTTTCAGCTGCCGTCTTGCGAGCTAGCTCTGGCTGTAAATTGAAGTAGCCTACTGCAGACGTTAGCTGCTGTCTTTCAGCTAACTGGCTCATAGGCATATCATTGTTGTTTCGTGTAACAGTTAGCCTAGCACTGTGAGCTCCCACACTCGGTTTCTGCCAAGTGCCTTCCAATCACGGACATGCAATGTGTTTTCATCTTGCTGGGTCATTCAGATATCTGTGACCATCCCAGTGTCAAGCTGCACATGTGAACGGACGTTCATTGGACTGAGATGGTGCCACATTTGGCTGAGAAGCACGATAGATAGATAGATAGATAGATAGATAGATAGATAGATAGATAGATAGATAGATAGATAGATAGATAGATAGCTTTATTTATCCCAGAAGGGAAATTAAGTTATCGCAGTAGTCCAGTATTAATACAATAGAAATACAATAGCACAAAATATTTGAGTGAAGAGCAAAATACTTAAGTGAAGTAAACTAGGAGCAAGAATAGAAATAAAATATATACAGAGTGGGACAAGGGCATTTAGAAAAACAAGTTAAGTAAGCAGATAAGGGGCAGTTGCAAGATGATGTATAATACTGATGTTATGGTGGTAATGTCACTGATAATAACAGTACATAATAACAACAGTAGTACTCATGGTAGCAGCAACAGTGTATAATGAAAATAGTAATAATAGTGATAATAAAAAGAACACCTTTAGCCTTACACACAGATATGATATATATGGGATATACAGTGTAGGTATAGGTGTAATATATGCATGATAAATAAATAGTTGACTAAGCAAGATATACATACCAAAAACAGTAGCTATGAATATGAATATATAACAGTCTTTTTAAGGTGTGACAGTTTTAGGGCCAGACAAAATGTCCTCACTTTTCCAAAATGTAATGAAGGTTTTTAGTCCTCACAGAGATGCGCACACACACAGACACACAGATTGACTGCTTTGCCAAACTGAAACCGAAATGTTACAGTTTACTTCTCAGAAAATGATTATCTGATTACTACTACTATATGGCTTTATTGTTTTGTGCATATTTTTATAGTTGGGCCACTTTGCCGAAATGGAAATAATTTAAAACCCAGAGATGTAGGAGTGCTTTATTTTTTGTTTTACTGTTGCTAATTTTCAATTTGAATATGGTTGCTGAAATAAATATTTCATAAAGATTCATGGCGCTTCCTTCTTTTGAAGCAGGCCAAAGGCATCAGTTCATTTCAGCTGGTTATTCAAAGATCCAGACAACAACATAATCTGATATGATTGTATAGTTTGAAGCACTATTTATGTTTTTTTATGATAAATAAGTGCTAAAAAAATTTGCGTTAATTGTCTGTGCCCCAGTACAGTAATAGGTCTCGTGATGCCCCTGGTAATTCTAATTTAATTTATGTCAATAAACATTTTCCTGAGGAGTTAATGGTCTCCATCACAAGTTTCTGGCCTTTTTCAAACATGTCAAAGTCGGCATTGCACACACTGGTGCTCTTGGTAAGTCACCTGCAAAGTTGGAAGTCTGTCAAGTGAACCGCTGGACAGTTATCTCGCTTAAATTCTTGGAGTTGCCTGTAGTTATAATGTGCAAATTTGGGATATTTAACTAAAGTTGGGATATTTAACTAAAGACAGCAAACAACCACATTCCTCCCTTCCCTTACTTTCTCTGTTCTGTTACAATTGCTCCAGCCCTTTACCTGCACTCTCTCCGTGTTCTCTCTCAGCTAATGTAGCTATCAGGATCATTTTAGCCTCTGAGTCACCCAGTGTGACCTCTTCCAGCAGGTAATACTAGCTAAATTCATGATGGGAGGGGAATCGTAGACAGCACAACTGACATATTGATCGATAGCTGTGAGCTGCCTATCCAGACTTTGACCTTTTCCAGCTGGTTAGAAGGACAAGACCCATTCAAAAAATTTAGCAGGGTATAGCTCTGCACTGCTGCCAGGCTGTTCAATAGGTCTGGGTCACAGAAGCCTCTCTCCATTACCATGTCTTGCAGAGCAGATTTCAACATGAAAATATCAGAGAAAAAAAAACACTTTACTGTGACTGTGCTTTGATCTGCCTCAGTCAGATGAAGTGGTCACATTTTATTCTGCAAACAGATGTTGAGGATTGTTATATATATATAATTTATACATATAACATACAACATGCCATGTAACTTTTGTCAGCGAAATCTCTTCAGGTAACTCTTTGTGTGGACAACAGGCATTTTTAATATTACTGTGAATTTAATGTTGGACACTATAAAACACTGAAATATGAATATGAATTAGTGGAAAGGCCCTCTGTCATTTAGTTGCAGTTGCACTCACTCACTCACTCACTCGCTCACTCACTCATCTTCTACCACCTTATTTTCTAAATGAGGGTTGTGGGGGCCATGGTGACAATCGCAGCTGACATGGGGCAAAGGGCGGGGTACAATCCGGGCAGGTTGCCAGTCCATCGCAGGGCCACATAATGACAGACAATGATCCACTCTCAAATTCACACCTATGGGCAATTTAGAATGACCAATTGGCCTAATCCCCAAATCTGCATGTTTTTTGGACTGTGGGTGGAAAATTGAGAACCCTAAGAAAACCCATTCACACACAGGGAGAACATCCAAACTCCATGCAGAAAGGCCACTACACCAACCATGTGGCCCCATTCAGTATATATTATGCAAATAGCATACCTCACTTGAAAAGAGATGTCATCCCATGAACATGTCACAGTATAAATATTATATGACATGCTGTTTCCTGCGGGCTTTGTGCACTAGACAGGGTAGCCATTTCAAGTGACTTTAAAGTAAGATGCTGGGTGAAACAACATGGGGAATATGAAATCACAAGATCTTCAAATGTATCAAGATTGTGTGGTGTCATTACATATTCAGTTGTCTTTGGTAAGCCACATTAGACAGAGTGTCTCCCTGTTGTGACGCCTGTCAGCATGGTTCAGTCACAAGGCAGAGGAAGTTTAAAGGATCTCTTCAGATCTCTGGCTGCATTTGTTGTGGGAATGTAAAAGTCCACACTTTATTTCAACGTCCTGTTGCACAGCAGTACAACCCAACTGAATGGTGTGGTTGGTTGAAGTGTAAAGCTGCAAGGGAAGTGAAAATGGAAACTGATAAAAGCTGTTTCAGTTGTATACTGGGTTCAAACCCACCCTGGCTGCTTATCACTTCTGCATCATTTGGCTTCCAGTGTGATGTTTTAAGGCTGCATGCTTAGAAGGAGAGACTCAGTTACTGGCAGAGTAATTTAAAATGTCTTCTCTTGTGTGACACATGCAAACAAGTCTGATCTAGACGCGAGATAGGTGATATGTTGGAATGAGAAGAGTGAAAGATATCGTGATAGAATAAAATGTCAGGGTGAAGGTGAGGATTCTTAATATTTATGCATCACTTTTCCTCAAAAGGCTAAACCTACTGCCTCATCATTACAACTCTCCTTCGCTCACTTTTTTTTTTTTTTTTTTTGAATCTCTATGAATTTAGCAAAGTACTTTTCCTTTAAAAAGAATTCCTTGAATATTAAAAGGAAACTGAAACTAAGGGAGTTTCTTTCTACTCATATGTGGCAATAATTAAGTCCCTGGAGTGGTGCCTCTGTGAGTGTGCATGTGCGTTTGTGTGTGTGTGTGCGCGTGTGCTCGTGTGCACACTTGTATTTGTTGCTTCTTAAGGATCTTTTCTGGAAAAAACACTGGCCTTGTCTGGATCATTAGTCTTGATGGAGACCAAAATGAGCTGAACATAATTTCTCAAGAACTGGTTAGGTTGGTGGCAAAGATTTAAAAATTAATCAGGTCAAAATAAGGGCTAGGCATTAACTGGTGATTGTCAAGGATAGGGTTAATGCTTTGTTTTGGCTGTCCAAATGAATAGTAGTCAATCAATGCAATGTCCTTAGAAGAATATCTGCACAAACGTGCATGTGTGTATACTGTAAAGTGTGTATTAATTTTATACACAAAATTCCAGAAGCACCTGTAATTAATTGAAGTCAATTGTGTGCCCACAGTGAGACTGCAATGGCAGGGAAGTTAATTGCTGTCTCAGGAGCAGAAAGTGTCCACTAGTCATAAATGGAACATGGGTTTTTTTCCACCGTAAATATGCAGACTGCATTAGTAATGCCACCTCCACTGGCGAAGGCAAATACAGGTGCACATTAGATTCAAGGCCAGATTAACTATGAGTTTCTGATATGATATGCACCACACTTCAAAAATGAGAATAAAACTGGCCATGCATAGGTAATCCTACCTTACTTGGGGGAAATTGGCAGGAATTTAATATGAGACACATGGTAATGATTTGTGGGCTTGATTATGCAGACCAGATCTGCTCACAGAGGGTAAAAGGGATTTGATGGTGTGCCTCTGAGAAAGGCCAAACAGATTTTGACAAAATTGTGATAAATACTTCTATTATGTACTCTTCCCACTAGTGTGGTTGAATTTCAAAACCATTAACTGTAACAGTTAACAGAGTGACATACTCTGTAGGCTACATAAAAATGTCGTCAACATGTATTACGAAGGTGCTAATGGATTTTGCTTCAATTAATTAAACAATCAGCGGTCGCATGCACATTGCAAAGACAGTTTTGACAATAGATGCAAATTTTAGCCATTTTCAGGTGAGATACCTAGATACCTAGAGATGGTAATCAATCACTGTAGCATTAAGTCTTACCTGAGTCCATCATGGCAGGTTAAAGGGAGGCTAACGATGTGAAGCTGCCCACATGTTTTTTTCTCATATCTTGTTCATCATGTTGAAGGTACTGAATAGTAGCTGCAGCAATGGCTGCTGCTTGATAAAAACCATGTTAAAAATAGAAGAAACATTAGAGTTAGCATTGCTTTTGCTTATGGAAACAGTTCATGCTGTGTAGAACTCCAAACATTTAATCGCGACGGATAAGTAAATAGTTGTTAATGCTAATATTGTTTATAGGACAGCCCCTTTTAAAGTCATAATTCCAAAGATTGACATGAAGTCAAACCCTGTTTACTATATATCAGTCACAATTGTCTCCACGGACCTTTGTGTGGCAGCATGAGTGGTTTGCAAACATTTGTATAGCAGGTTTAAGTGAGAACAAATTTCAATACACAAGCTTTTCCTTTAGGAGCTAAAGTCTGTTTTTATTTTATTTTTACTGTACCCAAGTCCACTCATGGGGTGCACTCAGTGAGGCCAGTGTTAATAACATGGCAACAGTACATTATCATCAACATAGTTTATAGCAGCAGGCAATTGTTTTTAAGTTGCCTGATAAACTCACCTCTGTTGTTGTATATTGAATGGCAACGTAGGAGAAGAGAACAGAGCTTGATGTCGAGACAAAAAGGGAACTGTATTCATCATATGGTCATAAACAACTGTGTGCTAGCATCTTTATAGGGTGATAATACCATAGCAAAAAAAAACTCCATTAGTGCTTTAAAATAGTGTTGACATTAGTTGTAGTCTCTCTCTCTGGGTAGTGTATTAACCTTCAACTCTGTTTTTCTACAGGGTTTTAAACCATCAAGCTTCTTTGTACTAAACATGTCATACATGTTTCTGGGGAATCTGACTGCATTATATCACTTTAAAATTATAGTGAAAATCTACTGTATTATTTTTAAGCAACATTTCTCCGGGGCTCAGATTTCCATGTGTGGAGAACTCCGTTGATTCTCCTGAGGCTCGCAGCTCTTTCTTTTCTCCCTCAGTCTTATTATCCCAGAGGGAGAGGGTCTATTTAATGCTAAGTGCCAATTACTACCACTCCAAGGTTAGCAGGCCAAGCTAGCCCACACGCTGTCTGCACTTTCTCTACAGCAGGAGACAAGCCTCCAGCCCCCCGAACAGACACACACTCCCTCCGTCTGTCACTCCTGTCTTCTTTTCTCCAATCCTTACCCTTTTTTTCTCCGCCTACCTTCCTCAAATACTCAACTTTCCTCATTCTTATCTTTCTCTCTCTCTTTCTTTTTTGCTGAATTGATGAGGATGGAGGGTGTTCATTTATCTGCACTGAGAAGTGTACAGAGTTCCTGCACATATGCACAGACTCTAAGTCTGCCTGTACCTTCGATGGCCTTTATGCACCGCGCCGGTGTGCGCGTGCATGTGTATGGCGTGCATGTGTGCATTTACATGCATCCAAGAGGTTCTGACTTGTATGAATAGCAACTTTGTGTGTGTGATACAGTGATACAGGCCGTGTGCTTCCCCTCAGCCATCAAATCAAATAGGCCCTCATCTCTCAGTGAAGCTCATTCAAAACCAACAATGATGATTGACAGGTGCCGTGGGCTCTGCACACACACACACACACACACAGGCGCCCAAACCCACTACTTAGACTTATCCATCACAGTGAGGCAAAACAGCATGTCTGTGAGTAAGATCTTGACTTTGCATGCATAATGCATTCACGCATGTGTACACACAAGTGTTAAAGAGAGGAGGGCAACAGCCTCTACTTAGAAGGCATGACATCGGCGATTTGAAAGCAGTGTCTCATCCTGCTGAGCATACTCTTTGTTTCCTGTTTTCCTCCCGACAGGATATGACCATGTTCAAGTAAAATTAGGAGCCTCACGCTCCTCGTAATGAAACAGTATTGTGACTATGTAGGTATGAATGCACAGAAATGCACACACATTTGCACACTGCATTACCAGAGTTAAAGACACTGGAGCCAGCATTAGAGCGTGTGGGTGTAAAATGAAACAGAGACTGATAAATGCTTCGTGCTCTACTAAGAAAACAGTGAGATAATAAAGCAGTGTGTATATATATATATATATATATACACCTCTGGCATATATTCTGACTAGTATTCCTCACAAAGACCAATACCTGGTCCTAACGAGGCAGAACCTTATGTCTGAGGAAGTGGTTTAGTTTTAAGATTTAAACTGTGGTTAGTTTAAGGTTAGGCTGGCAAAAAGAAGTGTGTGTTGTAAGGTGGAGAAACTTTTGAGAAACTACAAGGCTTGGTGTTGACTTAGGTGTAACCTTTAAATGTTAGATGGTAGCAACAGCAAATGCCCATCTTTGACTAATCTTTTCTTTTTGGTTGGGTTTTCTGTCTCTGTGTAGCCAACTTTAATGCAAACATTAGTATTATGACAGTGGTAATAGCTGTAGCAGTGGGTGTTGAGCACGATGATGGGGGCTGTGGGTTGTTAGCACTCACAGAAAAACCTGACAGTCGAAGTACCTGCCAAAAGTGACAGGACAGGATAGAGAAAAGATGCTGAGCAAGTACCTTGCATTAATATTATAAATGCATACAGATGGAAGAGGAGAGAGGAGCTTAATGTGTCATGGCAAGTCCCACAGCTGTATAGCCTATATTGTAATATTGCCAGGAGTCAGTTCAAGCCAAGCCTACACCAGCCTTAACAAGGAGCTTTATCCAACAGCAAAGTTTTCAGTCTACTCTTTAAGGTGAATAAGGTGTCTGTCTCCAATATCCAAACTGGTAACTTGTTCCACAGAAGATGAGCCTGGTAAATTAAGGCTCTGCCTCCTGCTCTGTGAACCACAAGTACACCTTCCTTATGGGAACACAGTGTTCTAGATAATATGATACTGTGATCTCTATAAGATACATATGTGCTCAGCTCAGGACTTTTGAACAAAAAAGGAAAGAATTCAAAAATATTTCTGGAATTAACAGTAGGCCCAAGCAGTGAACAGTGCTGAAATAGGATGAGTCTGATTTTCACAATGTTGTTGTGAGACTTGAAGAACATGTCCTGATTAAGGATTACACAGAGATTCCCTTGTTGATCATCCATCCTCAATGACGCCAAAGCTTGAATACTTTAGTCTAGCCAACTGCAGTTTTGTCTTGCTTCATTCAGAAAAATAATTGGATATCTTCTGCATAGCAAGTGGAGTTAACAAAATGGTTCCCAATGATATTTTCTGAAGAAGGTATGTGTATATAAGGACATACAACATTAACATGTATAAACAGTAAAAACATCTGGACTTTAAGGAATGAAAGAAGAGCTAACTAAAAGGAAAACCTCTTAAGCAACAAAGTTGAGCTAGGTCAGAATAGACACGCTCTTCAGCTCTTGTCTTCGTAAGGTACCTTTGTTTAAAGATAAATTGGTGCCAGATAGAGAATTTTTTTTTACTTAGAACATCCTCATCAAAGAAATTAAAGAAACCCAAGGTTGTTTTGCTTTCCTTATAACGATTATTCGTCTGCGTTGGAGTCTTTATTTAAATGTTATGAATTTATATTGCCAGACCAAGCTTGAATGTTCTGGTTTGTTTCCATTTAATTTCCATTTTTTGCATTTAATATGTACTGTATGTACTGTATAGCACTGTTATAACACAATAATATAAATATATCCATTAAGGAGTAACAATAGCTGTCAGTTCAGTCTTGCAAAGAACTCCTATACTTTGAGTATATCTTACAACTTTTAAATAGTTTGATATATACAGTAGATCAGTGGTTCTCAAACTTTTCATACCAAGTACCACCTGAGTAAATATTGAGCTCCCAAAGTACCACCATTATCACCAATGTTAAAATACAGTGGTGTAAATAAGATAATCTGCTCGCTCATCATCCTCCCATTCCTCACATATACTTAATACTGTTCTAGTGAAATTATATTAAGATGGAGAAGATCAGGTCCACTCTGTTCACATACTCATATACAGTAGAACAATATTTGCAATTTTCCTCCAAGAACCACAAGTACACGTACCACAGTTTGAGAACCACGGCAGTAGATAGTTCACAGCATCAGACCACAATAAAGGAAATTCAATCGAACATAATCACTTGTTAAGATCAAGTCAATGTCAATGAAATTCTGATGCCGCTACAGCTTTCCCCAGTTTTTCACTGCAAAGTGAAATAAGTTAAAGTGATATACTGTAAGTCAAAAGAGGCAACCTGTTGAAAAATGTCAAAATGTTAAAGCTTTCCGGTATGAAAGCTTCCTGGTATGAATTATTTATTCAATGTAAGATTAGCAGAAGTTACAATAGTTTTACACTGGGTACCTCCCAAGTGATGTTACCTTCACCCCTCTTTGTGCTATTTTTACTTGCAAAGCACAAGCCTCTCCTCACATCTCCCATTTATTCAAATGCAGAAAACTTGTGAGGACCATTGAGATGCACATAAAATTTGACTCAATTTACCAATGCTCTTCCTTTGAACTCCTTTCTTAACTCAGCTGCTTCCCTCAGGTTGGCTAAGACTGATGATCCTTATGCAGAGATCCCGCTACACTGCTGCTTAGAAAAGCCCTTTTATATGCAGACTTTGCTTGTTTGCACTGAACCAAACAAAGCTGACATATCGCCACCCCCATATGTGATTTTACATAGTTTTCCAGAGTCATGTAAGACAAGAGCATCAGCTCTATGTCCGCTCCCTCCATAAAAGTGGATCAGCAACACTTTGTACCTTTTTTCTACAAAAGAACAGAAGAAAAAAGGCACAACATTACCACTTTGAACACTGTGTAAAAGGGTCTTTCTCTCTCTCTCTCTCTCTCTCTCTCTCTCTCTCTCTCTCTCTCTCTCTCTCTGAGTGTGCGTGACTGAAAGAGTTGAGGAACAAATGTAATTTCCCATCTAGTAGCAACAGAAAAGAAACAGAATATAAAAAAGATACTACCCAAAAGATGGATGAACCAGATATGAAAAGGAGGAATAGAAAACACACTAAAAACTCAAAAAACATATATTATTTCATCACAGATCCATGACAGAACATGTTTATTTTTAAGTCCTGCAAGCAATAACTTATGTACCAGTTTCTGAAACAAACTAAATGAAAAGAAATGCTTAGGTAACACATAATTATATGTGACACATGTTAAGTCTGTAACAGGGATGTAAATATTCAAAGGTCATAAAAGTGAGTGTTAGGCCTCACTGTTCCCTATGTTAACAATTATTTAATGACCAAGTATTTTACTTAGATTGATACTGATGTCAAAATGTGGCAAATGTGCATGTCTACCAGAGCAGTAATTATTAAAAGAAAGAACTGGGAGTTTGTATGTTTCACTGATGGCATGGCATAGGCCATGTGGTTGGACATAAAAATGCCTGGAAGAGAAGATCCATTTTGTCCCAAACAAATCACCTTCTCCTTGTCTTCTTGTCCTTTGTCTGCAGCACACATTTTAGTTCTCTAATATTCAAGTTAACAGAACCCAGTGCAGAGCAGGCAGGCAGTGTATGAAGTGGGGGCATGCCCTCGGTAGTAAGCAGAAGCTTTTCTTCCACAGAGAAATCTGGTATGAAAGCAAAAATAGAGGCATTCATGCATAGACGTTCCTACCATGATGCCTTCAGACACTCCGAATTTTATTCAAGATAATGAAGACTTTGTCACGACTGCTAGTGAGGAGTGGCGGTAAAACATCATAAAAAAAAAAAAAAAAAAAAAATCAGCCTCCCAAAAATGAAAGGATAATAAAGGTAGACAGGAGAGAAAGTGTGACATTACGTCAGCCAATTCTCAAAAAAAAAGGAGAGGTGGAAATTAACCTGTTTTAGTCAATACCAACATGTGCTACTTTAATGCCCCTAACATCAGTTAGTTAATATTTTATTAGAAATGTCTAAATGTTTACATCTTTCTTCTTAATTAACCAACATTTAATCAATGTGGGAAAAGGAATAGCAGCTTATTTAATCAGTATATAGTGCCAGGCCCAAATGGCTCAGCAGCCCTGTCACACCATCCACAATGGGTGCAATTAACCTGCCATACTACCAACTTAAGAAACTAAGTAGCATTGTGTTCAATGACATGCCTTATTTTACCAAAAGGGAAAATAAATCAATCATTGATGATAATACTGTATTATATGATGGACAATTTCATTCAGTCATGGTATCAGCTGATATTTCTGTGATTTAAATACACAAGTGGTTTACTCACTTTGAACCTAACAAAACCAAAAAAGACATCACAATTTTAATGTTAAAAAAACAGTAAAGTTTTCTGTGTTGATATGTATAACGACAGATATCCAAGTTCAGGAAATACATAATGATATATGTAGATAATATGGCTGTTCATTGGCAATTATCTGGGCACAAATTGCATATCCTAATACATGGGTAACAATACCGTTTATTGCAATATATTAGGATACTATAAGCAAGGCAATATATAACATTTTGTCCCCCAAATATTTGAATAACAACAATGTTATATGCATGCACAATGTACAGTTTGTTTGTCTAATGAGAGGAGTTAGAATCAATACAGTATCACACTAAGAAATATTGTGATATTTCAGTGTGTTGTTATTTTAGTACAGCTCTAATGGATAATGGATTGATTGATATTTTATCCATATTTTAAAAGAGCCTGTGGTGAGGCCCTAAATCCCTGGCAGCTTCCCTGTTTGCAGACATACAGTCCTGCTGCTGTTTTACTCACAGGTAATTTTGCAAAAGCTATGCAGTGCAGGAGCAGGTCAGACCTTTTGCCTCTGATTGATTTGGGCAATTTTCCGGGAGCAATTTTATACCACTGTGAATGCAGCACCCCAAACTCAGAAAGTATCAGTGGTAATGACGTGGTCACTTATTTATCAGTGCAGGTATGGGAACTGGTGTTGGTCTATTAATAAATATATGCCACACAGTCTATTTGTCCTTTTCCTAAAAATCGAACGGGCATGCACCTTAACATGATTCAGTGTAGTGCATACCTTTTCAATATAAACAAAAGTCCATTAGATTAAGATCATTGTAATAATACGTTCACACATGCTGACTTAACCCTCTCAGTATAGCAGTGTTTTGATTGATCTCCTGTTGACTGGTGACATTCACATGCTGCGTACAGGAGGTTATTTTTTTTTATATCAAAACAGTCAGAGGCAACGGCAACACTGTGCAACGGCTCAATGAAAATGCAAAGAAGTGGCCATGAAAAGTTTCAGGTGTTAATTTTACAGCTCAAAAAGGCAGGTTGTTCCACATATTGATGGGAAAATGCTTCTTGTCCCCACCCACCCCTGCACTGCTGCTGCATACACACAAACGCTCCCTCACTCAGGACGTATGTGGTTGACAGAGTCCACTTTCAGACAGAGGATGCAGCAGACACATACACTAATCAGAGGCAGAATGATGTCATCAACAACAAAAATTACCAAAAGTTAGGCACTGTAGCTTTACATTCAATCCTTATGGAGCATGAATATATGCAATTTAGAGTTTTTTTTTTGCCACAGATCCTTCTTGGTCATCTCATGAACTGCTATGAGAACTTGAGACATGCTGAGGACCATCACTGCCTTGGAAAAGGTCAGCTATGGGGGAGTAAACCCTTTTTCCACCCCTGACTACAAACAGAGAGGACATGGATGAGTGGGACTTTTGACTTTGACAATCCCATTACTGGATCATCGTCAGAATGAAGCAAAGCAAACATACACAGAAGGGCAGGAGGAAAGGGTTGCTGAGTGGGAGAATGGGTGGGAGCAGACAGAGAAAGAGAGCCACACAGGGGGAAACAGAGTGAAAGAAGAGGCTTCCCTTGTCACCATCTGTCTTGTGGAGAGCATAAATCCTGCTATCTGTGTCATGCATACTGTACTGCTGCTGCCACTGCATGTGAGATCATCAACACGCACACACACACATGCAGGCACAGACGGACACGACACACTTAATGTCTTTCATCCCTCGTAGCTCAATCTGCCGACGTCTGTTTCTCTGCTCTTCCCTCTCATGCGCACATAAACACTGTTGTTGCTGTAACAGACACAAACAAACATGCAACTTCACACCAGCATCTGAACACATTGATGCATGCGCACTCACAAACCTACACGCTCATACTTTTCTGTACTTTCTTTTGTTTCTGTTCTTTTGTTTCTGTTCTTTTTTTTTTCAATGTTTTTTTTCTCACATTCACCTCATTTTCTCACCTCATCATAATCTTTTAAGTCTTTTTCACACTTTTCTTTTCTCCTGCCCTCCTGCCGATATCTTTCCATTTAGTCACCCACCCTTTGTGTCCACCACTCATCTCAGTGAACTATTACAAGCCTTGTTGAAATGCCCACAGGGTGAACCTGTTTTCTGTTTAACCCACCTTCTGTTGCATTGTAACGGCAGGCATGGCATAATCCCTTCTTTCACGTAACCGCTCCCCCTCCTATTTTCTTCTCTCCTTTGTGTTCTGTGTAATTCACTGCTCTTTTCCATTCAGATCATATGTTACCCACTGCAGTTTCTTTATATACCCACCCTCATTTATGCATTTTCTTCATCACTTTCTTTTGTATTATGATGACTTTTCACTTTCTAATCCTTTACCCTCTATTGCTTGGTGCCCTCACTCCTATCCTTTCTTTATTTCATCCATCTTTGGCCATCAATTTGCACACACTTTTTTTTGGTCATCTTCTCTCCCTCTTATCCTGTCTTTAAATCCTACCCTCCTTATCTTCTTTTCCTGTCATTATTTTCTTCTTGTTTACAATCCCTCAATCCCATCCATTCTCTCTTCTCTTATGTCCCTTTGCAACAGGAGATCAGGGAGATTTGCATTCAGCACCAGAGACAGCTCCTTACATAGAGAAAACAAAGAGTTGCAGTGCCACCTGTTGGCCAGCAAAGGCACTGCAACACATACACAATTGTAGGGGGAAGGGAAAATTATTATTTTACTCAGAGGACAGATAACGTCTACATGCTCACACATATATGAATAAGTCTGGAAAATAAGAGCAGTGAGACGGTCATACGGCTGTACGCACAACACTCACCTTAGTAAGAACAAGTTTTCAGTCGGAACATTACATGGAGGAGATTTTGCTTGGAGATCTATTAGACAGGTTAAGCTGGCAGGCCTTGATGTAATGGCAACCATATATTACCCTCTAGTTTCATCCCAGTACATGTCTGTGTTCATAGATTCAGTGTAACTGCGAGACGGTTGGACCAGAATGGGGATCTCAAGTCTCATTCTGTTCATGGCACCCAAAGGGAAGAAACAATAGCATCTGCTCTCCTCTGAGACGATGAATTTAATCACCAGCGCAGCCAAGGTAAGATTTGAATGTAAAGTAGCAGAGTAATGGTTCCTGTTTGTGTGTGTGTGTGCTTGTGTGTGTACACACGTGTGCGTTTTGTGTGTGAGAATGTGTCCATAAAACGGAATGGAGATGTTTATGTTGGCATTTAAACTAATAGTGAACGTCAACAAGGGAGTTGGATGGTACTTGTACTTGTCGGAGATGTAGAGGTGTGTGTGTAATCTGGTATTCCTGATGTTGTGGGGACCTAAATCTGCTTACACAGTCACATTGGGGACCTATCTGGAGACAAATTATGGAGACAAAATGTCACTATTATGTAAATTACTACATTTTAAGGTGAAGACATGTTTTAAAATTAGGCTGAGGTTAGGGTTAGGTTAAGGTCAGGTTAGGGTTAGGGCACTTGAATTGGTTAAGGTTAGAGTAAGTCTCCATGAATGTAATTCATTGCAATGTCCTCTGAAGTCATGGAAATATGTATGTGTGTGTGCGTGTGTGTGTGTTTGTGTGTATGAGGGTCCACACAAAGATAGTAAGACAAGTGTGTGTGTATAATTGTAACCTCTTTTTTGCCATAAACCAAAAAGAGCAAAACTTGATCTTAATGAGGCAGAACCTTAGTTTTGTAGAACACTATTTGAATTGTGGTTAGGTTAAGGTTAGGGTTAGGGTTACCTGGTTGTAGTTAAGGTTAAGGATAACACTTTATTTAGGCTGACCTAGTAAATGGAAGTCAATGCAGTTTCTTGTGAAGAACAGATGCACAAACCTGCGTGCATATATGTGTCTATAAAAGCAAAGTGATGCACTTAAACACACAAATAAGTGTTCAGAAACACACTGGTGTTTGTGAACACTGGTCTTCCAGAGAGTGATCCATGACTGAAGTCACACTGGGCTGTAAGTGTACTTGTTTGTCCATGTGAACATACACACTATGTATTACTGTGAAGTTGTTTGTGTATTTCTGTTGCTGTCGAGAGCTTGAGAAGACCAAAAAGAAAGAGGGAGAGGAATCAAAGCAGAGCAGTGGCAATAAAAGAAAAAAGAAAACAGACATTAAAATTTGCAATCTCTCGTCTTGTCTCATCCCACCCTCACTCGCCTACACAGAGCAGTCAGCACAGTGATCACAGAAAGGTGATCTCAAAGCTGAGCCAGTCAAAAGACAGGGAGCTGACAGAGAATCACAAGAAATTCACAGATAGTAAAAGCTTTGGATAACTGTTCTTCAGTTTTG
Organism: Brachirus orientalis; assembly: GCA_016785285.1. Classification (NCBI taxonomy): domain Eukaryota; kingdom Metazoa; phylum Chordata; class Actinopteri; order Pleuronectiformes; family Soleidae; genus Brachirus; species Brachirus orientalis. The sequence goes on from JAFBJR010000175.1 coordinate 3,688,821, forward strand.
TTTGTTTAAATTAGCTACAGTAATTTGATACGGTAAAAGGGGCTTGTAAAATGTCACATGATTTAAAGCAAAAAGAACCATTTTCCTTTTTCCATATCTTTGAATGCATCCCCCTGGGCAATTATTTGTTTGTCATTGATTGCACAAGCTTACTTTCACTTTTAAGGCATCTACATTTCCCGCACCACATGAGAAAAATCAAAAGTCTGGTCTGAACCAGGCGTTTAACTGTTTTTTATTTTCCCCACTTAATTGATTTAGTAACTTAGATAAAGAAAATGCAAGTAGTCTGCACAGTTTGCATCCACTATCATGAGTACATTTCATTGAGGAGAGAAAAGTTAATGAAAGATAATTTATTACAAATTTTTACAAAAGCAAAATAATGTACTGTTTGAAAGAAGTGATGCAGTGACAGTCTTAAAAGAGTCTTTGGTGCTTGGACACAAAGGGGAGATATCTGACCGGAGGGCATTTGCTTTGGAGCAAGTCCAGACACTGGTTGTGATGGTGTTTGGTGACCTGATGAGACTGATAAAGTATGAATGACGCATCAGAAGAGACTCCATCGATGGGGAGACAGAGGGTGAACATGAAATCAGAGTGCTTTAACTTTGGCAGAATTTTTTTGTTACAATACATCAATGAGATGACTGATGATTTAGGCAGTTCCAGCTCTACTGGGGCAGATGAGATAGGTCAGCTGATGCACAGCTGATCACAGCGAGCAAGTGATGGTGCATATGCTCGAGAGGCAATAAAAGTGTGAGAATGAGATTATGAATGAAGCATGTAACATAGTCTTTCTGACTGAACTTAAATTCTGTCAAGTTGAATTCTTTCCCTACTGAATAAAAAAAAAACAATGGCGGAAAATATGAATATATCTATATTCATTACAAAATGGTCTTAAACAGCGAGCATGATGACTGATCTGATTTAGTGCCTTGTACATGTGTGATCACTGATCACTGCAAAGTTGTCATGGAGGAATATGAGCAAATGCTTAACTGAGACCAGTTACAGTAAAAGCGCACAACTCCCTATATATTATAACACAAAATTAACCTCATTAAAATTCTAGGGCCCCTTGCTTTTAATCTCTTATTATGCCATTTAGAGAACAGGACAGATAGTGGAGCTGTGCTGGTAGCTGTACCAAAGTCAAAGGAGAGGATTTGATTTACCTTGAGAAATGTTATTGTGGAAGTATTTCCACATTATCTACCAAATGTGATTTAATTATGATAAGTAATCACAGCAGTTTCATTTAATTCATTCCTTAATTCCTTAATAATAATTTATAAAATTAAATATGCAAATAATGCATATTGAGTTGATTATCCAATTACAGATATATGTAAGTCTCAATCAAATTCGTAACTCACTGGGTCATGGCTGAGTGAGTGGTGAGTAGTTTATAAAGGAGGCAGTACGGAGGGGTTGAACTCTGGATTTGTGTTTGTGTTTAGGTGTTGTTTGAAAGAAAAGTAATGCATCCTTTTAATAGTTTGTGGCTAGTTTTAGGTTGGATTCAAACTTTTTGTCACTTTCCTCACTGGCAGGTACAGAACTCAGTTGGGGGGGGCTGCAAGCAAATCTGCAGGAGAGAAGAAAAAGGCTCTAAACATCCATTCAGCCACCTTAAAATACAACATAAACACACAGCTGTGCACAGCGAGACACACTCTGAAGGCAGAGAGCATCTGTGTTGGTCTATCACAGAGTGCTGAACATGGCTGGTCTTACACACACACACACACACACACACACACACACACTCGCACTTAGAAGTGCACAGCCTGACCACCCATCACTACCCTCTGATTACCACAAGCTTCCACGGCCGCCCTCACTCCTTCTCTCACTCCAGTGAGCCTCTCTTCTTTCTCTGCTCCCCCACATTCTTCCAATCACCCATTTACTTCACCCACCCTTCCCTCCCATGACCCTCCTCCACCTATGCATCTAACTTTTGTCACCATTCATTTCTCTTTTTCACCACATTTTTTGCTACGTTTCCTCTTTTGGCCATTAACATATAAAATGTTGGAAACGCTTCCTAGGCTAAAGTGCTTGGTGACTCAATCAGTCAGACACTTAGTCACTTACCTGTTTATTTACTTGCTTGATTAGTCAGCTGTTTGTTCACTCATTGTCATTGAGGCTGGCTGTTTGCCCTCTGAGAATGAATCATTGATTAAATGGCCCATTCACCCTCTCACTCACTCACTCACTCACTGTTTATTTATTTTGTTTGCATCCACCATGCAGCTGATTGCCAGCTAAAGCCTTCCCTTGAACAGGATTGTCTAGGTGTTGATGAACAACCATATCCAAGCATGACTGGTTTGTTTAAGTAGGTGTAAGCTGTATCACCAGAAATACAAGAGCAGACATTTTAGGAATGAATGAATGGAATGGATGTTTTTTGCTGTAATGTAATGACAACAAGCATTAAATCTAAGGAGCATGTGTCACTGACTCTGTCCCAATTCCGGGGCCTATGTCTATGTATTTCCAGCCTTTGTACACCACATACTTACCACTGCTGCAAAGGAACATAGCCACAGCTAGACACCTTACAGATCACTGATGTCACTTACTGAAACAAATATATACTAATTTATGTTTTTAGGCTCCTATATTTTAACATTGTTTACGGTTAACTGAATGGAACCCTGATGAAATGTACAGTATGTTCCTGTCATTGACCTTCAACCTCTTTGCTAAATTAAAATCTGATGTTTAATGACTCACCAGCAATTTCTTGTCCAATATATTAAAATGTTTAAAGTATTTTGAATTATTACTTTCCACAATGTAACGTGATGATATCAGCACACTTAGGTCACAGTGTAGGTGTCAGTGCTGGTCAAAATGACATTAGGACACAGATAAGAATTCTGGATTTCTTTACTTCTAAAACCCCCAAAGCAACCAACACACAGAGTGAGGATGCAGTGCCCACTTGCACTAAGTGTCTCAACTAATGTCATGAGTGTGTCGAGTTCCACTGGAGATGTTTCAGGCGTCTGAGCATCAGCCCTTGTTAGCCCAAGAGGAAACATTAGCAACCCAGTCAGAACCTTCATCTCCTAATGCTGGATTTCAGCAGCCATCTCAGTTGAGTTCACAAACACAAGCCAAAACAATGTTATCTTAAACCACTTCTGTCATGCAACAAGGTTGGAAAGGTTGACAAGCAACAGGAACTAAAGCGGGTGACTGGCAGACATTTACTTGATCTAAAAACCCTGTGACACACAAGCACAAACCGGCACCTATTTCCTGCGTATAGAGTGTGTGGTTACAGTCATGGTTATGTGAGTGCATGAGCATGTGTGTGCGTTTCCATGTTGGGAGTAAGACAACGTGGCATGTTGCGTGTGGCACTGTGTGTTCATTGGTACATAAAGAGAGACACTCATGCTGAGATGTGAAAGGTTTGGCATCCCTGGTGTTCACCTCAGGGGGTGTGTGTGTGTGTGTGCGTTAGTTGTGCCTTTCCATCTGCACTTCCCTCCTGTGTACACAACCCTTAATTGCCTAGCAGGGTTCTGACCTAAATTAACATTCATGTCTAAAACCTCCCACTAATGCATTGTCACAGTGCATGAACATGCACACCTAATATTGAATTAGGATACCCAAGTACACTTTCTTCGCTAAGAAAAGTGCCTTAAACATGAAATATATGCACACATACACACATTTTCATCTTTAGAGCATCCATATTGCTAAGTGTGTGTACTTATTCGCCAGACAGGTTTATTACCACCATCCTCTATTGTTCTGCAGCTCTGCTCTGCTTGTCTGCTTGTCCATTTTCTCATGGTGTAGCATAACCCCAGCGGCATTCAGGCTGCTGTTTAAAAATGTGGCTTGTTTTCACAGAGCTCAAGAGAAAGAGAATCACGAAGAAGTAAGTGAGTTGCTGAGAGAAGAGCTGGGGAGAGTGGAGAATTTCAATTCAGTTCAATTCAATTTATTTGTATAGCACCAAATCACAACGTACATTATCTCAAGACACTGTACATAGTAAGGCTGAAACCTTTATAGAATTAAAGAGAGAAAAGAAACCCAACAGTTCACATAATGAGCAAACACTAGGCATCAGTGGAGAGAAAAAACTCCCTTTTAACAGGAACACCTCTCTAACAGAACCAGACTTAAAGATGTGTGGTCATCTGCCTCAGCTGGTTAGGAAGAAAGGAAAATGGGGGACAGAGGAGAGGTGAGGGACAGAAGAGGCAAGCTGGAGGCTGAATCATTGACATACTGTACTGCATGCTCAAATGGTCTAAAAATGAATCAGGTTTGGGGCACAGAGTTAGCTTGTGATTGACACATGCAAGAAACCAGCAGGGAATGTTGAGTGTAGTCAACATAAGTGTAGTCATATTGCACGTTACTGAAATAATATGTTCTTTTTTCACCAGGAAATCAAGTCTATGTTTTACAAAAGAGCAAATATCAAGTCAACAAAATGGCTTTCACCCATCTATCCATCCAGTATACGACACTTAACTTTTTCAGGTTTTTAACTTGGAAAGGGCAGAGGACTATATCAGCATGCACTGTATGGCTTAAAATATACAAATGTTTGAAAATTGGAAATTCAACTTTTTTCTTTTTTTTTTTTTTAATTTAATACATTAGAATTATTCATATCATCCTGCTCAGGAATCACACACAAGACTTAAGTGTAGAGCATATATTAACCACTAGTGTGTTGAAAATGTTCAAACCCAAAAGCACAAATGCACTCATAGACTCTTAATGTACATTGTCTTTTTGGGCCCTGAGGAAACCCACATAAAAGCAGGAAAACTCCAGTTATGTTTCAATGGTTCTCTCTTTAAAGAGCAACTTTATTCCTGCCTCAAAATGTTTCCCTCCCCTCTCTGGTTGAAAGTTGTTGGATTTTTATCACTTCCCCTCATATATACAAAACTGGAAATTCTAAGATTCTCGTTTTTTTTTAAACTAATACTTCAATTCATGCATTTACTAAGATTTCTGATGTAGGGAAAAAATGTTAAATATCAGATCAAGCATTATTTAAGGACTTGAATATGAATTTGCGATACACACACATCGGCAAAGCTCTTAAATTATATTTGTCCCACCGCTACTGTACTTCTATCTTATGTGAAACACTGTTCAATGAACACCATTCATGTTGAATATTGCTCGAGACTATGCAAATTATCAAGTTTACACCTGGTATTAAAATGTGTCCCCACATACGTCTCAAGTGACCACTTTAGATCAAATCTCTCCTCCCTGCTTTATATGCAAATAAATGTGTGCATTGTTTCTGTTTTCAAAGAGCAAATGATGTTGTGTTTAGCCACTCTGTGTGGGAGAGAGAGAAACAGAGACACAATGAGATGGGCCTCTATGAGCGCCACATTTTTATCATTTAAATAATCTCACTTAAATACTGAAAAACTCTCTTTCTTCTTTTCTTCTCCATTCTGATGCTTGATTTGATGAAATACTAATGCCAATCAAGTAGTAGTAGTCATTACCAGAACAACACTTAACAAATTTTATTGAAAAAAATAAAATCTGTGGGAAAAAAAATGTGAATAGTGAAACAAAGTTATGCATAATATTTGAATAAATTAATACACAGCTGTCTTCAGCTAATATGTGGGCTTATCAGGAGACAATGAGACAATGTACTGTTGAAAATACGGTGTAATTTCAACTATTTTCCTCATCCTCATTGAAAATAAGGATCATGCTGCTGAACAAATATGGACTCTTGGATCAGTTACAAACAAGGAATATCTGTAATAGAAGGAGCAAACTGAGCATTGCAGCTCTCAAGAAGTAATAACACACACATAAGTTTCTGCTTTCCCCTCAGAGATAAGCACCACCATCCAGTACACACTTAGGGGATAAAAAGCAAATCTGATGACGCTGTCAACATGAAGTATGGAATTGCGGCTGAGGTTTGGGATGACCTTACACTTCTTTCACCTCATCGTTAAACATTATGGACAATGGGCCTTGTGATTTCTAACTGAAATCAGATTTCAGTTCAGGGATCATCAATTCTGTTTTTATATCTATTGAGCAGTAAACTTTTTTTTTTCCCCCTGCAGTCCACAAACTGATGCCTCTAGCTCAGTTAATTAAGACGCTCATTGGATCCAATTCTTGAGGTGAAAAAAAAAAAAAAAAAAGCTAAATAAGCTATCACACCTCATTGCTTTTGTGCTGCGAAGCAGTGGATAGTATGGATGATATGCTATCTACTTGTCCACACTCTGTGCTTTATGAAAAATAAGGGTGAATTTTATCTGTTTAACAGGACAAAGGACTTATTGTTGCTCTGTTGTGCTGCTGGAGTCTCACAAATGGCCATTTTCTGTCTAGTCTTTGCTGGCTATATGGTCTTCCAGTTCTAAATCAGGGACAGACTTAACATTAAGAGCATAGTAGGATCTCACAGGAGGTTTAATGACACGTCATAATTAAAGACATTTGCCTACTGTGTAAAAATGTGAAAATTCGTTGTTCATATCATCAAGACAAATCTTTGGATGTTGCCATGGCAGCTCAAAATCAGCATGAAGAAACTTCATTTTAGCTGACGACAGGGAAGATTATGTTGATGGATGTGTGTGGGCGTGACATTTACACAACCAGGACGTAGCAGCGTCAATAAACAATGCACTAAATGAATGTTGGATTCTGCCTCACACCTGTGAGAAGTGAGAGAAGGTGGCAGTTACAAGGAATTTGGGCAGAGGGAGTAGGAAAAGAAAACAAAGAGTGATGGACAGGGTGTTGGGGGGGTACAGCGGAAAAAAGAAAGGAGCCAGCCAGGAAAGATACAGTGATGACGAATTTGTGTTGGTGTGTTTCGCTCTGAATCTTTACTGTATGTAAAACCATAATGGATACTGCCAGTCATTTTCAAAAAATGTTAAAGGTGATATATATATATATATATATATATATATATATGTAGCATGTATAACAGTGACCTTAAGTTTATTGGTCTGTGTTCCGTGCAAAAACACATAAAACTGTCATCTTCAGGAGCTCAACTTAACCTCAAGCAAGTCCACTTTCCTTTTAGAATGGTTGTCCGTCTCTGTATGTATGTTGGCTCTGTGATGGACTTGCAACCTTTCACCCCATTGTCAGCTGGGATTGGCACCAGCCCCCCCCCCCCCCCCCCCCCCCCCCCCCCCCCCCCCCGTGACCTTCATGTGGAGGACAAAGTGGTTGTCAATGAACCAATGAATAAAAATACATTAACTGCAACACTTGAAATACAGCATGGGTAAATCAGTGAAAAAACTTTGAAAAAACAAATAAACAGCACAGTGCCCCTGAGCCTCATATAAACACATTTAAGAGAAGATTTTTGTAGGTGGCTTTTGAAGTGGATGAACTTGACTAACAAGCTTAAAATATGAAAATATGACAGTGTAATTACATTAAGCACCTTCCTGTTGCTCGAAATGAAATGCAAGAAACTTTAATAAGAACCTGTTTGGAACTTCTGAAGAGCACCCAGAATTATTTAATCAAAATTTTGGCAATAGATGCAAAACTTGTCATCCAAACAGAAATCAAGAGAGAAATGTTTTTATACTAAGTGATGTAATCACAGTTGTCTCACCCAAGGAATGGGGTTCCTTTGTTGACAGATACTATATGTACACAACATGAAAATCAAGGCGTAGTTCATGTAATGATGCTCTTAAAAATCTATAAGGCACTACTGAAAGAAAGAGTTTTCCAAATAGAGAAAAAACAAAAGTCAAAGTTATGATGGAGCTGCAAACCTGAGTGGATATTATAATGGACTTACAGTTGAGGAAGAAATTAGCAGTCCCCCTATGAAAATGTAATTGTTTCTCCCACATGCTGTTAAACAGAGCAAAGCTTTTTTAACATAGCTTTTTCAAATATCTTAGTTTTATTTTGAATGCTTCCATTATTTGACTTTGAAATGATTCCACAAAAACCAAAAACTACCAGGTCAAAAGTATTAGCCCCCTTAAGAACTGACCTTTATATTGAGCCATAGCACAAACCACTGTGCAATGATGTGCTTAACTGTGAAATGATCAAAACTTTAAAAATCAAGTTAAAACTGAGGGTTACCTTCCAATTTACACACAGTATAAAATCTTCAAGGGTTGGAGCTGTCACTTGAGAAAGCATCATGCCAAAAACAAATTAAATCAGTTTAGACTTGAGAAAAAGGATTGTTGTCACAAAGCAGGAGAAGGATATACAAAGTTATCACAGTGTTTCCAGGTGTCAGGAACTGGAGTAAGAAGCATTATCAAGAAATTCAAAGAGATTTCAAAGACTACAAACCAAGAAGAGCTCCACTTCTGTAGAAGAGACACATTCAAGCCAGGCTGATGTATGCTAAGGACAACCTGAAGAAAGAGTATTCATATTTTAAGCATGTCCTTTGGTCAGATGAGACCAAACTAGAGCTCTTTGTCCATAGAGACACTGCTTATATTTGGAGAAAGAAGGGAGAGGCGTATAACCCAAAGAACACCATCTCCACAGTGAAACATGGTGGTGTGAGTATTGTGCTGTGGGGAAGCTTCAGTGTATCTGGAACTGGGAATCTCATCAAGCTGGAAGGAATCATGAAGAAATAAGGATGTGTGAAGATTTTGAAAGAAAACCTGAAGCAGTCAGCAGCAAAACTGGGTCTGGGTCATCACTTGGTCTTCCAACATGACAATGGTCCAAAACATACATCGCTCCTGGTGAAGAACTACCTCCAGAAGACCAAAGTGTCTCATTTCAATTTGGAGCGGCGATGAGATGGATGTGGGGTTCCATTAAATTTGTCTCTCTTTTTTCATGACACACTCTTGGTCGTACATACACACCTTGGCAGTGTTCCACGCAGCGTGACTCAGTGATTAAAAGGATGGCACTGAATCTCAATCTGGGCAATCTGGGACTTCTTTATCCTGGTATCTGTCCAAAATAAAAAGTCAAACAAAAAATGACACCTTCTTAATTCCAAATCATTAAAATTTCACTTTTCTTTTTTATTGAAATGTCAGCATCACCTGTAGCTGCAAAATCATTGGACATTTGGGCTTGCACAGAAACTACCATAACTAGGAACATTGCAGCAATATCACCTATAATCCTCATCTTAAGAACACCTACTTTAAATTGTTGTTGTGTGTTGTGTTGTTGGTGCCTACAATTGTTTCTGATACATTGCAGGAAAAAAAAAAAGACACAAACCTGGTGCTGAAATTTAAATTCAAAGTCACATAAACCATTGTTCTATTTCTTAGCATTTGGTATAATTCACCCTTGTCACTCAATCACCAGTTACTAAAAGTTGGTATAGGTGTGACTACATGGGATGGACAAGAACAGGATTTTGCAGTATAAATATACAACAGAGATATACATTTACAAGGAAATAAATCAATTAAACTCAAAGAAAAGCTTTAAATGACACTGTAGTTGTCTGACAAATTACTATCACAAGAGGGAGTAGTCAAAAAAAAAAAAAAAGAAAAGAAAAAAATAAGTTATACCACTGGCCACTTAGCAGTGTGTTATAGACACAAGATTAGAGAGGAGCAGAGAGTTGAAATGTCAGGTTTGGGGAGAACGTGCCCAGATTGAGATTCAGTGCCATCCTTTTAATCACTGAGTCACGCTATGCTGCGTGGAACACTGCCAAGGTGTGTACGTACGACCGCGAGTGCGTATATCATGAAAAGAGAGAGGCAAATTTAATGGAACCCCACATCCATCTCATCGCCGCTCCAAATTGAAATGAGACATTTTCCCCTCTTGCCTTTTAGCGATGAGACATATTAATAAGCAGGGAAGAGATGCTGAAAGGTTACACAACTTTATTTTTACCGGGAAGAAATTATGTGGATTGTCTAAAGTGCTTTGATGCTTTGGGTGTGTGTGTGTGTGTGTGTGTGTGTGCTTGTTAAGGTGAGGTGAGGTGAGACAGTTGGACACTGGAGATTAACCAGAATTAAGTGGATCAAGAAGAGAAAGGTTGATCAAACACTGGTTAAAGGTCTGTCTCAGTTGTGATACTTAGAGAGGTGTTGGTGACGTGCCTGAAAACAATAAAATACACCCAGCCATCGGACTTAGTCACTGCTTTGCCTCTTGTTATTTCATTACTTTTCTTCCCATACCTCATTCCTAGTTTGTCTCTGTTCCATTGCTTTCCTCAGTCCTTATCAGAAGGTGACAGACTGGTTGGGTGGCACAGCTCAGAGTCACTCTGTAAAAGGCCATGAGCGACTCATTCTTGTTTTGGAGAGCACTTGTCGTTTGCTAATCTCTTTTAATTGTTTCATTCCCTCATTTGTGGGTGGAAGCAGTGGCATTGGAGGGCGGCAGCTTCCTGATGTTATTACCTACACAACACATCTTGTTATCATCTTACCTCAGCACAAATGCACCTTGGGTAATTTTTCATAGGCATGATTAAAACCTTATTGTGGAGTACTGTGCTGTTTGGTGATTTTCATAATGATGAGGAAATGGATTTGGGCTTGTACTTAGACTTGTGTTTTATGGTTATTTAATGTTACTGTACAGCAATTTGGACAACTGTGTTGTTTTTTTAAACGTGCTCAATAAAGTGGATTGGATCGGATTCGGATTGGATTGGCTATGTGCAGATTAGTGTTCACATATCTGTGTGTCTATTCAGCATATGAGTCTGTGTACTTGTGTGTTTAATAGAGGGCAGAAACCTATACCAGAGCCTGTTGGGTTGTGTATAAAATGGATGTAATCTTCCATTCGCAAAATGAGCTCCCATTGTGAAGCCTCACAAGTTCACAGACATCACCAGCAACCTGTTGGACATTACCAGCTGTCAAGCACCCTGGTGTCCAACTCAAATTTGCCATGACTCTTAATGGAAACATCATTTACATCATTGTAGAAGACCTGAAACTAGCGATTGAGATTATTAACGCCTCAAGAAAATGTTTATCAATGTTAGAATTCAAGTGAAAAATAGGCTGTCTTTCCATAAACTTCCATTCAAACTTAGCTTTTTGCAAACAGCAGAGACGCTCCCCTGGTGGATACAAAATATCCTACCTTCTCGGCTTCACATTTCAAACCTGAGGTCTACACAGAGTTTGGGTCAGGTTAAAAAAAAATATATTTTTGAAATTATAAATTGTTTTATAAACACATTATATAAAACCATTATGCAGATGTGTGCTTTTATATACTGTGTATCTCCGTGATACTGAAATTCACATATGTTTTTTAGAGTTGTAATTATATGAACTTTCCTTTATCTCTTTCATGGTCTCACAACTTCAGAATACTGTATATTCCTCTCTAAGGCTACTGTCATTTGATCCATTACTGCTCCATTTATCAACTGTGTCTTCACCTTCAAATTTTGGGACCTGTCTCCTCCCCTGCACAATTTTGAATAATCACAAGGCAGCTGAAATGAAGAGTAATATATCTTTATTTCACATTCTAATGCTCTGTACAACTGCCAACGAGGAGATGAAATCACAGGTGCTGTTGTCATCAATCTTTCTGGCTTGTTCTATCTCCAGCACGACCATGGTCTGCTGGTTCTGCTGTCAGGAGCCTGAATAGAAATGTGTAGGAACAACAGGCTACATAATGATTTACAATTTAAACATGGAAAAAATGGTATTGCAGTTGAAAATACTGAAAGACGTTTAGGGGCAATAAATTTACTCTTATCAGGACTGAGAAGCTTGCTTGGCTTTAGATTATTTTTGCCTGACTCAGATTCGGATTCAGATTCAGAAAACTTTATTCATCCCAGAAGAGCAATTCATTTGTAGCTTCCTATACACAATCAACTGTTCTCACATACACAAATAGCACATCTGGGACATAGGAAACTAAACTAAATAAAATAAATAAAAGTTAGTAAGACTGACCCTGTAGGATCAGTGGGAATGTGTTTAAACAACATTTGCATGTGGGGAAAAATGAGTTTGTAGTCCACACTGGGATTGTTTGATCGGTTTTAACTCTGATTGGCATGAGAAAGCATGGCTGGGTAGAACACAAAGAAAAAAAATAAATACATTTTGGCAGCAATGCAAATTCTTGTGTCATTTCCAGCATCAATTTTCAGGCAAATAGCATTTAAATAGCCATGAACCTTTTTTTTGCTTGGGACAGTGTATATATATATATATATATATATATATATATAATATAGCATCAGGTCTGGATCTGGATCCTGCAGCTCTGGAGCCACAGGTACTATCAGATACATCGATGAGACATCGTGTCAATAGAAATTACACACTGGTGCTTTAAAGGTATAAGATAATGTTTTAGTTACTAATTAAAATAAATAAACAAATAAATCCAAGCATTTATGACATCACATAAAAACTGTACACTCATGGCTCACTCATGTGTAAGAAAGCAGCAAACACTATCATATGTATAATAATGGAATGAATGAAAGCAAAGAACATATAGAGTTACTTCTTGAAACATCTTGTAGAAGACTGGTAACAAGTCATCATTGCCCCAATTAAATGTTCATAGGTACTCAAAAAGAAAGTCAACAGGCAGGTAGGCAGGCTGCCCAGTTACAAAATAGTTTTTTTTCCCATTCTCCAGACAGTAATTTACGATACAGCTAATTAGTCCATGCACTAAGCTCACTCGTGTCACTATGTTAGTTTAAAAACACAAGCCCTCCTCCAATTTGCATCTTATTTTTAGAAATCTCTCAAAGCTACTAGGGCATGAACTGTCATGTCAACATGTTGCCAAGCATGGCGTGTGTTTGCACATGATTAACATAACATTTACACATTCTCTATGTCCATAACATGAGCACACGTGTGTTTATGTGCCCAACACTCATAGGCACCTCTTTTCTTTGCCAGCTGCAAATGTGTGAAGGCAAGGGCAATTGGAGTCACTCTAATTATGCATCTTTCTTTCGGAGGGTAAGGTGGTATTAGGGAACAAATGACAAGCTGTGAAGAAATTGGGAGTTAAATCAGAGGAACATGAACTCTCATGCCAGAAACGTCAGTCTGTATAGGATGTGCTTCCACCTTCGCTCTTCTTCATTAATTTGAGAGTGAATCATTTATTCTGCATTGCATTGAGAAATATTTTTTTTCCCCTTTGACAGAATATTGAGTCTAAACACAGTTCTGTGCTTTCCATTCAAATCAGTTTAACAACCAACCAAGTATTATTTTCTTGAATTGACCTTTTTTTAAAAAAATAATAATAATAATAATAATAACAGGCAGTCTTTACATATAACCTTCAATCAAGGCTTAGCTCTCGTTTGTTGCACACACTGTAGGCACCTAGTTGATAGAGGGGTTTGGGTGGAATTTGGGGCTGAGGAGCATTGTGGTGAAAAGCTGTGATGTATTCCTCAAGGGAAAATATGAATAATATTCATAGCCAGTGAAAACAGAGTGTGTGCGAGAGAAAAAGGGAACATGGGAAGAGTGTGTGTGTGAGAGAGAGGTTAAATGTACAGTTTGTTGAGACTGTAAACTTTCTTGAGACAGAAAAAGAGATGTGGCTGTATAAGCAAAGAGACTGACCCAGAGTGAAAAGGAAACTGTCAGGAAGCTGAACTGTATGTGTTAAGAGCGAAAGAGGAACTGACACAGAGAGACTTATCTCAGTGAGGGGGATTTAATCACAGTCCCAGCAGTTAACCAGTAACATCATCATCCTTTTACTCACCCCCTGTCTCCCCTTATTCCCTCCAACCATCTCTGTTTTTTTTTTTTTTTTTTTTTTTCCCAGGACACAGACCGTTGATTCCAGGCAACTATCTCTCCCTCACTGCTATGGCCTCAGTGGAAAATTAAAGTCATTTGTTCATCTGAGTCAGATGCAATAATTCCTCTGCACAGAGCTTGTTATTCCATTATCATCTGGGTTTGTGTGCATGCAGCGTGCATATGTGATACCTAAGATGTCCCACTAGAGTTTAAGAGCAGAGTCATCAGGTGCCACAGTGTGAGTCATAAAGGATGAGTCAGTCACAGCAGGAGAGTTGGGATGATGTGTGTCAGACTTCAGGTCTCCAGACTGAGTTAGTTGCTTATGTACGTCCCCTTCAGTGAACTGAAACTCACTTGCAAGCTCATTACGCATCAGAGACTTTCTCAGAATCACAATCCTAGAATCACAGTCCCCAGCTACATTAGGGATATTAGGTGCTGTCCACAAGAAAACAAGTCCAGGTGAAGCCGCTAAAGTTTTTTGGGTTTTTTTTTAATCGTATTGGCATTTTATCCACACAGAAACTGCATTTTGAAAGCACTGACACTGAAGTGTAGAGTGGGAAAATCTCAAAATGCCACCCTTGTGTTTTTATGTAGACAACCAAAATGCTACTTTGGGAAAAAGATGATATCATAGTCCCAGCTCTCTCTTACTTTGACTCCCACTGTCACTGTCTTCCTCAACACTGTTGTCATCCTCCAGTGATTAGAGATTGTTTGGTCAAATCATTAATGTTTGCTTGTTAATATTTTAAGGCTGAATATTTGGAGAAGACTTTTATTTGCATCATAAGTCCACAGAGCAAAAAATCAGTTTGGAAACCATGAAACATAATGCCCAACTGGAAGACAAAAATGACATGCATTTCAGTAGGCGTTGATGAAGTTCACCAATTACCGAAAAGGGATGCAGGGAAACATTAACAGTGACACAAAGGTCATATACTGTAAATATATATGAAAAAAAAGGGTCAGAGTAGAGTCAGCAACTGAGAAGTTGAAAATTATTAATGGAGATAAACACAACAGTTCTCTGAATCTATACACTTATTCAGTGCAATACAATCCAAGCTGTATTGCTTTCCATAAACTGGTATGTGAATTGCTTTCTTGACCTGTACATTGTGCAAATTAAAATCACATTTCAGCTGGAAACTGCAGCCTCAGCATCTCCTCTCGTTAGTTATCCGTACCAGTCAAGTTGCTATGTATTCATCACGGCTACAAAGTCACACTGACTCTGTTTCCTGTGCACTTATTTGCATTTACTTTTTAAACTTTTCCAAGTCCCTGAAGCGTAAAAATGTTTTTGCAGTATTTAAATACTATGCCCAAATCGAAATGCACATAAAAACAACAAAAATCTTATGTTTATCAAAACAATATTTTTTTGTTTTGTTTTGTAGTCTCCCTCTTTCTATTCAGATTTTTTTGGATGTGCACATCAAAAATGTGCATAAAGCAGGCTGACTGAAATCCACCTTGTGTTGTAGTGTCTTTCGTCCGTGTAGAACATTCAGCTGACTCTCACCTCGCAGCTCCAGACTGGAACAGTTGTCAGACACAGACGCAATACACAATGAAACAACACAAAAGAGGGTGAGCAAAACCGACACACCATATAAATCTATTTGCATAGCACATGTGCATAACCATAAACGTGCACACACATTTCACATCTCATATCATGACTCCACACACATGCCCTAATAAAAATCTATACAATCAAAATAAATCAGAAATTAAAGCACCTGAGGCAGGAAAATTGGGCACAGATTGAGGTTGTGTTTTAATAAATCCTTTCATAAATGGACATAGGCTATCCTTCACATCCAAGGTTTATGTGCAATTTCCTATCAAGAAAGTGGGTCACTTTCAGATTGGTACTTGATATTGACACTTTGATTCACAGCTCTGTACACAGCATCAGAATTGGAAATGACTACAGGGAGAAAGAGGATTAACCACCCGTCGCTGCAGCACGGCCCACTCCTAGAAACATTTTTTTCCCTATTTTTTGGCAAGTTGAGTTTTATTCACAGTTTACATCAGTTGTCGTACGGCAAAGAAATAAACGGGACCAAATTAAAACATGCATCAAGTGAATAATTAGCCATTCAAATTAGTAGTATTACATCCAGTATTTCCTTTAATTTTATTATTTCTAGGCTTTTATATCATTTGCCTCAAAGTGTTTATATATTACTGTTACAATACAACATCATTATATTGAAGTACTTCCATTAAGCATTATTCCCTCAAAACTACAGGACTCCATCTACATTCATCCCTCTCAGAAAATAGTTAAAGCCACAAGCCCTTTCTTATTACTAAATTATTTTCATGTTATCCCATGGCTTCCTGTTGTGTTACTCTAATGCGTCCCATGATTACTGTGTAAGTGCATAATAACCACAAAATAATCACACTGTAATCTGACACTGCCCTTAAAATATTCAAAACAGTAATCAGCTTCCAAAACATTATATTTCCACTGCTTGATTTCTCTCTTGTGAATTTTATTTTATTTTAAGACAGTTTTTGTGGTACAGAATATTATAATAATTAATTCAGTTGGGTGATTTAAGGTCAGAGTGTGAACCTGAGGTGAATTTAACTACATAAAATGTTTTTAGTTGACCATAGTTCATTGTGTAAATGCTGACATGAAGTCTTGATTTCTCTATATTATGCACCCCAAGTGTTTGGGATGAAACAGTCCCTCCATCAGTCAGCTACAACAAACTGAATTATCTCCTGTTACATGGGAGCATTTATATAATATTCCCACTGCTGTTACAGTGGGATATATGGACTGAGAGAAACTGTGTTGCATTCCTCTTTTCTTCAGTCCTCTTCCACAAGCAGAGTGTGTTCATCTGGAGGAAGATGAAAGGTTGACTTTTGCTCACTGATATAAATAAATGGAGAGAGAAAGAAAGATGAGGCGAAGCCGTGTAGGAGGGGAGATATCCTTGGGGCAAAAGAAAGAGTATCGGAGAAAGGGATGAGCCGACCATAGGGAGGAGAGGAGGTGGAGGGTGATTGTGAGAGGGAGGTGGAGAATGAACAGAGGAGATGCCCTTGCCGGCCACTATATTAGGTACACGTCATTTACACAAATCTCTAACCATACAACCACATGGAAGCAGTGCACAGTATAAGGCATGTAGACCTGGTCACGAAGACCTGCTGAAGAAAGAAAGGTGATTTAAATTACTTGTGGCATGGTTGTTGCTGCCAGACGGGCTGGTCTGAGTACTTCAGAAACTGTGGATCTATTGGCATTTTCATGCACAAGCATCTTTAGGATTCACAGAGGATAGTCTAAAATAGAGAAAATATTTTTAAAACACCCACCTCTCTGGTCTTCATTTCAAAATGAGTAAATTTTATTCAGATTGAATGATCTCCTGAGACTTTTACCACTTTTTTATTTTACTATTTAAATCACTTACTAACTAACCTACTGTTTATCATGATTGACTGTGTTGTTTCTTGCACCTTGTTGTTGTAACTTTTAACTTGTAAAGCACTTTGGTCAACCCTTGGTATTTTTAAATGTGCTACAGAAATAAAGTTGACTTGACTTGAATTGAGACTGTATAAAGAATATAAAAACCTTCAACCCTTAAATCAGATGGGCTACTGCCAGAGGTCTCTGTACCTAATAATGTGGCTGTGAGTTTATGTATATAAAGAAGAATTAAGGAGAGAGAGAGAAAAAAGGAGCAAATTAGCTTTGGCACTCAACGTTCAGAAACACTGTTGAACGTAGTGTGAGTGATGAGATTGGGGGGAAGGATACCTTTTACTCTCACTAATGTAAGATGTGTGAAGATGTATGAAGGGGTACATGTTGGCTTGGGGAAAAAGATGATAGAAGACTAAGTGTAATGAATGATAAGTCGTGCAAGGTTAACATTCACTTTTAGTATATCCAAAAAAGTGTGATTTCTCTGCAGACTGTCTCCATAAGAATATCTAAAATATGAGTAAACACCACTGATAGCTTGACTGGACACAAACAAATGGCTGATACACCTGAGGAAAGAGCATTGAGCTTTCGCACAGTCTGATATTGAATATGTGCTTAAAACACAATTGTATTTATCGTCTTCGTTGACAAGTAGCTGATTAAGGTCATGAGACTGAAAGAACATGTCTCGGTTTCTTTGATTTATTTTTAAATTGGCCTCGGGTAAGTATTTTTCTTTTATCACCACTCACTCTAAACACAGCGTGGTATGTCGCAGATGTATATTATCGAGCCTCCAAGAAATGTTGGGATTTTTCTATTGAGGTTTTAAGCATTTAAAAAAGTTTTAGGAAATGTATCAAAAGTGTATGCATTGTGGGTACAAATCAGTGTTACCTGTGTGTTGGCTGCAAGGATGTTAATAAACAGAAGTCTTTCCGACAATGATGTTTTAATCCCTGAATATAAAGGTGATGGAGCAGCAGTTGGTCTTTCTTTATTGCCCCCCTGCAGGAACCCAAGGACCCTTGCTTTCTCCAAAATCATGTCCTGACTTCAAAGCCACAGCCAGAAGTTCCCTTGTTGTGCTTCCTCCACCAGGTCCATGAGAACTTTCTTCAGCTTGCAGCCCTTGATCCCAGGAGACTTAAGGAAGCACTGGGTGGTTGATCTGGTGTTGCCTTTTCAACTCTCTTCCACTGGAGCTGAAGGCTCTCCACCCTGCTTGGGAGCACACAACTGACAGCTATGTATATTCATTCTTCATTCTATTGAAAGCAGCTCCTACCCTCTTGTGGAACAGTCAGTCTGTCAGATGTGTCTTTTTTTTGTAATATTTCAGTGTTATATTATGATACTGCACTTTAATCTTCCTAGAGGTAATTTTCTTGTCTATCTCTTGGTTCAACTGCTTCAAAAACATTGTTATCCAATATGACGCATAGTGATTGGAATAAGACTACAAGCAGGAAGCAACATTAATCCTGAGGTCTGAAGTAATTTCAACATACCTAGGATCCCTTTGTTATCTGGTTTCATTCAGTCTAACATCAGCCGTCCTGGGCAAGATATATCATGAAGCCAGTTATCAGCTCTCTCAGGTAAACCTGTGTTCTCCTAGACAGTAGTTTATTATAACATGGATAATGTACCATGAATAATGTACTTTTGTGGAGAAGGGCGTGGTGGCATTGAGCTGCATCATGCGAGGTGATTAGCACAACTGTCAACAGTTGACTAATCACTCTCTCATATTCACTGTTGAAGCATCCTTGGTCAGATAATAAACCCCAATTTGCCCTCACTATCTGTTCATACTGAATAAGAATGTGTCACACAACCAAATTACTTACAGTCTGAGCAGCACAATGGGTGAGACCTGATGCATTGTCACATAAAAAAAAAAAAACATGTGACTTGGAATATTTCAACTGACTTATCAGAGTTGTATAACTGGTTGTCACAATTACCAATCAGTGTCAGAATCTTATTGACGTCACTGATATCCCAACGTCTTGATGTTGATTCAGAAATATAGAACAAAATTGCTGTTGCAGTTGTAGTCTGAGGTCACCTGCAGTTCTACAACACCTCTACTTTCCACAAAAGACAGACTTCAGCCATAGTTGATGGTAAAACAAAATAAATACTTGCGCTGCCTCTCTTGTCTCCCAGCTGGTTTCCAGAAATTACCACAAATCACACAATATCTATTGAGTGTACAACTCTGCAGGATTATTTTTATGTGTTTAAAAAATTTGTTAAAAACGTGATAGTAAAATTGTCAAAAATGGACTGGACCTCTGCATGAAGAAGCTGGGCTGGACCAGCATTGATTTATATGATATGAAAAGAGATGCACATATTCAGTTAAAGTGACAGACAAAATATTCAACAACTGCAACATAAACAATACGAAAAGAATAAAAGACAATAGACTTCTATATTATTTGAAAATAAGTGTAAACAAAGGTGACCACAGTACACTGGAAATAATGTAGGAATCAATTACATTTACTCTGGTAAATAGTGATGACCATTCAAAGTGCTTTACACTACACTTTTTCATTTAATCATACACATATTAATACAGTGCGTCTGTATGCAGTGCTTTTTGCATCACACATCATTCACACCCATTCATACGCTGCTTTTACACCTGCTGCCAGGAGCAATTTGGCATTAATTGTCTTGTTCAGGGACACTACAGGGGATTTCACCCTTGACCTTCCTGTAGGAAGATGACCTGTCCTGTTCACTTATCCACAGTTGCCCCAAATTGATTTTTATGTCCCGTTCATTATTAGAATTAACCAGATAAAACAACCATGTACAATCATCCACAGAATTGAGAAGGACATGCATTTATCAATCTGTCAATCCTTTCCATGTCCCAGCCAGGTGAGGCCCAACTCCAACCATACTCATTTATTTTTTATTTATTTTACTGATGAGGAACAAACAATTATAGACTCATGTTGCAGATTAAAAGAAAAGCTAAAATCATGCCAGACTCCTGAGAACTAGTTCATGCCTGATGAGGTCAATCTGACTGAAATGTTAATTTATTACCAGATGACACATTTGACGGTGTGATGATAATTTTTCCATTAAAGGACAAAAGATTACTTTCCATTTATCTTCAAAGAGCTTCCTTGTGTTGTTTTGGCCTCTGGTGATGAAAAAGAGTAATTTTGTATTTTCTTACCAACATTATTCTTTCAAACTTACATGAAAAGTCTGGAATAGAAACATGAGCTGACAGGTCTATAAAAAGGTTGTACATATCTCTAATATTCCACAATTCGTTCATGTCCCTGTCAGTGTGGAGTAAAAATGATGACAGTTTTTCCTGTCATCTGATTGGTCAGTTGTAGGCCATTGATAGATGTTGATCCGAGAGCTGGGTCGTCAACAGTTATCATAATTTAAATTCCTTATAAATCAATATAACAGAAGTTCAATACTGTACATCAATATAATGTTGATGGGTATCACAAGCCCACTTGGAGCTGTATGGTTTACCTTAGATTTGTGAAATTGTTGTAACATAAAAAAAAGTATTTTTTAATATCTGACATTTATTGCAATGATTATCGAGACTGACTCTTTGTGTTTTAAGCTATACTGCCTAGTTCTATTGACCCTCAGCCTGCAAAAGTAGTTAAGTGCCCATGTCCTGCATCATAGTGGTAAGAGATGATTGCTTGATTTAATTTGTATCATGGAATCTTCTTGTGGATGTAAACTTTTAGGATAAATTTAAAGCCATGCAGATGAACAGAAAAGCATGAAGTGGAAAATCAAGAAAAGGGCATGTGAGGCCATTGAAACTCCACTGTAATTAATAGCTGGCAAGTTGCTTCCCCAGCCAAACCGTTGGGAGGGGCTGACCTACATCACACTAATTTGATAGACAGGCACTGGATGGAATTGGGTCCAGTGAGATTTGGCCACTCGCTGGTCCAGTCAGTCACCTTCATAGAGTCTGACATCAGACTGCTTTCTTCTAATTCAAACTTCACATCCAATCACTTTTCATTTTCTCATAAATCTTGTTAGATCCCGCCTCCCTCCCTGTACTCCTATTAGGTGATTGTGTTTTAATTTGTAGGAGCGAATGAGCCGCTGCTGACATGTTACCCGTGTAATGCTGGAAAGAAGCAGAGCAGCTGTGACAGTTTATCCTCATTCACTTTTCACACGTGCACACAGTCTTGCTAACAAAATTAACCGCACCTACTTTTTGGAAATGAGATTTGCCAAGCTCCCAAATTCTGTCTTGACAGAGAGTGAAATACTGTGAGAAAGTGTGAAGATTAAAAGAGTGAAATCAGCTGTGTCAGGGCTGTTGGGTACAAAAGTTAGATGTGTGCCAACACTGTGATCACATATTCATAAGGTGATTCAGACTGAGGAAGAATGGGACAAGGGAAAGATGCAGACAGGAAATGATTTTTGTCTTCTTTTTATCAGAAAGGAGACACAGAACTTTAGTTAATTGTGGTTGCGGGAGATGTCAAAGCATTATCTGCATCTGCTTGGCATCAGAGTTGACTGACAGCTTAGATAGAAACCTTATCAGCAAGATAGAAAAAGTGAGAAGGGGATGAGGTAAAAAGAAGAAGAAGTGACGAAGAGGGAGCTCAAGTGATCAAAGTCAAGAAAGAAGTGGGGAAAAGGAAAGGATAGAAGAACAACTGGAGCAAGTAAAAAAAAAAGAGCAAGATTAGGGAAGAAATAAGATTAAACAAAACTATTAACAAAGATTATCTGTAAAATCAAATAAAGAAGCAGAAACAGACCAGGCCCAATATTTTTGATTTGTCATACCCCTTTTATCCACTGAGGACCAACAACATTTACTGTATGTGACCAAGTGTGGAAAACAGTGACAGTCAGCATCTCTTATATACACTCTTTATCTCAGATCCCTGTTGCCGTCTGTTTTGCTCTCCCATGCAATTTCTTTGTCTTAGACAACTTTTTCTTTGTTACTTTCATCTATACCTCATTTCCCTTCCTACCTGTGTTGTTTATCATTTTTTCCTTTTTTCTCTCCTTTTAAATCCCTCTAATATTCTGTATCACCTCTTTGTATATCCTCTCTCCCCTTGCTGCACTGTTTTTGTACCATTCCAATCATATTCTGATCACATCTTTATATCAAAGTTACCAACCCTCCAGGAGGTATTACTTTTATGTGATGAAACTTACTTATAATCCTTTCAAAGCTCTAAAGCCAAGGCTGAATATTAACACTCCACATAAACTACGACTTATACAATGCTTCTTTGTCAGTTTTCTGACTTAGAAAGTTGGTGTTCTTTTCGTTCCAACTAAATGCTCGGCACTAAATTTAACATGAGGTCAACAGAAGAATTTGTTAAAGCAGAAAGGACACAGCATCAGCATGGAAATGCACAGAGTTTAAACACACTGCACTGTATTTCGTCTGCTCAGTTGTTCTAGTTGTCAGGGCTGAACTTCCAGGCGCTCTTCAAAGTTCTGGTCCTGTAGCTGTGAGCAAGGGAAATGTCTGACTCTCATGAACCGTTTCACTCTGCCAATGATTAACATCATTATTAAACCATCCATCATACCGCTTATCCTTTGTCAGTTACATGGGCAGTTGAAAGCAACCCAAGGTGACATTGGAACTGAATTATTCTGCCTGTATTTCTTGTAAAGATTTTCAGATTTATAGTAGAAGATGAGTAGACCTTCTTCCTGTGTGAAAAACCAACAGTTGCTCAAGCAACTGTATTAGGGCCGGGTTGTATTTCCATGTTCCATGTTCATGGGGAGCCACTTCACATTTCTCCATGAGCATGCATGGAGACCCTCACTTTCATACTAAAAGTGAGGGTCCATGTCAGTTTAGTGTTTATGCATCTGTACGCAGTCTCACATTCCATTCTATTCACTCTCACTGATTCACACTAATTGATATGTTTTTATATTTTTTTGGAGTGCTGAGTTGTACAAGTGGGAACAGGTGAACCTCCTCCTCATATAATGCCAAGCAAGTTTCCATGGTTACTGTCTTCTTTGTTGTGTCTTTTGATCAAAAAAAGCCAACCAGTCTGGACAGTCTTGTGCTACATGGAGCATGTGTAGTTTGGCGCATTCAGTCTGCATGCATGAATTCAAACTGTAGGTGTGCTCAGATTGTCCATGTAAGGTCCACAGAGACCCCCGACGTAGATGAATGGATGACAAAATTCACGTCACGGTGAGGTGGTGGACATCTGCAGATACTTGAGTGTGTGACCGGGACCCTGAATTTAGCTGACTGCAAAAAAAAATTGTGGTTGTTTTCTCTTGCTGCCTCATGACTGGTTTATTGTAGCCATCTATCACTGTACAAGAATAATTGGCTTTTAAAAGAAATGGAAGAAGCCTTTTTTGGTTTATTGCATAAATATGCCCAAAAGAAAACAATCCTCTACAATGTTGGGCCTTGAGCAGTGATTTTTTTTTTCCCCGCTGGTAAACAAGCAAAAGTAGTTAAGGACACATACAAATTCATGTGTGCCATTTTCTTTAGACGTGCTGTTTGCTGTGATGAGTGAATCCACTCTGTGTGGAAGTGCCTGAAATGTTTTTTTTCTCTTGAATGGCCACCAGTGCATTGCAGATGCAAGAAGAAGTTTGTTTGTTTGTATGTAAGTAAGTCAAGCCACTTATATTTATTTATTTATGTCTGCCTTGAAGGGCTTTACAGTCTCTCCAGCAAGTGACATCCTCTATCCTTAGACCCTCACATCGAGGGAAAAACTCCACAATAAAACCCTTTTACTAGGGGAAAAAGGTAGAAACCTCAGATAGAGACACAGTGGAGTGGTCCCTCTTCCACGATGGACAGACGAGAAGTAGGTGTCACATGTACAGAAACAAGTTCAGCAGATTACAAACAAAACATCACATTTACAAAGAATACAAATCACTAACATATAAAAGGCAGGAATCATAAGAGAAACTAATAGAAGAGAGACAATTAGTCATGATCATGAAGACGTGGGTGATACACGGTCACAGGTCCATCCTAGGGAAAGATGGGTGAAATCTGAAACTGCATGGCCTGAAAGAGAGAGAGATCTGGTAAAGCTGGATGGTATTTACCTGAAATAAGGATCAATTAGAGCATCTTACTGAAGTTGTTACTTTGAACTTCTCTCTGTTGATTAACCTGTTTAATGATAGTGGCAGATTCACTTAGTCAGTGAAGATAAATGACTGCACTGATCACCCAGTGACTTTCAAAACATTGATTGGTCCCTTATCTTGACTTAAAGGATTCTGGCCGCAGAGGACAGAGTGACAGTGTTAATTCAGGCATAAGCCACAAAGTTTTACCTGTTCTCTTTGCCGCAGCTAATTAGACCAATAACAGTTTAATTAGCGAACAAAATGAGCAATAGCATCATTTACTTCCAATTGAAGTGGTAGCAGTAACAGCAATGGGACATTTAAACACATTACGAAAGCAAAGATTTACATTTTATTTTGCTTTATGTCATGCAAGCTTTTTGTTTGTGTCTAACTTTGTAGCACATTGTGGTCTTTCCCTGCATGTTTTAAAATACAACTTGTCATTGTAACAAAAATGTAACACTATAGGTTTGTAATCTCAGTCTTGTTATTATTTTTTTTCAGAGTGGCTCATTTGTCCAGGGACCAAAGATGAAAACCAGCCTTTGGTTAACTCATTTACGGAATTTACGGAACTAAAAAATAATTAAAATTGATAATATCTAATTTAAGAGATAACAAACAGGAAAAAAAAAAACAGTTGTTGGGCTGTTTAGTCACTGTGAAACTGAAATGATACCCACACAGTTCTGATGAACGTGGTACACCATATTTCTAAGTGCTAATTTCTTTGCAAAAAGTAATGTTAAAAAAAAAAAAAAAAAAAAAAACCCTGATTGTTGCACTTTTAGGCATGAATATTTAATGTCAATGAGAAATACTTGTCACGTCTTCAGGGGTTTTAATAAGAGTAACACTTTATTGTTGATGTTGTGATGCATTTCAGATTAAAATTCAAGTCTGAGCAATTTCCCAAAAAGCCTTTTATAAAAAAACTCTGAATTAATTCTTTTTTTTTTTTCAATTGGGGTTGATTTATAGGGTCAATTTTATTAATACTATTGTAGACCATGATACATACTGTATGTCTATATATTTAGTGTATTTTCCACTACATATAATCAACTATAACCAGTATGCCATCAGTCTACATTCTGCATTTAAATTGCACACTTCATCTTTTTCTGTCTATAGTCTTCTCTCTTTTTTTAAACAGAGGTGCAGGTGTTGAATTGATGGAATGCTTTTAAAGTAATTTCAACCTTTTATGTGTATGTACTGCAGCACAGGCAGCCGTGACTCCTAACCCAGATAAATACTCTAATTATCGCTTCTACCTCTCACAGATCACCTGTCTGCCCATCGTCTGTCATATCCATCATGCCCACACACACTCATGCACGCACGGACACGCATGCACTGTTTTGATGTGTCTGATCTGTATCCATCAAAACAAGTCAAAGTGAGATTTAGTGCAGTGCCCTGGTGTAACCATGGGCGAGTCCATATTAAATTGTCTACGGAAGTGGGCCAGATTGTGTTAGGCCACCCTATCCATTCATCTACACTAATGCCCTTTCTGTCGCCATCCATTTTTAACAGCTGAAGGGGACTGGAGAGAAGAGGACAGAGGACAGGGGGAGATAAGAGGGGAAGGAATGAAGAGGAAGGTTAAAAAGTGAAATATTTTAAAAGCAGAACGAGAACTAAAAATTGCATATAAACTTTGGAAAAAAAGATACAACTAAAGGAAAAGGAAGACAAAAGTCAACAATATATGCTGTCTTTGTTCACTGTATGCAATTAGAAACATTGTTATTTCAACATTTGCCATTGTATTAAATGAGCAAGCACCTGTAAGAATAATACATACATAAGGCCTAATGGGAAGAATCATGTCCTGAAACAGCTGTAGCTTTACCACAAGAGCTCTGTAGTAATGAGTTTAAGGTGGTGAAAACACATTCGCTTGGGTGGACACGTACATGCACACACACACACCACCAAAGTGTTTGTTGCCAGGGCAACCATGTGATTTATTTTCCAATTTAGAGTTAGTGAACATGCTTACTTACAACCGCCAACAACAAGCTGCACATAAATTACATTTGAGCTTAATGCGGTCTATTTTCTATTAAAACCAAAGGGAATGTCATCATCACGTATTACCAACATGCAAACTTCTGTATCAAGAAGTTGATTCTTTGTGTTCATTGTACAAGGACAAATATTCTCTGATAATTTTGTGCCAAAGCTAATTGGGAATTAATGTGCTTGCTTAAAGGAAAAAGAAACAACAAGAAGAAATTATGTGGGCTTCACATCCAAAAACACCCTTTTTCATCCATCTACCTTAAAATGAAGATAAACAATACGCGGATAGATGAGAGAGTCAGAAGGCAGGTGGAAATGTAATGGAATCAATTAGGCAAACACTCATGATTTATATTCTGTGTTGATTATATAGAAAGCTTAATTTACTTTCTTTTTTGCTCTCACTGATATCATTTATTTCTAATGTTTATGCAGTGATAACATATGTCCCCCTTTCCTCCATGTGACAAATGTGACCTGTTACATTCGCAGAAAGAGTGCGTGTGTGTATGTGTATTTGTGTATATGTGAAGAGCTGAAGTAACTTAATTATTAACTCTGACTATGAAATTTTAATACATATATAGTATACATAAACTGTATATGTTTCTGTGTATCTGGTTAAAACAGATTACACTGGGTTGGTTTCCATCAGTCTATTTTATATTCATAATCTATTTGTGCAGCAATAAAAGTCTCGAAAAATTGCATTTAAGTTTTATGCTTGAGGGAGGTGGAAAAAGTTGGCGTATCATAAACTGTTTCATGGAATAAAGGATGTTTAGAAAACAAGTGATTAAAAGACGTCACTGCGGCTTCCACTTTTTATTGCACTGGAGTAATGGCGGCAATGGCAGACAAGAGGAATAATGAGTGGACTGATGAGGGTGATGGAGAAATTATGTGCACATAAGGCCAGGAGAATATAAAAGGCAAAAAGGAAGTAGAGCTAACACACTTACTCCGCACAACTTTATCAAGGACAACATATCAATCCCCACCAGACTGAGCATTAAGTTTTGTGGCATGGAGTAAGTCTGTTGGCTTCCTCCTTTAGACGTCGCCACAGCGGATCATCTGCCTCCATCTTGTCCTCTTTCTTCTGTCCTCTTCTGTTTCACCAACTCATTTTTAACAACATCCATGAACTTTCTCTGTGATCTTCCACTTCCTCCTGCCTTGCCGCTTCATCTTCAACATCCTTTGTCGAACATAATCACTGTCCCTTGTCTGCACATGACCAGAGCATTTCAGTCTTGTCTGCCTTACTTTATCTCCAAACTGTTCAACCTAAGATTTCCTTCAAATATGCTAATTTCTAATCCTGTCCATCCTGGTCACTCCTGCCTCTTGTATTTTAGGCTGTTCCACTGTCTCCAAGCCATACATCACAGTAGGTCTCTTTTACTTTTGCCGTTGTCCACATCAGCCCTGACAATTGTTTCTACCCACTTCACCTGACCTCTTGTGCACTGTCCATTGCTTTGGATGGTTGACCCCAGGTATTTAAACTCGTCCACTTTAACTACTCTCATACAGTGGATAGAAGTACACATTAATGTGCATTTCCTTCTACAGAATGTTTGAAAATTTGGCTGAAAAGGGTGATGCATTTTGATGGAAAGCAGTTGAAATCAATGGACTTATTCATGTAAGGGAAAAAAGACTCTCGCTTAAGTTTCCAAATGCTTGAGCAACATTCTAATGTAATGAAAACCATTAGTTCCTCTTTCTTTTTCTTGCTCACTGCGGTGTTATTGAGAGGTAGAGCTCATCTGGCCCTCATTAATATCCCCGGCATTCTTGGCTCTGCATCTCTCTTCTTCTCTTTTCACAGCCCTTCACAGCTTCATCCCATATTCCACCCATGCCAGCCTTGTATGTGCAACACTCTCAGGCTTCAACAGCAATTACAACCTGCACCATTAAGCATTAAACACACACATACACGCACACTCAAACTCTTTCGTGCCCAACATGAGTCTTCCCATCCTTCACCTCTGCAGGCCTCTCATTAATGATGGACTCATAACAATCATCATTCAGTTGGTCTGGAGGAAGCATGGGAATGGATATCCATATTTATTTCCATCAGGGAATGTTTTAGATCTACTCTAGGATTTTTTGAGCATCAAAGTGAGGTACACATTATAGAATTCGTACTTGCACTGACAGATAATAGAAAACTTAAAACCACGCAAATATATTCTAACATACAAGTGAAAGACGGGCCAATGACTGTTGCCTCACAGTAAGAAGCTTGGTGGTGTGTATCCGGGCCCATGCCTTTCTGTGTAGTTTGCAAGTTATCCTTGTGTGCGTGGAGGGGTTCTCTAGGTTCTCCTGTTTCCTCCCACATGTATAAACACATGCAGCTAATTGGATACTCAAAATTGACCGTGGGTGTGAGTGAATGGCTGCTCATCTCGAGGGGGAGGGGGTTGCTGATATTGCACTTTCACATCATTGCACAGGGATAAAGGGGGTGATGTGTATTGAGAAGAGGGAGCTTGGCTCAGTGTGTGTGCGAGAGAGAGTTCAGTGTGGTTATGGCACAGGGAAAATGCTGTTCCTGAACTGGTTTCTCCTGGTTCCAATGGAGTTGTAAAGCTACTGTAAAATACACTTAGATTGATCTCTGGAATCATATTTGCTTTCCTTTACGCATTATTTGTAGTCTTATTAATGATACTTATGGCTCTTTCCTGTGGTGAAACTACTGAGTTTAGCCATGCCATTTCCCATATTTACTATGAGCAATATAGTACATGTAAAGCACATGTATTGTCCTTTTCTCTTAATTGGCCTTTTTTGCAGTTTATCACAATCATGGTCTTTAAAAAAGGAAAAACATCACCACTGTCATTCATAATGTATTTCTGTCAGTACCTGTGGTCACTGCCCATCGTCAATTCAACTCTCCGTGCTGCTGTCACTGTCTGCAGGTTGAGTCACTGCGACCTGCCACTACAGTAATGGAGGCACAGCTAGATGCTGGAACACACACATCATTTGTTGGATTCATCTATTGTTTAGTCTTAAACTGCACTTTGGTGATTAGTTATGATGAAGTCCCACATGAGCACTGATCAAAGTTTGTTTGTGTGATGTGCTTTGTTGGAAGGAAGCCATACAAAGATTGTGTATATGACAGTGTGGTGTTAACGTCTATTGCTTTGTATTATCTAAATCTCTTTTGGACATCAGCCTGCAAAGGCTATTCCACTGCTTTATTCATCCCAGTATTAAGCTCTTGTCTTGGTCTCTTCCTTCAAACTTCTATAACAGCGGCAAAGTCATAAACATTTTCACTTTTTCAATCTCTTGCTCTCCTCGTGTTTCTGAGATAACTCCTTTATCCCCTGCTTTCTATTTTTCATCACAACTTTATCCGCATTCATACCCTCAAACACTCTTTAAACTTGAAGAAATGAAATGCATGTCTTTTGGGGGAGAAAGGGAACTGGGTCTGGGTTGATCACCAGAAACTTTCTGACACACTGAATCACCTTTAAGCTGTTGCTGAATGTTTTAAAACAGACTACTCTCTCTCTCCTCTCTACCTTTCTTTCTTTTCAGTGGGGGATAAGTCAGGTCTTGTGTCTGCTTGTCTGCCGAAGCTTTGCAGGGAGAGAAGAGGCGGCTACCTGCTCTGCTCTCATCTCTTCACACTAATTAGGGAGAACTGGGTTTAAATCTGAATGTGGACACACATCTCCTGTCTGGCTGTGCACAGGTGGGTGTGCGGTTATGTATTCATCAACGTGTTCTTGGATGATTCTGTTTGTACATCCACAGACCTTGTTTTAGGTCAAATGTTATTAGTAAGAGATGTGCTGAGTGACTACAATGTGTCAGCCATATATGTGTGCTTGTGTGTGCATGCATGCGTATTATGGTGTGCAATGCAGTGGCAAGGCACCACAGGCGATGATAACGAGGGGGCTTAAGCAATGGGCTCTCTAGGACTAATCACTGCATGCATTTCAAAGGCGAGAACGCCAATTAAAACTGATAGGGCTCAATATGGGATTTTGGGCTGCCAGAACATCAACACATCCAACATGAAAATCGTCCTGCCCCATGCCTCCTGGTCAGAAGAAGCCAGTGATCCGAGAAGAGCCTCTGATAAATACATGGGATCTACAAGGAGCTGGGGCAGGGGTAAGACGGAGATACTTGCAGGGTCATTGAGAGAAGACAGGGATTTGTGAATACCCAGTCATTGTGTGTGTGTGCGTGTGTGGGTATGTTGAGGATCAGAGGCCCTGTGATCTCGAGCTTCTCTCGAGTAGGTGGAAAACTAAGTGAGTGTCTTTGATGTACTTTCACTGAGTTCTTTATTAGCAAAACCAAACTAACGCTTACAGGGGTTCCCTTTGCTTTTGAAGCAGCCTTCTTTTTGCCATGGATTCCACAGGATGTTGGAAACTTGGAGTCCAACAGGATGTTGACTCATATTGAATACTTTTTGCAGAATTCTCTGCACATATATTGTCAGAACTAGTCCACGGTGATGTTGCAGTTTACAAACACTATTGCCCATCAGCAATTGGGAAACAATTTTCTATTTCAAAATTGAACTGCCCAGCTAGGTTAAGAAGACAGTCAGACAAGAGACAAATGCTCAGCTATGCAACGTAGAGAACAGATATATCTTTTTGTTGACCCTTCACTCTTATGGTTTTTTCCCTCTGCATCTGCTTTATTTCCCCAACAAATTGCTAAACATTAAAGAGAAGAAGAGTTAGTGACATAGAAAGGTGCGACTGCAGATTGTTAAAAACCTCCACTCACCAATCCTGTTCCAAAGCACAACAGGAAACTACAGTGGCCTTCACATACCAGAAATGATGACGATCTTCTTCATTTGTGTAGTAAGCTTCCACTCTAAAATGCAAAACACATAAGCTGGCTGGTTTGTCCATTTTGGGCTGCTGTAGATACATGGTGGTACAAGATGGCAGCCTCTGTAAATTGAGGCCCTTGCCTAAATCATATTAAAGGCTTATTAAAATGCAATATATATATGTATATATATATATATATATATATTTACATAATTATACAAACAAACCTATGGGTAGTAGATTTAATTTCTGCCAGTAAACACACAGGACAAATGAGGAAATGAGGGAGGCAGGTTAGGATCGTCAAGTAGAATCATACTTAAACAGAATAGTTCTCGCTCTTTCCGTCTCAAAACTGCAATCAGACCCATAAAGGGTCTGAAATTGCTTATTAAGATAAGATTTTCCTTTATTGTCCCACAATGGGGAAATTCACAATTATATATGCAATGCAGATATGCAAATATCCGTGCAGTTTACTGCTCTTGTCACTGCATGTAGGTGTTTCTCTCTGACAGCCAGGTTGATTACCATTCATTTAAATTGTGTCAGTATTGTTGGTTTGGCCATGTACATTTAACACCCGTGTGGGAGGGACTGTCACTGTTACATAATTTTTGGACAGTGCAAGCACACTGTGGGCAATCCATTGATCACTCGGTGACAAGCTTTAACTAGCTACAGACCAGTGCACTGGTATGCGCGTGCAGACATAAAACAACTGCACTGTGCATTCTTAAGATATTGCTTCATTCTTTACATGATCAGAGGTAACAGCAGCAGGAAGCAAATGAGCAACCTATGATTTCTCAGCAAAGCTTTGCACGGTGTCTTGCTACTTTATTATTATTCAAAAGTACATTGTGTTTCGGTGCAATTTCTTTTTTTTTTATCAGACTTTTAGTTATATTACCCAGAACCTTCAGAATTGATAGTCATGCAATTTTGTGAAGGGATGGAGCATTTCATTGTCAAGCAGATTTAAAGGGATTAACACTGAAAGACATTGATTTCATAGAACAGATCTTCTGAGGAAGCTCTGCAGTAAATTCTAAGGCAAGGCAAGTTTATTTGTATAGCACTATTCATACACAGGGCAACTCAAAGTGAATAGACATTA
The DNA here is from genome assembly GCA_016785285.1 of Brachirus orientalis. Lineage (NCBI taxonomy): Eukaryota > Metazoa > Chordata > Actinopteri > Pleuronectiformes > Soleidae > Brachirus > Brachirus orientalis. The sequence goes on from JAFBJR010000175.1 coordinate 3,721,260, forward strand.
AAATCCTAAGTGATAAAAGTGACATTTGACATTGAAAGTGCATTTAAAATACAAGAATGACTTGATAACTAAGATGATTATTTAAAAATTTTAGAAAAAGCTGCCGTAAACAATATTTTTCAGGCCTGATTTAAATGACTGAATTAAGAGCAGAAGTTGAATGGATTTTCCAGATACACTGCAGAGCATCCTGTTTACACATACAGTACAACTTGCTGGAAACTCCATGCCTTTTTGTATGCAATAAAGAAAAGATCATCTCCACATGAGAGCAGTGGGGGCACTGGTGCCAATCTCAGTTGTCTTGGCAAAAGGCAGAGTCACACCCTAGATAGGTCGCTAGTCCATCACTTGGCCCACACACAAAGACAAACAACCATTCACTCTCACACTCCTACCTTCTGACAATTTAGAGTGTGCCCTTAATCTCTGCATGTTTTTGGACAGTGGGAGGAAACTGGAGAAAAACTCACACACACACACACACACAGGGAGAACATACAAACTACATGCAGAAAGGTCCTTGTACTCCACTGTGTGGCCCTTAAATTGATCTCAATATGTATTTCAAATAATGCTTTCATCCACCTTTATTTACAATGAAGTTTTTCCTTGTACTGTATATCTGAATCTTTTCACATTGTTACATTACTAGTAGAATGTGCTTCTTCTGCCACTGCAGCCACATCTTATCCAACTCTTAGAACAAATAGACAAAAAAATCCACAGTAATTAAATATTGCTTTATTGGATGAAAATCTGATCATATATCAAAAATCTGCTTTTAAAAAGTGACATTTGCCACACAACCACAGAGAGAAATAGGACAAACACTTACCAGTGTAATTAATATATAAACAGTATAATCATAAAAGGAAATCACTGAAGGTAATGGAATGACTGCAAAATCACCTAATTATAGAGCAGCCATAATTCAAAAGCTCTACCATGCGTCTCCACTTTAATGGTGGGTGGGTGGTTGTTTGAATGTGTGTCTACTAATGAGGCAGAGCACACAAGAAGTCTGCTGTGTTTGTATGACTGAGGTGAAATGCACAGGCTGCACAGGAGCTGAAGGTCAAAATGAGCATCTCTCATCACCAACCGCGGTGTAAATAAATGCTGTAGGTCACAGTCTGCCGAGACAATTTAAGGTGACATCGTTGCTTCTGAGGTGCGTTTGTGTCCAAGTGTACATATAAGTGTGGGAGAAGGCTAATATGCTCCGACAAGCTGATTTCTTGTCATATTGTTTGACATCATTAACTAATAAAGATTGATTGCCCTTTGTTCTCTGGCAATGAGTGTTTGTATTGTTACCCTGCCACCGTGGTGTGTGTAATGGAGACACACACACACACACACACGGGCGCACACACACAGACACAGACAGACAGAGAGAGAATATGTTTTTGAGAAGTTTAGGGTTTTCCTTTCCACAGATCTGACTCTGGCTGGACCCAGCCTTCTCCCATGATGCTTTGGAGGTGGAAATTCTGGAAGTACTCCAAGCGGTGGCTAAGAGACAGGGAGAGCATTTAATATTAGATTCATAAAACCCCAGATATACATATATAAACAGTGCATCTCTTTTCTGAACGTACCTGCACGGGCGTGGGCAGCAAGATTACAAATCTAAAAAGTGTTATTTGTTTGAAAAACCTTCTACAACATAATATTAAAAAAAATAAATAAATGAATATACTGCAAGTCTGGCAGAAAAAAGTAAAGAATTAAAAAGGGTCCACTGCACTGATTTTAATCAAAAAAAAAGTTTAGTTGACACTGTGATGGACTAGTGACCTGTCCAGGGTGTAATTTGCCTTTCGCCCTATGTCAGATTGGCACCAGCAGCCCTGTGACCCTCACATGGAGGATAAAGCAATAATAGATGTATGACCCATAACAGTTGTGATGATGTAATCAGGACTGTCTTGGCTTGGGACTAATACAGAAAACACGGGATAAAATTTAGATTTTTTTTTCCAGGGTTTCCACACCTTGGGTGACATCAAATTCAACAACTTTTCAGGACCAATTCCCTACAATTTAAGAACCGAATGTGTTGACACAACTTAAGGGCAACTTGTAAGAGCTGCTTTGCTCATGGTGAAGTGATCTTGGAATTTGCATTTCCCAGGCATCACATTGTCTCTGTTGCTTAATGTTACTCGTTAGTAATTATTGCACAAAAGCAATTCAAGCGCTTTTAATGACACATGTCTATTAACCCATACAAAACTTTTAAGGGCCTTGAAATTGTTTTTCACATTCAAACGTTCAAGGACCTGTGGGAAGCTTTTTATAAAATCTGTGTTTCAAAATTTCCCGCCTTTAAGAGTTTTAAGAGTGCAGTGCACTGTAAAAAGTGAACCTTAGATTCATCCTCAGGTTCACCACAGTCAATCACCATCTGAGTCACAACCTTCCATGGGAGGAAAGCTTATTTTTTGCATAAAATCAATTTGTCATGCCCTGTAAAATTTAAATGATCCGAATTTAAATTAAAAACTGTGTCCATACATAAAGCTACTCTATGATTTCAACACAAAAAGCAAAGGTCCTGATAATTTACTGTACAGTATAAATTCATGGTTCATTATCACTTTGAGAACCAATGATCATGACATCAGTTGATTAAATGCTCAATTAATTGTTCAGTTAATTTAGTTTATTCAGTTAACCTAACATACTTCCTAGCATGTAATGCATTTCAGACTAAAATGAACATTTTTTTGTTTGTAAAATGAATAACATTATGTGTGAATTTTTACCATGATAAAAGATACACGTATACTTCAGAGGACTGGCAGTCTTTATCTATTAGACAAACAGTGTGTGCACGAAGGAAGAAGTGAATGCTGCATACGTACAGATTTGAATTCTTATAACTCTGAGTACATTAAGAAGAGAACTGTTCTGAGTCTAGTGGAAATTATGGGGAGAGGAAATTCAGTTAAGAAACTATGTTTTGCTGTGAATAATGTTTGTGCAGATGTGACATCAAATGCCAGATGTGATACTCACAAGTCGGGTGTTTGGCCTTCCACTATCTCTGCCTTAGGAATGGGGTAGAGAGCCTCGTACGTCCGCTTCTCTCGTGAGCCGTGGATGGCGTATGAGTTCATCTTGTTGACGTTAGGCGGGAAGTAAGTCCAGGGGATGAGAGCTTCACCTGTCCACCTGCCCCCTGTGGTTGTGGCATTAAACACCATTGGCAGTTGTTGCTGGAGAAAGAAATAAGGAGAAATTTGAGAGATGTGAATTTCTAATTCTTAAAAAAAAAAAAAAAAAAAAGGCCCACAGTAACTTCATGATCCTACCTACCATGAATGCTTGGCGTACTCCTGACAGCAATAATATCAGGTGTTGTCCATGTCTTAAAAAAATAAAAAAAATAAGATATACTGTAGATGATATGTAATTGTTGTCTTGACTTAAGATGCCATACAAGACAAGAAAAATCAGTTGTAAAAAGATTTTTTTTTTTTGAATTCAACAAGTGCCAATGTATCTACAGTCTCAAATTATGAGTTGTTTAAGGTTTCTAGGCCAGTGTGTTTTCTACTCTGTTTACAATAAGTTAATCTTAATAGTTCATCCTGCAGCAGTTTGTGTTCTGCTGGCATTCATGATGGGTTAAAAACAAGTTTTTAATGTCTCCCAATGTCTTTACTGCAGAAATTAAAGGAGACGATCTGTCAGACTGCCAAGAATTATATCTCTTACAGATGATGAGGTCAAAATAACTCAAGGGTAGAAAATGTTAAATGGGGGTGGAGAGCGAGATCGGGGTCGACTCGCTACAGTTACTTAGTCTGCTGACTGGTGGCCCCTTGGGAAAGTGAGCTGAGTAAAAGATGTCCATTTGAGCAGAGATTTTGGTAAGAAGCCAAGTGCTGTAACATTGTCAGATGAGTATCTCCAATGATGTCTACTTCCTCAGTTAACATATGTGTTTCACTTTTCCTCTTCCTAACGTCAGAGTGTGCTGTGAAAAATAAAAACTGGTACTACAACATTTTTATTGGCATGGACACTGCAACAGCCTAGCTGGTGTACAGTATGTACTTACGGGCAAAGCTCCACTTCCAGGTAATTTTCCTTAGTGCTATCAAGGAAGAATGACTCAACAACTGCGGAGACATGGGGGAGAAAAAAAAAAAAAAAAAAAAAAAAGACCTTTAAAAGACCTTTAATCTAATAAAGGTGTAATTAACCTCATCAGCACCTTTTCCAGAAAAAAAGAAAAACAATTAAATCCTTAATCATTTGAGTCATTATTTTTAAGTAATAGTTCAACAAAAAAGTAAGAGTAAGTAAGTGCAAAAATAAGAGTTACATAACTAAGTAGTGGTACACTAAGTGTGATACATCAATTTTCAAATACAAGGACCAACAACCCTGCCCACCTGGCAGAGTACTCCTTATCTACATAGATTATAATGGGGTTGGTTTGCAGTTTAATAATTAACATTAATGAGTCCAAATATGTGGACCTTGTTAACCAGAAATCGACTATAGTTCAGGTCAGTTTGATAGGATTGTTGTTACTTAACCTCATTATAATGTTTAATTGCTGTATCACCTTAAGAATGATAATGCAATCATTATTATAATAAAACATAGACAGTCCCTAGTGTCTCTAATCTATTGGTCTAATGCAGAATTTTATATCCGCATGGTGTATATCCTAAAATTGCATTATATGGAATAAACCATTGATCTATGGCTAAAATTGCATGACTAATGTGCCTGCTATTGACCACTGGACATGATATTGCATGTATATAGCATGCACTCTAATACAACAGTCGTCAACATGACCTTTGTGAAGTTTTTGAAGTTCATACAGTATTTGAGTCAGGTTGTTTTACATTACAATATACAGAGGTTGTGCAGCTTCAACATTAGGATGTAAATAATGAATTTGTGTGCTTAAGATGTGGACAGATTTGAGATTGATGTCAGTTCCCTAGCTCCCTGTTCATTAATCTTTCAAAGCCTGTATCAACAGCATATTTACAACTAGAAAGCTGTATAATGGAGGATCATTCAAGGTCTGGACCTCCCACCTTCATAATCCCAAAGTCCAGGGAAGGGCTGACCGGGAGGTCCTGGAGGAGCTGCTGGGTCATTGAAGAAGGGACCATCCACCTCCATCTTCAGCCCATCCTGTCCAGGAGAAAAGATGATCCTGATAGGTTCATGATTCACGGGATTGCTGTCCCAGGTGTGCTCGATGGCAAACTCCATTTGTGTATGAGGACTGAAAGACAAAAAAACACTGATAATGAGAGTTGAATGAGTCCACAATGTCACAGTGCAGCAGCAATTAACTTACAGAGATGCACAGCACAGCAGGATGTGCAGAAGTGTCATACACCTAAATCCATAAGCTACCTCCATTATGCTGTTAAACGTCCAAAGCTCACTGATTGAAATAATTCACAACTTTGTCCCAGCTGAGCCTGCCAAGTCTTTATATACTCATTAGGTCAATAATGTCCGGGTGCAATCAGTAGCATTTACGACACGCCTCCCGCTCCCGCCACTCAGGCTGCAGCCGGACCCTTCTCAATAACTCATTAAGATACAAATGCTCATCGATTACAGAAGAAACGTTGAACTTTCAAACTTAACTAACCTGATGGTTGCGTTTTCAGATTAGATCTAAATATACTGCTGCAGTTTTTTTCCCCACGGAAACGTGAGCGTTATATTCACAGTGTAGTTAGCAAATCGTGTCAGTCGAAGCCTCTCCTCCTCCTTTGTAACTTCCTGGTTTAAGACAAAAGCGTGTTAAGTTGAAACATAATTTCTTTTAAAGTTCCCAAAGCATGCAGTCACATGTATTATCACATGTCATAACGTTGATGTTCAGAATATACAGTACATTATTTAACGCATGAATCTTGTATACGTGCAACACAAAGTGGAACCTTTGTTCTTCTCCCTTGCATACACGGAACCACTTTAGCGGAGCGCCTCGTTGCTGCCATTGGTTGTTATTTGTTTGCTTTGAAACGGACGGCGCAACAGAGCCGCGGAACAAAATACCAATTGTTTACTTTGATCTTTAAACAATTTTCTGAGAGAGAATACATTTATGAGACCCATTAATTCCCACTTTCTTTCAGAATTTTGTACTGTGCTGCAAGTCAGATTTGTGCTATATGTTTAGTTAGCTAAACCGACCTGAGATTAAGTAGCTGCGCCAGCTAAAGCTAGCTGCACCCCGTAACCACACTAATTAACACCAGCTCGTATGTGTTTAAACAGCTGTATAACACTGTACGCTCGTAAACAAACAAAACGTCGCAAATAAACAACGCGTTAATTGTACCTGATACTATCCGGGCGCTAGTTCACGTTGCGAGTTAGTGGTGCGCGTTTTCAAGCTGTCAAGACAAACTGTTTTGCTGATATAGACCGCCCCCTCAGTCGACATGGAAGCTGAAGTTGAGTTCCTTCGGGATCAAGGTAAGGATAATCCAGGGATGGGTCACACAAACAGACTGCATGTCAAACTGGCACAGTTTTACTGTATTTGTATAGAAAACAGAAGCTACTCTGTTATGGGATGACATAAACATACAGTTTGTGTTGTTTACTCAGGCCCAAACCACTGCATAGAGCATAGTTACAAAGATGTAGATAATCGATCATGTGTTATTAATTTGTTGTATCATAACAAATAATTAGGCCCCAATCATCAAGAATGCAGAATCACTAGCAGTGGCAAAGCAGTGGCGAAGGCCAAGAATAATTACCAAAATAAACATAATTTTGGGAATCTACAAATACCAGTTATACATCTTCTCTCCAATTTACATTATGTGAAAGAGGTTTTGCTTTTGGCTTACTTCGTTTGTGAATGGTATCGTTTGCAATGTAGGAACCTGCCTGTGAAAAAGTTGCATTTTCAAAATTGGTGAATAATGAATAATGTACAAAAGCGTGAATAATGTACAATATACCATATGTAATGTACTAGAGTTTGTGTACTGTATGCTTAGTACTTTAGTGTCTATCTGCTTGTTTTCAGTCAACAGGTTAAATTCAACTTTAAGCCAGTATCAGCATGGCCACCACACTCAGTCAACATCATCTCAGGTAAAAAGAAAAAGGAAAGTAATAATAATTTACTTTTAATAACTGTTCAAATAACCTTAACTATAACTTGTGTTCATTATGTATTCAGATTATGTATTGTGTTTTGTCAAGACATAACAAAATAGAAAGTACATGCACGTAAAATGTAAATTTATACATATATATAAATGTAATTTTATACATGCATGTATGGTAACCCTCACCCCCTGCACTTCTGATGTCCCTCAGGTTGAGGGGCAAAGACCAGCTGTGTCTCCTACACACTGGATCGCAGACAGAAGGTCAGTCATGATTTAAGTCTTTTGTTTTTAACAAAGGACATAATCCTGTTGCAAGATTTTACAGGATATAGGTATGGTATGAATGCAGCAGAGAGAAATAAATATTTCTTCCCTACTCCACTTAATTAATTTGTGTTACAGTATAATGGCCCCTCTGGTAGAAGAGTATGATCGACATGTGGATGAAATGATGGAGCAGCTGCAGCGATACCAGGTGAAAAACAAAGAAATAATGAGGCACAAAAAAGTCAGTCCTCACAGTCATATGAAATAATCCTTAAACCCACAACCTCATCATCTGTAAGATGTGTCACATTATAAATGTGCAAATGTAGGCTTACATTTGAGTAGGTAATGATAATGTATCAGGATATTGACTAATTAATAACATACACTTTTTCATAATGATACAGGCCCAGATGGCAGATGTCAAAGCAAAGTTGGAGAGGGTTGTTAAAGAGAATGAAAGGTAAAAAAAATGTACTGATGTTCCACAATATGAGACTGTATGATAACACTGAAGATACTGTATATGGTATCAGTCAACAACAACAGTTAAACTTTTTTAAGTGAAATGTTAAAGTGTATCCGGTATTACATAATTTTCTTACTTGGTTCATTTTACGCTAATTGACCTGCTCTGTAATTATGTGTCTTATGTGAGCTTAAACAAGTTTTGTTGATAATTAGTTCTTAATTAGGTTTTTTGTTGGTAATCAATGCAACCAGATCATTTACATTACAGCCAAATGAGAGTTTCGTTAAACATCGCAAACTCTGCAAATTTAAAACTATTTCTTCAAATCCTCCCTGTAAGTACTTCACTATCAAGCATCATTATCAACATTTGTCTTATCCAGACTGCATGCTGAGCTGAGGGAGTCTGTGGAGAAGCATCTCCATGCCCTGCCTGTGGCCTCGGGGCTAGAGGGCAGCTCACAGGAGGAGGAAGCAGTCATCAGAAACCTCCAGGAGCAGATCCAGCTGTCTGAACAGGTCTGCACATTTCCATATGTGATATCTAAATCTTTGTAGATTGTCTACCAAGATAACACATTTACTGTATGTGTGTGTCTGCATATTATTTTCCAAAAAATAATACAAAAGATGCTTGTTTTCTGTCTCAAAGTTTGTGTGCACACTGTCTGGCTGTGATGCATCCTGGCTTTGTTGCAGCTGTAGGAGACAAGAGTTGCTAGCATTCAGTTATTTGTGTCGCTCAACTTCAGCTGCTCTTAACTTTTCACAATACACTGCATTTGTTACTCACTTTGTCATCACACATGTACAGCAATAGCTAATATTTTTATATTCTAAGGGAAAAAAAAACGTATCTCAAATCCTAGACCAGAGTTGGCGGAGTTTCCCCCACGTAGCAGAGATCAGTTAATTACCCCATTCAACTCGCCCTGATTTTTACTCCAGCTGCAGAGCCATCTACAAGTGCCAGGTGTCAGCAACTCAAGTGAAAAGGTCCCTCATTAAACTGAACTTTAGAATGTAGCAGTGCATTATTTGGGGTTGACCTGGTGGTATTTATTTCATATTACCTGGGCGCAGACAGTTATTCTTCTTAGGACACTTCATTGATGGCTATACATCTGGGCAGTAAAATCAATGTGGTATCCTTAAACATAACCTTAACCACATAATGTCTAACCTTAACCTAAACTCTTAGCCCTAAACTTAATCATTTCCTCACAAACAAGGTTCTAGCTCATTAGGACCAGGTTCTGGGCACCATAAGGACTGCTGGTCCTGACAAGGTCAGTGTCTGTACCAGAAAAGGTCCTAAATAGCTACCATGGCGCTGTCCTTATAGTGAAGTTTCCATTATTTGTAACTGAGTAAAACATAGGTAATTTTTGGACCTGCTCCCTTGCCAGTAAGAAAACAAGCTGAGAATAGGAACATTTTGGAACTGGTTATGCCATATTATTCCTCACTGAATGAGTCCAGCTGCTTCCCATACCTGTTTTACAATTTTTGCACACATACCAATTAGTGATCGAGAATTTGACTTCTCCATTTAACCGATCCTTAATACACACCAGTAGTAAACTCACAAGCCGGGTGCAAGAGCAGTGGGCAGTACCTGTCTGCGCCTGGGGAGCAATGGTTAATTTGGTGCCTTACTCCCACCCCAGCCCTTGGCCCTTCCCAAGATTTGAACCAGCGACCTTCCGTGTACGAGTCCAATTCCTTTCCCCTTGTCTGCCCCTTTTGTTGAGTACACAAAGATATTTGATGTTGCTCTTCATCTTTAAATCTAAGGAGAAAGAAAATGTCTTTTGCCTGCATGTAGAACTGTGTCTAAATGAGTCTGCTCTTTTTTATGTGTATGTTTTTAGGAGCGGGCCCAGGCCATGGAGCTGTGGCAGACAGCAGCTCAGGAGCTGGACCGCCTTCAGCAGGTCTACCAGAAAACCATATCGGACGGACAGATTCATGATGCTCAGAGACAACAGCTCAAGGTTCAGCACTCCCACATTAACAGGCAGAGCCAGTGTGTTATTAGAACATCAACACAAGTTCACCACTAGTTTGAGCTATTATTAAAAAAATTTCATTAATTAAAGCGGTTTGGCCTCAGTTAATGCTCAATATATAAACATGAGCTAATTACAAGCAGTTAAGTTTTATTGAATGTCCCGCCTTTTCCCATCACAGGATCAGCTTGTTCAGTTCCAGCAGCACTCACACAAACTCCAAGTCACCAATCAGAAATTGGAATCGGTAAGTGACGGTCAATGAAGTGTGATAAATTTTTTCCTCCTAATTAGCCATACGATTGAAATGGTGTTCATTTCTTAAAAATAAACCAAGCTCTTATAATTAATCTTGCAACTAAGTGAATTGGTTTCTGAATTACTCCAGTAGTCAGCCAGAGCTGTATGGTCACATACTAGAATGTCAGCTCCCTTGGTAATCATCTAAATGTCCTAGATTTGTCTTTTTTCCTACATATACAGCTGCCCCCTACTACTCCTACAGTCATTGATAAAAACTTTTAGTGACACTTCTGTGGTTAAACCTGACCAAGGTTCAACCTTACTCATAAATAAATATGCACAGAATATTTTGGATATATTCATTCACATTAAAACTTGTAAGCACACAGACTCCTACCCACAGTGTTAATTTTAGACCTAACAGCGTGTGAGGAGACAGTAATACTATGCTACTCCTTCTGATGCATTTTTAATGAGAATAAGCCTTTTGCTTCACCCCTCTTCGTTTTTCACACATGAAGCCTTTTTCAGTCATTGTATGTGGGAACGACTCAGTTTGGGACACTGAATGCTTGACAAAGGCTCCCTAGGTTTGGTTTTTTGAGGAAGTTGGTTTTAGTCATGCCACACAAATGGCAGTCTTGTCTTTCTTGCCACACACAGACCAACCAGCAGCTTCTGAAGACAGTAACAGAACAAAGTACAGAGATGGAGCAACTACACATCCAGCTCAGGTAACTAAGTCAACCCAAATCAAGATATTATACATTCTATGTTATTATGTGCTTTGTTTACTGTTTTCACTCGAACCTTCTATTGTAGGCAAACTAAGGCTGAACTGAGGACTGCCACAGCCAAAGTGGATGAGCTTACCAAATTATTGCAGAATGTCCAAGACCAGATGCACAGATGGGTGAGGAGTGAGTTTAAGAAAGCTTTTTGAAATGAAAATATGTGGGTCTGGGTAAGTTGGTAAAGATGTGGTGCTTGATCAAAGGATTTAATCAGTCAGAAATGGGTTTTGGTGATATCATCGCTCGTCATATTTTAGAGACTCTTTAGATGGGTCATCACATCATTTAATTATTTTGCTATGGAAATTCTGGTTTCCTGCAGTTCTGCTTTGACATGAGCTCCACGTGTGCGTGTTTGTATTTAGGAGGAGGATGTAGCAGAGTCCCGAGGAAGAGAGGACGCAGCTGACAGACGGCGCCAGCAGCTCCAGGCAGCCTTGAGCCAGCTAGAGACCAGGTGAGCACAATAAACTGTGAAGTATCTAAATTATTTATTATTTCTGTAGTAGTAGTAGTAGGAGGAGGAGGAAGTCTTATGGGTGAACCTCCATTCTTTTGTTAGTTTAACACGATTAAAAGAAGTTGAGTTCATGGTGCACCTTTTACAGCTGAATCTCTCTTTATCTCTTTTCTCCACTGCCAGGCTAAAGGCTACATCTCAAGAGGCAGAGTCCTTTCGCAGAGAGCAAGTGGTGTGGGAGAGAAAGTTGGGTGAACTCCAGGCACGTTGCACCACCATTGAAGAAGAGAAATTTGAGACCATGGACAAATTACGAGAGAGTATTCAGATGGCCGAGGAAGCTGCACTGCAAAAGGACCAGGTGAGAGCAGTAGCTTTTATTTTGTCTCTTCCCATATTACTCTATCTCTTTTCATCTTTTTTTCTTCTCACCAAGCTTTTCCCCCTCAGTCTTTTTACATCTCTGCTATTCTTTTGATAAATGTCTACAGCCTTTCAGCAGCTTTTCTCACTGAAATGTGAGGCTGTGCCTGTCTTTACTCTCTCCCTTCAGGCCTTGTTAAGAGAGAAACAGAAGATAGAAGAACTAGAGAAGACGAAGGAGGCCATCAAACAGTTGATCCAGGATGCCGCAGTCCGCACCAGAAAAGAAGTAGGGAGCTTTTAACTGCAAAACACAAACATCCTCTGCAGCAGAAGGAAAGATTGAATCTTTTTTCCATCCTCATCCTCTTTATCTGGTCTATGACATATCTATTAAAAGCAGCAGCTCTGTATATTTGTGAGCGCTTGACTTGGACCTGAGTCAGAACACTGATTCAGCCTTGAGCCAGGACTTAACTGCAATTTATTAACTACATTTGACTTGATAGTTGTAGAAGACGACTGTTTTAGTTTGTTTTTGTATCAGGCGAGAGTGTTTTTGCATCACTTTTAATGATCCCATGTTGTTTTAGAATTGCTGTGTTCACAGCTTACCATTAAACTCTTTAGGCAAATTACATTAAGATGCCTAAGGAGATACTCTTTAGGTATGTAGAATGTAGACTTTCTGTAAACAAATTTTACATTGAACTGCAGTTATATAGTAAATAACCACTTTGATATGCTGTGTGTCATATGTGTTTAATGTGAACCTTTTTTATTAATTTGTCCATCTTGTATTTTGTTCCTTCATTACTCAATTTTGAAACTTGGCTCTGATGAAATAAATTAAAATTTCTTTAGTCAATTTAAATTGGCCTCACATAGTTGTACCATTTCCTCATCATTAGTTTTTTTTAAACACAGTAACTCCAAGGCAAAGCACTGCTGTTTCCATCTGCCTTACTTCAGTCAGAAACATGGTGATTAATGCTCTATTAATGTCTTTTTCATCAAGCCCTTCAACTGTTTAATCCTGTTAATGAAGCCTAGTGCGACTACATAGCTGGCTGTCATCTTAGTCTCTGGCTGGCCTTCAACAGAAGATGAAATTTCAAAAGATTAGGTGTTGATGTGTAGAACTTTTCCTAAATTACCTTTTATCCTTTAGGTAACAGGTATTTTTTGTCATGGAGCTGGAGGTTAAAGTAAAACAGTGCTGCCAAAGTGGGAGTGGTTTTCTTTTTTAATAACCTTGATCTCCACTCGCCGTCATTCTGCCTGAAGTCATGCAATGATGGGATGAAAAATGTTATGAGAAATTAATCCCCAAACTTCCAAAATTAGTAGTCAGACCTCTGACTTACCTCAGGACTTAAGCACCACCCAGACAGTTTTGAACAAAGGGTGTATTTTCTTGTACACCCACACAGAAACACACAACAGTTTCTCTCAGTTCTTCTGTAAGTATCTGCAGGAACTGAACAACAGCTGAAAATTGAAGCTTGTTTCACCTTTCAGAATCAATTACCTTTTGTGTTTTGCTTTGATAGGCCACAACTCCACAGCTGCCACTATCACTTTATATTTACACAAAAATAAGTCACATTTTTTAATTGCAGCTCATAAGTTATTATGCATACCTTAAATATTTCGGGCATACAATACAGTTTACAAATTATACTCACTGATGATTATCTTCCCCACATCGGTATAGTCATATTTGTTTTGTGTTACTTTTAAGATGCAAATGTCAATCAGACATTTACTTAGAGAATTCATTACAGCATTACAAAGTAGGGCTGCAACGAACAATTATTTTTCTACTTGATTAAGATTTTGATTAATTTCTCAATTAATCTATCTTTTATGTGCTTTAAACTTATCACTATTGATGATTTAGAACCAATTTACTAACCAATTAAGCATAACAGCCCTAATACAAAGTAAGAGGTGGATGTGTTTTGCATCATGACCTTTATTTGTTTGGTCTAATATTGCTCTTAAACACATTATTGTCATTCCAATTTTGAGTCAACTTTCTCTATTTCCCAACTTATCCCAATTTTAACTATAAAGGCAAATATTTGATTGGCAATAGCTCATTCCTAAAAACAAGGTCCATTCTGGGAAAAAAAAGAAAAAAAAAAGAAAGCAAAATGACAAACAGTAAAGCTGATCCAGATCCAGTCATTGCACATTTTTGAGCTTCTTGACTTTATCTTTGACAGGTAGAAAATGTGCGCAAGCAGTGCAATGTTCAGATCCAACGTATGGCTGAGGAGCTGACTGCACTGCAGCTGGTAAGACCCTTTCCTCTCAAGACAAATTCTTTTCATAATCACACAAAATCAGTTTTCTTTTGTCTGGACCTGTCTACTAATCCTTTTTATTCTGTCTCTAACCCTTCCTTTTCCCCTGACTCTTCTTGTTCTCTCTTTCTGCCTGTTTGTAGGAGTGTGCAGATAAAGAATCTCAGATTGAAAGGTCTATGCGCGAGAGGAAAGCTGTAGAGGAGGAACTGGAGAAGGTTGTTGACGATGAAAATGAAAAAACAAAAAAAAAACAAAACAAAAAAACATTTGCTAAGTCTAGGTCTAGAGTTTAGTGTTTGATTTTATGTGTGTGTGTGTTTTTTTTAATAAATAAATGGGTTTGAGGCAGTACTATTGATTGTTTTAATGCTTTGTGTATTAGGTGTATAAGGAGGACAGGGCAGAGCCAGAGTTCAGGAAGATTGATGCCCTTCATCAGAGGTGTCTAAATGCAGAGAGGATGAAAGAAGACATGAGCCTCACTCTGCAAAGCACCCAGAACAAACTAAAAAAGATGGACATGGAGTGAGTGGAATAGCTAATGGTTTTATGTGCAGGAGTTTCATATTTATTCATATTTATTCTAGTCCCTTTTACATCCAGAGGCACATAAAATGGCAGGCATTAGTTGTTGCCTATGTAGCCCTATCTGTTGCCAATAATACTAGTGATTATAGTGAACATCTCTGTTTCTCACCTCTTTTCATCTTCAGCTACAGTGAGGAACTGTCCAGGTGTCAGGAGGAAGTGCGGCGGTTGCAGGGCTCTCTGGCTGCAGCCAGGGATGACTGTGTTACCATCAGTGAGGAACGGCTTCAACTGCAACAGGAGAACTTTCAGCTCCGCAGGGAAATGGATGAGTTGCGCAAAGACACGCTGCTGGTCCAGAAGAAGGCCAAACAACATGTAATACTATGTATATTACAATATTAGTAATAATAATTAACTTTGATAGTAACGGTATTTGGACCTGTCCAGGGTGTACCCTGCCTCTCGCCCTATGTCGGCTGGAGTTAGGCACCACTTCCCCCCGCGACCCTCAGTGGATAAAGCGGTAGAAAATGAGTAAGTGAGCAACGGTATTTGCTGAGGTGACACTGCAGGAAAGCCACACAAGGCCAAAATGCTGGTCTGATCTACAATAAGAGTAGAAGAAGAAGAAAGGAAGATGTGCACCAAACAGGACAGTAGATGAGCAATCTTTTCAAGACGATTTATAATTTATACGATTTATAATGGTTTAGCTGCACTCTTTTATAATTTTAGGATATTTATGGAAAACAGATTAAAACAAGGATGAAGAATGTTGTAACATTTTTTTTTATCAGTTAAACCTGTTGAAGGCATGAATGACTGGAAACTCCAGTCAATACGTTTTACTAAAAGCTAATGAAGTCATCCTTGTGTTGCTTTGTTAGTTTAAAGCAGAACTACCAGAGCAATTCATCCTCAGTGAATGTCCATACAAACTTTCAGGAATATACACTGCTTCAGTCCAGTCTGTTTGGACCAAAGCAGTTCACCAGCTGAGTAAGTGACCTTTAGAAAATAAAGCCATGCTGCTGACTTGGCTGGAAGGAGTGGCCTTAATTGCTGAATCAAGGGACAAGATTTCCTGACTTAGTCCCGAGTGTGACTCAGTCTTCTCAACCCCGTATCCCACAATTCTCTCATTCTCACAGTTATATAACACGTATATGACTGACTGTGCACTTACCACACAATGAAGGTCAGAGACCTTTCAAAAAGCCAGTCTTCTAGTTTGTAACACAGGATTTTTGTCAAAAATTGCTTGTCCTCAAGTGAAACTGAGATGAGCCTGATATGTATTGTTCCCTCAAATGGCTCTCAAAGCCACTGACAACAACCTTTTTATTGCTTGAGTGGTAGTACTCATGAAAAGAAAATGAGTGGAGTGACCCTTTTGAAGGTGGAAAGCCATTAGTGATAGAAATACTTACACAGACAGTGGGAAACAATGGTGCACAGTAAAACAGTTTTCGCAACAGCCATGCTTGCACCAATGTAGACTTAATTTTATTTAATTCACCTGAAGTTAGCTGTGTTTTTATCTATTTAAAACAATCTTGGATCCCCTGCCACAGGTGTCACAGATGGAGCACGAGTACAGCCTAAAAGAGCAGGGACTTGAAGCGCGGGTGAGGGAGCTGGAGGAGAGCAGCCGGAGCTCCACTGTTGATCTGACACGCCTCCTTACAGCACAGCAGAAAAACACTCAGCGTTGGAAGGAAGAGGCTAAGAACCTGGTCCAGGCCTTCGAGACTAAAACTGCAGGCCTCAAGTAAGACTATATAATAAACATTTAAATATTCTGAAGATTGGAAACATAATTTAAATCCACAATAACTAATGTTATTGTGGATTTAAATGTTGTTCTTAATGAGCGTGGGAAAGGGATAAGTGAGTAGAGGAGTCCTCCATATGTCAGTCTCACCATTAACATGTCACATATTCTTAGACAGTGGACCTCTAAGACAGCAGACATTGTGGTCCCCTATACGAGGATGAGTGTACTATTGTGAACATCAGTAATCAGTAAGCATAACATATACAGTGTCTTCATTATATAAGAACCAAAACATTTCACTGTCTAACAGCTTTTATTCTATAATTGTATCAGAAAGACTCAATCACTGAGGATAAAGCAAAAGCTGAGATGCATTACTCAAAAATTTGATAATGACTGAAACAAAAATTGACATCAGCAGTGCTGTGCTAAGATTTATTGGACCTATTGAACATTTTGAAACAATTCACAATAAAGTAACAATCTAAATGTTCTTTTTTACGTGAGAGGCAGCTTGATTCTTATCTGTTCCTTTTTTTTTTTTTTTTTTTGTCTTTGAATGTATCAGGGCAGAGCTCAGTCGGCAGAAGCAGCGCTCGCTCGAGCTAGAGTTGCAGCTTGAAACAAATCATAATACCATTGCCGAGGTATGTGTGTCGTGTGAAAGATTTGCTAAGCTGAGATGGTGACCAGTTCTAAAAAAAATCTCTGGTCTGTGTCACAGGATAGCTCACCTGATTGAGCTGGTGTGGCTAAGGCTGTGGCCCTTAGCAGCAGCTTGGGTTCAGTTTTCTTGCGGCTCTCAGCTATGTGTCTCCCCATCTCTCTCTACTTCTTTCACACTTACTCTTGCTATTGATTAAAGACAAACACGTAAAAAAACATGGTCTTTAGGAGAAGGTGTAAGATGGGTGTCCTGCCTCATGTTATATCTTCCACTTGATGGGAGGAGCTGCCCTTTCCTGTTCAGGCATGTTCAGCTGATGTTAGCTTCTGCAAATGTCAGCCCTCCTTTGAAATTTTGCTCAGACAAGCAGGTAAGAAAGTCAGGAGCAAGAGGCATTTCACAGAAAACCTGCAACATTAGCAGTAGGTGCTCGGCATTCTAACAGCATGACAAAGGGAACTGGGTACAGTTCAGTTTCATGCAGTACATATTTTATACTGTGTGCGTGTAAGGAATAATACGTTTAGTTGCACAAGGGATAATGAGAATAATCAGAGTGAACATCTGAAGGATTTCTGGGTTCATAGAATGTGTAATGATACAGGAGCAAAAGAATAATACTAACATTCACAGGAAGTTTTCACTAACATTCACAGCAAGTCCACATATGCAAGCAAGAGAAAGCACTCAGAGAGCACAAACCTCCACCTAGGTAGCTCAGTTTCCCATGATTTTAGTACACTTTCTTTTCCTTGTTAATTTCAACACCCAAATCTAATATTTATACTGCTCAAAGCCAAACAATCAGATTCTCCTTGGAGGAGGTAAAAAATAGCCAGCAGAGCAAACCATTTTCACTAATGGCAAGTGTTAATACTGCATATATTCTCTTCTCTTGGTGTTTGGAAATATTGGACATTGAACCTTTGCATGGTTGACTTTATGTAATTAATTGGTGTGTGTGTGTGTGTGTAGTATGAGAGGCAGCTTGCAGAGCATCAAGAGAAGTCAACTCGTCTCCAGAGACGACTGACACAAGCTGAACAAAGGGCAGCCACTGCTACTCAACAGGTGTGTGTTACTTGAAGAGACATAAAGAGATTTATAGAGATAATGTGTCTCTCACATGCAGAGGTACATTTTTATTTCCATTTTCCTGTTTTTTGATGGACAAGTGAAGTAACTTACATCTTTATGTATTTTATTTTTTTACAGCTGAATCTACTGAAATTGCAGCGAAGGAAAACCTCCACTATTGATGTAGACTCTGTATAACATTTACTTGTCCCTATCAAAGCCATGTTAATTTTTAAGACATTTTGTGAACACAGATTTTCTTTATGTAGAATGTAAGATTACCTTTTTTACATTTACAAAATAAAGACCTTCACAGTACACTGTCTTGTATGTGTTGTAAGTGTGGACTTTTCAAACTGCCTGTTGTTAAAAAACGATTGGCCATAACAACAAAAAAGTAATGTGATTTTAAAGGGGTCGCTTTTTAACCAGCTCTAATGGTATTTACAGTAAAAGTACAATTATTATACAATATTAAATTACTCTGAACTTTCCGCTATTCACTAAGGCTTTATACAATACTAAAACCAATTAAAACTTGTATTAATGTGGCTTATTGTGCTTGTATTATATGCAGTCTGAAAGTTTTTGTGGTACATGGCGAAACCTAACACTAACGTGCTTTTGTTTGGTTGTGGTGCATGCCGGGAGAGGGGGCAGTTGCTAGGAAACTGTAAACCTCAGCTCAAACCAACAGCCACTGCAAGACAGAGACAAGTTTTATGAAGACATACGACTGCAAATTGATTAAAATACAAACAAACAATTCGGAGCAGGATACTTGACACGGTAGGCATGTTTGGATACCTTTTATACTCCGCTATAATGTTTTAAGACCATGGTTGTGTAATACATTAAAACAGTAATGTCAAATAAAGCATATTAACTTAAATAAGGTGTGACATCAATTCATGCGTCAGACATTTAAGAAGTTTCTCAAAAAACTGGGACGCGTGTTCAGAATAAAAGCTACGTAACTGATCCGAGCTGCGTCTCGCGCACGTCTTGTTCACACCAGGCGCGGGTCCTCTGCTTCAGATAATGGTCATAAATAATATACTTTTAAAAAAGTATGGAGAGAAAGAAAAGTCATGTGACAACGGCACCTACTGTACCGTAGACTCAACTAAATACCAGGACTTTAGACAGTGAACCGTACATTCGCCGGCCCTGCGAATATTTCAAAGTAAGAGCCACGCTGAAGAAATGAATGGGTTAATAGCACCGACACGCTCGAATGCTTTTACTTTGAAACTGGTACCGAAAAGTGTTAATAGATTTTTGTAATTAAGTTTCAAAATCTTGAGAATACTTTTTTATGTGGATGGGTTATTACTGGCAGCATGTAGACCAGTCAGGCAATTTCCTTTGTATCCTAGAAATGGAAACAGACATAATAATGTTCAAATTGTTACGTTTTACACTGGGCATGTATGGACCAAAAGGAAGGAAGCGGAAGCCAGGTTGCAAAAGGCAAGGTGCGTGCGGTTTATTAACAAAAGGATACAAAGAAACTACTACGAGGTGAGCCAACTAAGAACAAACAAAAGGCGAGGAGACTGACAGGCTGGCTGGGCGAGTTGCTCCCGGGGTAACTAGGAAAAAGGAAAAATACGAATGAGAAAAAAGGGAATCAAAATGCATAGAGGCGAGCAGAGCAGAGTGGAGACTAGTACGTGTGAGTACCGGTTTGCAAATGTGACGCGCTGACACCTGCTGCAAGGAGGAACCAGCAGATAAAGACCGGGGGGGAAATCAGGGAAATGAGCAGCAGGTGTGTGAGGAGGGACTCCGCCCAGCAGCCTGGTCAAGTCTCCTGAAATAATAAAACAAAGACAGGGTTGCGCAGGAAACAGAAGACTTAACAAAATAAGAGACAGGAAGCAGGGACAAACCGGACCCTGACACAAATGTTATTTTGTGACTAAAACAATATGTTTAATATACTGTTTATGAAAAAAATACTTGGTCCTTGGGTCTCTCTTGATCAAAGCTGTGATTTAAGATTTTGGCGAGCTGCAGAAAATCTAAAAAAAAAAACAAATTAAGAGTTTAAATTACACACTTGCAGCATAATCTATCTGAGCTAGACAAATAAGCTTGTCTTTAGTTTATTGCCACGTTGTCTTTGCTAAACAGTGATCTTATGTCAGGCACTTTTTAGTATAATTGTCCTTCTCTGTCCTGCATCCCTGACCCAGAGATTGCGAGGATTCATGCCATGGCCTCTGCATCTGCAAGGTCACCACTGTCCTGTCCCCTTGGCCAAAGTGGGGATAATGAGTTTACAGGTAGGCCTGCTTAATATATGACTTTTTTGGGGGGGTATTATTGAAATGCACTACTAGCTCTGTCTGACTGAAATTCATTTAACACAGACCCAGAGCAACTCCACAAGCTCCCTGAACTTCAGAGGTCCTCCAACTTCCCAAGACCTCCGGTCCATGTCAAAGATCCACAGGTATGACAGCAAACTAAGATCAAACTGAGACAAGAATATAAAATGTGCTATTTTTACAGCAGGCAGTTTGACAAGTATCAGTAAGAAATGATCATGTGTAAATAAACAGATGACTGACAGTTACTTAGTTTTTGTCTCACTGTCACACTGTTCCAGTTGATGTGGACTGAAGAGGCATAATGCTAGTAATAACACCTGTGCGTTTCCTTCTAAAATGTAAAAGAAAATAAATAAAATAAAATAAATAAAAAATACTAATAACACATATTATCTTTAGCCCAGGCTTGGCAGTTATGGATATTTCATATTGTTGATGTCACTTTCTTCACCTTATTGTAGGCTGTGCTGAAGAGGCCGGTGAAAAGAAAAGACTCTAGTTTCAATCTCTTAAAAGCACGGGAGCGGATGTATTTCCCAGGCTGGTACACTCAGTCACCTTCACCTCAGCAAAGAGAGCGGCAACACAGGACACGTACACGGTCGCCTGTCCACCTGCCTCCTCTACCAGCCACTACAAAGGTCAGTGACATACTTTTATGAGATGAGAAACCATTATTTTTTTAAATTGTCATTGTGTAACATTTAGGATAATTCATTGGAATAAACTGAAGATACTAACCATAAGTATGCTTGTATAGGTGTATAACTGATTTAAGAAAAGGAAGTTGTTTGTTTTTCGTAACCTTAGAACAAACCTTTTATATGTACTTTAGGCAAGGCCTATCTTTGCAGAGGCCAGCATTTTGTGCTCCTACTGATATGTTTTTTGTTTTTTTTTTATGCAGGTTATTATGCAGCATAGTGGAGTAGTGGCTAGCAGTGTTGCCTCACAGCAAGTAGTTTGCCAGTTCAAATCCTGGTTCAACCAAGGGATTTTCTGTGGGGATGTTGCATGTTCTCCCTGTGTGTGTGGGTTTTCTCGTGGTAGTCCAGTTTCCTCCCACTGTCCACAAACATACAGAGGTTAATTGGACACTCTAAATTGACTGTAGCAGAGAAAGTGAATGGTCTTTTGTCTCTTTATTTTGGCCCTGTGACGGACTGGCGACCTGTCCAGGGTGTACCCCGCCTTTCGCTCTACTTCAGCTGGGATTGGCTCCAGCTCCTTGTGACCCTCATGTGGAGGACAAAGTAGACAATGAATGAATGAAAGCTTATTATACAAATGAAGAAGATAGCACCACCCACATAAATACAATGCATAAACCAAACGAAAGAGGAGGAGGAAACAGCAGGGAAGGTGGAAAATTAGAAAAGTGAAAAGAGTTCTGGTATGGTATCTGAAGGCCACTATAGTCCTCTTTTTGTCTAACTTTGCAGTCTCACCATTTCAATACTAATTTTGACACTGGACCTGTAAAACATCTTCAGTGCATGATGATGTTAGGTTTCGCACCTATCTTCCTGCTTGAAACCGATGACAAAACATTATTATTATTAGTACTGCAGTTACAGTATACTTATCTTGGAAAACTCAGATTCTTTATGCAATTTGCAGACAAATGACTACTTGAATGAGCTACGATCAGAGAAAAACAAAAACTTTTTCTTTATGTCTTTCAGTCCCAGAAAGTGTTATCAACCCCCAGTCTACCGAAAAGGCCCTTTTCCATTATGAGTGGTGAGCAGCTGGACACTTCCACATTTAAAATCTATGAATACAGCAAAGATGACTTTTTGATGATAAGCCAGGAAGGTGTGGTATCAGTACGAAAAGATGAGTATGACTTTGTAACCCTGGAGCGCTGGGAAGAGGAGTACAACCACCACTGTAAGATTATCCGCATTCCCTTTTTTGCTCACTTCAAAAAGTGGAAACCTTTCTATATCTGGCGCACCAAAGTTCGTGCCAAGAAGACTCATTTGGCCAGGGAGTTCCTCCGAAAACGCTTGTTCATTGTCAATCAGGTAAGTGACTGTGTATAAAGCATTTCCCTATTTTCTCTTCACTTAATAATCTATCTAACTATGCATTAATATTCAATCGAATTATTACAATTTGTAACCTATAAGTTTGGATATGTTGGTTTTATTAACATGTGGAACTGTCACACTCTAAGTCTCTAAGTCCTGCACTGATGGATATCAGGAAAATGTGTTGCCAAATCAGTGACATAGGCTTGTGTCACATGGAGAAAAACCACACTTACACACTACAGGAATTCCAGGAGGCCCAATTCAAACAACTGCAAGAGGTGCAATACAATAAAGAAACAGTGTTCCCGATGTTTGTAATGTAAACTAATATATTTGGTACATACGTTTTCAGAAGCTAACACACCTTATTTATTTATTACTGTCAGAGATTAAATGATTTGAAAAAGTTTGAAGATCTGGTAAAGGAGGTGACAGTTTGTGCCTGTCGCAACATCATGCTGGAACTTCAGTCCAAGTCTAACAACCCATGTACGTATGTACGGTATATGTGAACAGACTGTATATCTTCCACCATGGTGCTAAATAGTTCTCTGTGTGATGCAGCTGATCTAAAGGACAAGACACTGATTATGCAAATCAACAAGACAATTCTCTCCAGTCGCCTTGTCTGGTGGGTGATTTAATTTGATTCTTTTACACTGTTTGGTGTCTTTCTCTATTTGTTTGCCAGACATACAGAGTCTCCTTTATTTTATAGTGAAAATATATATTTTTCCTACATGTTATTACTGGAAATCAGATTTAAATTAAAGCAGCAACCACTGGGCCCTCGTATTATTGTGCTGATGTTGCACAGACCATAAGCATTCAACATTGTATTTCATTCAGCATCACAATGGCAGACACCAAGGGCACAGTGCTATCTCATTGTGCTACATGCCAACTGAGAAACTATCCTTGGCCTCTCCCTATGACTGAGCCAAGTACCAAGGGGGCAGATTTTATGCTGTCAAAAATGAAGCTATCACAGCATAATTCCTAGAATTTGCATACTTTATCTAGACAACATAGAGATGCTTTTTTGTAAAGACTGAAAAAGACTGATCTAACAATGACATTTTCCACAGACTACAGTTGTTCACATGGCAAAATTATTCAAAAATACTATAAAGAAAATTGAGTTATGAGGTACAATTCTGAAATTTTAAACACTTCACCAGCAAGGAAATATTCACATTTTTGAAATGAGCACTGAATATTTATTTAGAAAGAATTTGCAAGCATTGTATATGTTTATAGCACCATTTAATAAAAAGACTGCATACATTGCTTGTGACAATTGGAGACATGCCCTCTAGCGAGGTTGGTGTCGAATGAGCAAAAAATGTTGGAGGTGATAGGTTAAATAACACCTACAACAGCAAACTGTTTCTTCACATCTGGGTCTATATTTTGCTGCAAGTTGCAAACCTGTAGCTTGTGTTTGCAGCTGAGGATGTTTGGCATTGGGACTGAGCCCATGCTCTGTGGGAAATTTGGTTTATTTTTATGCATGGGAAATTGGATTTCCCCACAACAACAACAACAATATCTGGAAAAACAAGAGTAACTCCTCACCAGTTGGTGCTGGGGCTTTAATAATGAATTGTCTGATTGAATCCTATTTTGGGCATTTTGAATAGAGCAGAGGCACTTCACTGTCATGAGTTACATCATGTGTAATGATGTTGTACCTCAGACACATCTACCTACTGCATAAACTCAGTCTGACCCCACGTTCTCTCACCTAAACAGCTTTATTCGCCTTGTTGACTATTTGGTCATCAACACCTTGCACACACTGGTGGTGAATGAAGCTGCCAAGCTTTTGGCTGTGCTTCAGGAGCAGCTACATGAAACACCAAGCCATGCAATCATTCAGAGCTGGAATCAGCCTTCTGAGAGTGTCACTGACCCTGCAGATGAGGAGATTGATATAAAGGTCGGGGGGGACGTTTTGTATTTTTATAATTTAACACAAATTACAATAATTGCCTGCCTTGTATCAAACTGTCCAGTAGGCACAGACAAGTACTCAGTTTTGGTTGTCTTTATTAGTCTGAGCCAGAAACCCCCTTAATTAATCCTATGTTCATCTGTGAGCTGTTGCTGGACACACATGCTTTGACCTTCAACCCCTCTGAGGAGAGCTTTCAGGTTTGTTTCCTAAATTGTTATGAATTGTTCATTTAAGTTACTGATAAACTGTTATTCCCATTTAACTTCATACTACAGCAACCTTTTTTTCCTTATTTCACAGGAGACCATTGCTGAAGTCATTGGGCTGTTTGAGAAGACTGTGATGTCAGTCAATACACTTACAGCTAATCCAGAGTTTGATTCACTGATACAGCCTGGAGAGTTTGAGGTAGCATAAAATGATATATTTCAATGCATATTGTGGGTTAAACACTATTATTTTATGTTGGTATGTAGAAGTATGGAAGCACAAAGATTTTACACTGTAATTGGTTTATGGTCTAGCATCTGTGTCTAATTTTATATATGTTTGTTAACTTTCAGACACTGGAAAATATGTATGAAAAGGGCCTCAATTTAGAATTCATCATGGAGACTGATGACCACCTTCAAAACACTGTTCAAAAAATCAAGGTCAGCTTTTAATTTAACTTGTTCTCTATGTCTGGAAATTGTAATTTGCCTGTATACCATCCTGTAAATGTTTGGTCCTGATTTGTTTTTATCTTAGGAATCAGTGCAAGTTGCCTTTGAGGCAGCAAAAGTGTACTCACACATGTTTGAGCGCTTTCGACTGTTCTATAAGGAGAATGAGAGCCTGGATGTGGATGCAATGCAACAACAAGATCAGGGTGATGTACAGGACATCAACATAGACATATATTTTTGGAGCACATCTCCCACTCACAACACAAAGATCAATACAGTCGGGAATAGTGCAGTGTTTGTCCTTAGTTTCTTTTTTCCAGTATGAAAGGTTCCTTTGTTACCAAGTGTACCTGTACCTGAAACCTACAGTATTTTGAACATTTTAGGAAAAATTACTTAAGGTCTTTTTTGTTCTAGGAAAACCAGTTTATGAAGAAATTTTCTTTAATTCAGAAAAATTGTGATGCATTTGAGAGCACTCTGTTTTGAACAATTTCCTTGTTGGGCAGATACATCTTGCCTCAGTTGTGCATATTTAAAATCAATGTATAGGTGTAGTTTTCTTCACGTACAGTATGTACATGTATAAAAGGAAGTCTA
Source organism: Brachirus orientalis (assembly GCA_016785285.1). Classification (NCBI taxonomy): domain Eukaryota; kingdom Metazoa; phylum Chordata; class Actinopteri; order Pleuronectiformes; family Soleidae; genus Brachirus; species Brachirus orientalis. Next base: position 3,746,979 of record JAFBJR010000175.1, read on the forward strand.
TGACCTCAGTGATGACACAGTTGGAAAAAGAATAATCTTTTTTGTTTCCATTTCCAATTCTCTTTTCTTTACCATCACTGAAATTATTATTATTATTATCACAGTTATATAAGTACATCTTTGAGTGTGATGGGAAATAATAGCAGATGATTTGTAAATTAGCAGGTCAGAGTATGGTGTCTTGACAGGCAGGAAATATTACAGGCAATGCTGGCCAAGAAAAAGGCAAAATAAAATACTAAAGATGAAATAGTTGTTGCAGTTACAAGGTAAAATGTATGGTTATTTTAAACTACTGACTGCTGACTTATTTTCTCAGGTTTGTCCTACTTTGAAAAAGCACTGGAATTGTACCACACTGAGCATAAAGACGCCTTAGCTATTCAACAGAAGAGGCATCTCGGTTTACTGCTGGTAGACAAAACAAAACTGAAAGAGAAGCTTGTGTCTTCCCCTCTACGCTGTCTGGAGGTGAGGACAATTGTATATGCACACTGATGCTGCACAGTACCAATACAAATACAGTATGTAGACAAATTCTATTGAACTGTACTGTGGTTTACACTTTGACCACAAGCAATTCATTCAAGCAGGGAAGTACCACCTTTTGTGTTAATTAAAGGTCCAGTATGTAACATTTGCAGGTTTTGTTGGCAGGAATTGAACATACTTCCCATAGATATGTTTGTATTTGTGCATAATCACTTTACATTTAAAAAAAAAAACAAAAAAAAACAAAACATTTAATATTTTTTAACCTAAGGAAAAATATGTTGTATGTTCTTAATGCAAGGGCCTTGTTTTACGGAGGCTGCCACTTCCACTGCTACATTTCTGCATCAGCCCAAATGGACATTTGGAAACATAAGTTTACTATGCAAATTAAGAAAAAAAAAATTTTCTGGTATATGAGGGTCACAGTAGTCAGTTAGTTCTTATGCACTGGACCTTTAAATCTCACTTACAAAGAAATAAGCAAAGTTGAGTGTCCCATTGATCAAGTTGAAGATGTAATTTCCTGTAGAACAAACTATCCTCTTGACACGTCATCTAAGATTTTCAAATGAATAATTGGTTTACCCTGAATCTTTCTTCCAGGTCATTAACAAAATGCTTACCAAGCTGGCAAAGAAGAGACTTGACGCCATCATTGCTGAGGCTTGTGATGCTCAGTTTAAACTAGAATCACATCCCACTACCACTGCTGAATTTGCTGGCTCACTCACATTCCTTGACGAGATACAGGACAGGGTAACAGATAAAAATTGCAAACCAAGAAAAACATCATCCCTTCCGTTTTGTCTCCTTTCCCACTCCATCTTTTCTACATTTCCATCCATTTGCTCTTTCTCCCTCTTACCAGATTACAATGCTAGAGGAGGAGCAGGAGACTGTGTCTCAAATGTACAGTCTGATTAAGACATACTCAGTTCCAACGCCACCTGAAGATCTGGTTGTTTTTGCCACCTTGCAGTCCACCATTAATTCACTTCACAGCATAATTGATGAGGCAGTGGCAGAGAGGGAAACCTGCATGGACATGTTCTCCAATACACTGCAAAAGGACATAATGAATCTCAACCGTGAGGTCATGAAAAGCAAACAGAAGTCACAGGTACAGTACATGGGAAATTGTTACCTATTTACCAACATACAGCTACCAAGCGTAGGACTCTACCATATTTTACCACTATAATCACTTATTACTCACTTTTGACTCTATTTGCACTTATTTACCCTGGGCTTTTTGCACGTGCAGGATCCTCAAATCTTAGACCTCAATGCAGACTCCTCCCAAGTTCGTGCGCTGCTTGGGGAAATCCAGATTTCTGTCGATGAGATGCAGGCCCAGGCTTCCAACTACACTTCCTACCAGAAAAAATTCAAGGTGCTGTGATTCCTTAAGTGCTCTCTGTAAAAACATGATGTTAGGGTCATTAACCCAACCCAAACTAGTTTTGCTTCTTTCATACAGATGGAGGTGTCTAAGTTTGATACCCTGGAGGAGTTAACTGCAGAGATAAGGCTGAAGCAGCTGCTGTGGGACTCTCTTGAGGAATGGGACTCTCTCCAAAGTGGGTGGCAGCAGGTGAGGTGCAATTAATGCAGCTGAATTTTACTAAAACATTGCAGCAGTGTGGTTGCCAGAATTTCCTAAAATACAGAAATAAGAAGCTGCCATTATGCCTAGCTTTAAATTGTGTTCGGACACAAACACATACATAACTGCCCCAGCATATGTTTAATCTTTATAAACATTGAACCTGTGTTAATTTTTAACTTTAGTGTGTCAACAAGAGGCAGAGATTGAGAATGAAAGTGTCTGATTGAGAGCAGCACTGGAGAATTATCACTTAAGAGGGGACAACAAGATGACAATAATGTCAGTTGTCAACTTCCTCTTCTCTTCCAGCTGTCTATATTTTAACTCATTTCCTCTGCAAACACTTGTTTTTTTCTCTCCTCTGGTTGAGACGATTTCGAGAGTAGTAATGAGGCTTTTATGATGCTTAGCAGCTAGTGGGATGCTTGATCTGCTGGCATCCCCTGTGTTGAAGTGCTACTAGTTGTGTTTTAGGGTGGAATGCAGTGGGTGGAGCGACAGACCAAAACACCAAATCAAAACATAAACACAGTTTGCCACCCTCATGAATATATTGGCTGCATCATCGTTATCCAATAATGTGTTTTAATTTAACAAATTTTCTCAGTCTCTGATGAGATATCTCAGATATCATGTCTTAATAAGATACGTTCCTTACATGTAATTCCTAAGCTAAGCTAAAGCTTGACTCTGTCCTTACATATTCTCCTAAGAACACACTTGAACAACTGGACTTGGAGCAGCTCAACTCACAGGTGACCAAGCACAGCAAATATGTCAACCAGCTGGAGAAGGACTTACCACGAAACAATGTACTATCAAGCCTGAAGGACAAGGTGGAAATCATGAAGCACAGGGTGGGTAGGAGAAAAATACATGGACTGCAAGCACTTGAGATGTAGAAGGTCTGTTGTAAAAGACTGCTCTGTGGCTATCTAAAAAGCAGCCTTGTGTTCTCCTTCAGCTGCCTGTGATTACTGATCTGCGTAACCCATGTATGAAGCCAGCACACTGGAAGACCATGGAGTCAATTGTGGGGACTTCTCTGAATGTCACAGAGCTCACGGTTGCTCTTTTGGAGGAAATCAACATATTCTCCTATGGCAAAGAGATACAAGAGGTAGCATACAAATGACAACACAATATCACTAAATCCAGCCTGGTGTGTTTGTGCTTAACTAATCCTGTTGTGTGTTTGGACTTGGTCCAACAAAGAAGGACACAATGAAGCACAAATATAGAGGCTGGTTCTACTAACTGGGTAAACAAGACTAACACAATACTTGACTTTCAGGTGTCAGGACAGGCTTCAGGAGAAGCGTCCGTGGAGATCATAGTTGCAAAGGTAAGAGGACTACCATTATCTCAGTCTGTGTTCATATATATACAAACAACACTATGTTATATGTGTGTATATGTATACTGCACCTAGAATAAACTCAATGAGCTGCCTGCAATCATGCCTTTCTGTTTCCACTTATGCCAGAAATTGGATGTGTTGAATTTACTCCTTTAGAACTAAAAAATAAGACTCAGTAACAGAAAATAAGCAATAGGTTTAAGGGAACACAATAGTTGGAACCAATATGATATATAAATTTAACATCAAAAGGAATAAGTGCCGTGTAAGAGATATGACCCTTTAAAATCTATGACAATAAATATAACTGAATAATAAATATAATGTGTGAATCGAATGTGTTTAAATACATACACATGTAAATGCATAGATCAACATATTTTAAAGTATCTCATATCGATCTTGGTATTGGTATTAGAAGTCCTCATCTAATTTTACTAACCCAAATTAGTATGATGGTGCTGCAAGCAAATATTAGATTTCTCTCAAACCAGTTGACTTTATGGCATGTGTCTAGTGTGGTGGTGTTGTGTGCCCATGGTTTGAGACATGTTTGATTTATGCCATGGCAGCAGGCATGAACAATGGACAATTACAATCAATTTTATCTCTCCACTGCTGCATGTTTTTTTTATGGGGTGGGTGGGAGGTTGCAAAAAACGGCCAAGATATATGACACCACTGACAGCTTGCCAAAGATACATGAATTTATGGTTTGTTACCGGGAAATACTTTGATTTGATTTCATGCAATGAGTTAGATGAGATGGTTGATATTAATGTAACTATACCCAAGCGATGGTTAGTTTAACTTTGCTCAAAGACTAGAGGAAACAGGAAACCACAAATTTGGTTGTATGCCAAAAAAAACAAAGAAATATATATATGTCTTTCTTCCAAAACCAAAAAAAGATACATATTCATTTGTAAGCTATCCATGTGCTGTTTTCTTTAACCATTATGCTGTTTTAATGAACAGGTTAAAGCTCATTATCAATTTTCCCACCTAATTAACAAAATGCCGTAATTGATGGGCTCATTTTTGTTTTATTTTTTGCAATTACTTTATTCCAAACTGGTTTAAACCTGTAAAAATAGCTCTGCGCGGCAGATGGTGCAGCCTCTGCTGTGACTGAACTTGGTTTAATTATAGTTGATAGTGCTGTAAAGAATGATGATTAACATTTAATGAGGTATGTATGAATGCAAGTCTACCTTTGTCACAAAAGAGTATAGGCACAATCCTTTAGTTATAAACGTAAGGTTAAAAATCCACACATTAGTATTACACAGTGAGAGAATATGGAGTGTTCAGTACAACATAACATTTTGTGCATGGTAGATGTTTAATTTTACAATCTTTAAGCTAATTATAGCTCTCCTGATGGTATAGCAGATCTGTGCCATGATTTACTGAAACCTAAAACAGTTAAAAAAAAAAAAAAAAAAAAAAAACATATAAAACATCTCAAATTGGGATCAACAAATTAAATCTCCTCATTCAATCCTTTGGAAGTGAACCTGATACAGACTGTCATATATACTCTTCCAAAAAATCAATAAAGACTTGTTACATCCTCTAGGTTGACTGATCGTATCTTCAAATGGATTTCTCATGGAACCACTCTTGCAGTGTGTGTTGACTTTTGCATTAAAGACTTGGAGTATGCATTGTCCTTGTGCCTCAAAGAGTTTCAAAACAAGTTGAAAGACAGTCTATGCATCATGGATGCATCATTGTATGCAAATACACTTCACAAAGATAGACTAAATTAGAAGCTGGAGCAAAGGACTGAAAAACATTCCTCTACTGGGTTTTTTTCCTTACTGTGAGTAACTACGATCTATTGTGTTTCCAACATCGGTGCTTGAAATTTTATTTACAAAATACTATTTTTGGAGATATGTAAATTTTTTAATTTGAAGTTACAATACTAAATACATAAAATAGTTTTGTGCTATCATGAATTCAAGAAAACAATTTTTTCATTTGTTTTATGACATAAAACTAACTTGTTTATGATATTTTAGTAAAAAAAAATTGAAATTATTTTCTACATAACATTGTTTACCATTTATCAACTAGTTTTCTTGATGGTTGGATAAAATAATATTTATTCACATAGCACATTAAAGCAGCAGATGAGCCAAAGTGCCTTACAAAAAGAAAGAGTAAAACAAGGCAAAATTAAGACAAAGTACAAATAACACATTTAAAACAGTGATGTATAATCGCACTGCATCAAGATAAAAAGCAAGATTGAAAAGGTAAGACTTTAAATTTGATTTACAAACATCAATGGTAGGAGTGGATATGTGATGGGAGACTATTCCAGATCTTAGGGTGAAGAATTCTGTATTAACCAGTGCAGCTGTTTTGTAATAGTATGTTGTCTTTTTCAACTGTAAGAATTTTGGCACCTGCATTCTGAACCATTTGTTATCTGGACATGGTGGGGTTTGACAGAGCTGTATTAAAGTCCAGATAAACGTGATTTTATTTTGGCATTCAAATGATGGTATAGTCCTATCATGTCTGCGTTTTAAGTGAATTCAAGTAATTGCTGTTTGTGTGTGTGATCCATCTTTTCGTTTGTAAAATGCTTTAGGTTTCAGTAACACACACCATGTAAATGTGGCTCCCCCTGCTGGGAAAGACTTGTCATTGTGTCCATAACAAACCTCACCTGTGTCTATTGGTTATAAAATTGCCTTAGTCTTTCTTCTCCAATATTCAGCACTTTATTCAAACTCAACACGTTTCAAATTTGGACTTTTTAAAATACTAAATATATTCTGCAAATGCACAGGTCAAATTTCTCCTGGAGCTATACATTAACCAATGTGATCAGTTAAATTGTACTTGACTTAAATATGTGCAATGTTAAGTAAACATGAAAAGAGTGAACATTCACAATACATGGATGCTCTAGTTCATACCTTTCCCATGAATTTTCACATGCGGAAGAATACATACGTGGTAAGACATTTGTCGAATGCAGTGGGGTGAACATGTGTTAGTTAATCTCTACCCTCTATTGCCCAGGTGGAGGACGTGTGGAGAACCACAGAGTTCACTGTTCTGTCTCACGGTGACTCCAAAGACGTGTTCATTTTGGGAGGCACAGATGATATTCAGGTGGTAACATGTAGCACTTGTTCTTGTAACACACTTAGTCGTACATGTCATCTATTTATGCATATTTTTGTGTTTCTATGTTTGCTTTCTGTGCAGGTTCTCCTGGATGACAGCCTTATTAATGTGGGCACAGTGGCATCTTCTCGCTACGTGGAACCCATCAAGCCTAGGGTGGACAATTTGCTGAGACAGCTGACGCTCTTCAACCAAACGCTGGTGAAAGCTTTTACTAAATACCATGTCACTGAATGTGCTGTAGATAACATTGCATTAAAATAATCTTTAATTTGGCTAAAAGTGATCATTCTCAAACTATATCATATGCATCACTGTAGGCTGTAGCTCACCCTTGTGGCTCCTTTTGTTTTTCCTGACTTACTTAGTCTCTACTTTCTTGCTGTCCTTTTTCACCCTTCCTTGACAGGATGAGTGGCTCACATGCCAGAGGAGCTGGCTGTACCTGGAAAGTATTTTCTTAGCTGCAGACATCAAGAGACAGCTGCCTGCAGAGTCTAAGATGTTTCTTAAGGTGGACAAGTCCTGGAAGGAGATCATGGCAAGGGTCAAGAAGAGGCCCAATGCCCTTAATGCCGCCACTCAGCCTGGTAGGTGATGTTTAGAGATAAAAAGGTCAAAAAAAGACATAATAAATGTATGTGGAGGAAACCTACATTCATGATGTTCTATCCTATGCAGATCTGTTGAAGACTTTTCAGCACAACAATGCTCTTCTGGATGAGATTCAGAAGTGTTTGGAAGCCTACCTTGAGTCCAAGAGAGTCATCTTCCCCAGGTACACACATGCTTTGTTTGTCACACATTAGAAAAGCAGATTTAATTTTAATGAAATGTTTTTTCTTGCTTGATTATTTGAGATATAGTTTAAGGGCATCATAAACATAACATCCCCTTGACAGATTACCAACTGTTAATCTAAACGTTGTCTCCCAGTGTGCACTGAGTGATGAACACTGTGACTGCTTTGATAATCATCCTGTATCTCTCCCCTGCAGGTTCTACTTCTTATCTAATGATGAGCTGCTAAAGATCTTGGCCCAGACAAGAAACCCTCAGGCTGTGCAGCCACACCTCAGGAAGTGTTTTGATGCCATTACCCGGCTGGAGTTTGCTTTGCTGCCTAAAGCGCCTGCTGGTGCTCCAGGACCAGCGCAGAGTGCTGGAGAACAGGAGAACATATACAGCAAAGATATCCTGTATATGATCTCTCCTGAGGGAGAGAAGGTCAGGTTTTAGTAACCTTTACACTTTTGTTTGTCACGCTGTCTGATTGTGGTTTACTGCCTCTGTTGCTCTCCAGTTTCAGTTCTTGCCAGGAATGTAAGAAAGAGTGAGAGGGAAAGAAAAACATTCTATGTCACACTATCTTCCTCATCGCTGTACTAACCGTAATAGTTTTCCCCTCGTATGCCATCTTGAGTTTCTTTTTAATAGATTTTTTTAGAAATAGCATATTTGTTTCGCCACAATCACAAAAAAAGGTATAACAGGTGATTCTGCTTGTCCTATTTTCCCCCACAAATATCCAATGGTTTCTCATTTAGTTGTAAATTAGAATGACTGCAACGATTGTGGTAAATTTGTGTCTGACGTCTTGATTTCTGTAACAAGAATGATGAAACATTTTTGAGTGCACAAGCAATTTTGCCTGCAATGATTGCTCACCCACTGTGTTGGACATGAGCACAGTCAGTTCAGACCACAAGGGGTTATTATTAATTTTAGCAGAAAAAAGGGTAAATCTAGGCTGTTTGAACCAATTCACAAAAAAGACAAAATAGATGTCGTGCCATTAATTTTAATCTTCGTCCTTCTGTGTGTGAGTGTAGGTGGCTCTGACGAAAGGTCTAAAGGCACAAGGCAATGTGGAAGACTGGCTTTGCAAGGTGGAGGAGTCTATGTTCTCCTCACTGCGGCGCCTCAGCAAGGCAGCCATTGCAGACTACCAGACCAAGTCTAGGGAGGAATGGGTGGTGGCTGGACATCCATCTCAGGTACACACACAGACACCATCATTTAAAGTTTGGCTAGAAGGTTATATTTTGTAGGATGGATGGATGGATAATAACGGGAAGTGCTTGCATTACAACAGCATGGTTTCAAACAGTTTACAACTAAAATGTAAAATATAGAAAGATCTAGAAATTAAATGCAAATATGCATGTAAACTACAGAATATATTAAAAAAAATATGAACAGCTATACAAAGAAGGAAATTACATTAATTCGACTTACAATGAGGCCAGATAAACCAATCAATTTATACATGATTCTACTGTATGACTGTACTGTAGTTCTGTGACTGTTTACTTACATACACTAACAATCACAAGCTGTGTATAATGCAGGCATGTGTGTGTGTCCACCAGGTGGTGCTGACCATCTCACAGATGATGTGGTGCAGGGACATGGATGGTTGCCTGGAGGGAGACCATGATCACTTTACTGCCCTACAGGAATTTGAACTCACAAACTTTAATGTAATCCTCATTTTTGCTTGATTTTGTTCTTAACTGAGTGAAAATCAAAATAAATGTACAGTTTATTTTCCGTATGTCCAACTAATTTGAACATTTAGTTTGTCTTTTATTTAAATAATGGTTGTGTGTGTTTTGTTTGTATTTCAGAGACTAAATTCCCTGGCAGCACTGGTGCGAGGGCAGCTCCCTACTTTACATCGTAATATCATCACTGCCCTTATCACCATCGATGTGCACGCAAGAGACATTGTGACAGAGCTCATCAGGCAGAAGGTACAATAGTACACAAATAGTGCAACTGCACACAAACACCGTCATGCAGCTTGTATCCTTGTCTGCTGTTGGGTTTGATAGAAAAGAATTTCCCCTCGGGGATGAATAAAAGTACTTCGTATTCGTATTCGTATATATGCAGTAGCTGACTGGGGATTTGTAACAAATGACCAACTTATGTTATGTTATGTACTTATGTTCACTTTCTTTTGCAGGTTGACACCAGGTCTAACTTTGAATGGCAGAGACAGCTACGATACTACTGGGACTTGGATATGGACACCTGCGTTGCCAAAATGGCTCTTTCCACATACCTTTATGGCTATGAATACCTCGGAGCTTGTCCACGGCTGGTCATCACACCACTCACAGTAATAAAGAATATAACCTTAAAACCGCACACTGGAAATAGTAGTTTATCAGTTAGGCATGCTTTCAAAATGGCTTCAATAACAATATGCTTGTTAAATGGGATTGCACATAAACCCACAAAAATGTCCCATAGTGCCAGTTTAGAACTGAGACACAGAAGAGTTTGTGTTATTGGTTATTTCATTTAACGTTTTCTTTCTGTTTGCACTGTCTCATTTGATGTCATCCCTCTCTTGTGTATTTTTCCCTCCTCTCTAATGCTCAGGACCGTTGCTACCTGTGCCTCATGGGGGCCCTTCAGTTGGACTTGGGAGGAGCTCCAGCTGGGCCGGCAGGGACAGGCAAAACAGAGACTACCAAAGACTTGGCCAAGGCACTGGCCATACAGTGTGTGGTCTTCAACTGCTCTGATGGGCTTGACTATAAGGTGTTCTAATTGATCATTTTAAAAAATCATGCTAAATTGGTGCCATTACCTCATCAGCCACCATTCATGTTGATCATTCCTTCATTCCTAATAACTTTAATCATCCTTTATGTAAAAGAAAAGCCATTGAGAGCAAGCTCTCTTTTTCATGGTTGCGCTGAAAAACACGCAGGGCCCCCCTGCATGGTGCTTGCATGCTCTCTCCATGTGTGTAAGATTTCACCAGACTTTGGGCATTAGGCCAAGTGGACACTCTAAATTGCCCATGAGAGTGAATGGTTATTTGTCTTTATGTGGCCCTGTGATGGACAGGCAACCTGTCCAGTTTGTACCCCGCCCCCCACCCCATGTCAACTGGAGCTGGGCACCAGCACCCCCCCGTGACCCACAGTGGAGGATAAAGCAGTAGAAAAAAACTGAGCAATGAGTGCTTTTAAAGGCTCAGTTTCACTCTGCCTGTACTTAATAACTTACACCATAAGATGGCACTATTGCAATAGAAACATCTGCCTTAGTCATGCACTGATAAAACAGAACCTCAATCCAGGCCCAGACTTGATCATTTTCATTTATGTACCTGAGGTATTTTTCTGTATCTTGTTACATTGTTTGAGGGGCTTAAGTTTATTGTGTGTTTCCAATGTTAATGTTTGATGGCAGGTGTCATATTTGTCTTTATTTAATCTAATTAATATTTTTACGATAGGCCAAATCAAAAAAGCCACATCAAAAAATTGAAATTCTAAATTTGCAGAAAAACAGGTTTTAACTATCATCTCTGTTCATGCATGCCATTCCCTTTTGATATATCATTATTAGCACTAGAAATCAACTATTCTATATGAAAGAATAGTATACATTTTATAAGCCCAAGAACTTCAGACTGGGATTCTATTTAATGTTGCTGTGCTGTGTTTTGCAGTGCAATGAAGTTTGAATCAACTCAGCTGAAAGCACATACTGACAAGCCAGCTGGAAAGCTATTCTCTCTGTGTCTGCTGTAGTTAGTAATTGATGTAAGACATGTGAAGAACTCGACAGGGCTTTGATTTAATCAGGCAGCACCATAGACCTCTCTGCAACATTTAGTATCATGGTCTATGAGATATTTAAGTCCCTGTATCTTGTGGCATGCCAGAGTAAAAAAAAATTTAACTAATCACCTTCCCAAATTTAAATGATTTAAAAAGTTGTGTTGGAAAGTGTTGGTTTTAAATCATGTAAAATTCTGCAACCCTCTGCTCTGTGATGTTGGGCATGTGTCCCCTGGAGGAGCTGAGTACATACACATATTGACCATACACATTAATGGAGACCATTAGTCTCCATTAGAATGTCACTCTTTATCAGTTTATCAGTAGCCCCAGTGTGATTTATAATCACTTGCACTTCTGTATTCCAGATGATGGGTCGCTTCTTCAGTGGACTTGCTCAGTCAGGTGCCTGGTGTTGTTTTGATGAATTCAACCGTATCGACATCGAAGTGTTGTCTGTGATCGCTCAGCAGCTCATTACCATACGGAATGCTAAAGCTGCTAAGGTATTATTACATTAACACACATACAAACCATTAACATTGTTTACACAGCATTATTCAGACATACGCAGCATTGTTCAGACATATGCAAGAAAAAAAATCGTATTTATCCACTGTTATTTCCATTAAAAACAAATAAGCTTTCACCAACAGCATGTGCTTTACTTCAAGTCCACATGCTGCTATATTTCCATAGAGTAGGTGGCAGAGTAGAGAAACATAGATTACGTATATGCAACTGAAAGTGCCACACACATTAACGGGACCTCCACTCTGTGTGTCATGCAGCTGTCGAGGTTTCGATTTGAGGGCCATGAGATCAAGCTTGTGATGACATGTGCTGCATTTATCACCATGAATCCAGGCTATGCTGGAAGAACAGAGCTACCCGACAACCTGAAAGCTCTCTTTAGACCTATAGCCATGATGGTGCCAAATTATGCACTTATTGCTGAGGTAACAGACTCTCTCTGCACATACATATACACACTATACATTACGTTTGATTGCTGTATCTTCTCTCAACATGACAGCTTTTATTCCCTGGCATCTGTCATTTTAGGTGATTTTGTACTCTGAGGGATTTGAATCGAGTAAGACCCTAGCGAGGAAAATGACCCAAATGTACAAGCTGTGCTCCGAACAGCTGTCTCAGCAGGACCACTATGACTTTGGCATGAGAGCAGTCAAGTCTGTCCTGGTCATGGCTGGGTCAGTTCATCGCACACTCACGCACACACACACACACACATGCACAGGTTTTAGGGCAGATATTCTTCTTTGGACACTGCATTGACCTCCATTCATTTGGACAGTGTGTCTGCAGTCAAGCTGCATCTTCTAGCAACTGTAAAATCAACAAGGAATGTTATTTGGCTCTTATCATTTATATGCTGTCACTGCATCGATGCAGAATTTTCCTTAGTCTCATTATGGTGCATCTTAAAAATGATTAGTTTCATCATCCCTAAGAATTTAATGAAAAACTGCTTCTCACCACACAAATCTAGATTTAGCTAAAATAGTAAGTAGATGGTGATTAACTCACATATATGTATACAAGAAATATTTTAAATAAATGTAAAAAGTGAAAACACTAGTACAAGGGATGACTTGATGAGTTTTGAAATGGTCCTATTTATTGCTATAATTAAGACTAATAATGTAATAAAATAACGCTTCATTTAGGCACTGTTTTCACTGTATCATTTGTGTGGAATTTCTTCACTTAATCAAATGCACCTCATTGACATCAGAGTTGAGACACATAAAGAGATAAAGAACAAAATTAAGGAAACAAAACTGGAGTAGCACAAATACACTGGTTACTGGTGTGTGTGGGTGCATGAATCGATTTAAATACGTAGGTGCTGTGGACCGTGTATAGTGAAAGTCATTGTTTGGCCTTTTTGTTATTAGCTGAAGCTCAGTTAAGTATTGTAATTGTCTTGAGATTCATTGTCTGTCTTTGCCCAGATATTACTTCTCTGAGTCTGCTCCTTCCAGGCAAAGTCCACATTCATTACCTTCTGCCATAAGTGCTTGTTGCAGTATTGAATATTCAGATCATGTTTGCTACTTATCTGTATTCCATTTGTATTTGTAATAGGTTTGTTTTCCACTAATTACTTTCTATATTATTACATAAATGTTCCCCATATTTACTTAATTGAGATGCAATAACTATTTTTGAAGAGCTGGTTATGTTGTCACCTCTCAAGTTAATTCCATTTTCCTTTTAAATTGCCTCTGTGTTTTCTAATTATCTTTGATATTTTTAAGGCAATTAGCAAAATTGAACAACATGTAAATTGAAAACTGATGAATCCTGCTAAATGTATAAATAAATAAGTACACTGGAGGCAATCCAGAGTAAGGGGAAAAAAGCACACTGCTAGTATTTCATATTGCATAGTAATTATATGTAACTTCGCACAGACTAACACATAGGCTTGAAATCCTTGTAATTGGCAGTGTACCATTGTATGTTTATTGTTAGGTCGCTAAAGAGAGATAATCCCCACCTCAGTGAAGATGTGGTTCTTATCAGAGCTCTAAGAGATTCCAACCTGCCAAAGTTCCTCACCGATGATGCTTTGCTGTTTGGGTGAGGTTTTTGGAAATCTTTATTAGGAAGTCTATCTTCCTAGTATGTCTAAACAGTTATTATGTATTTGTGTAAGTAAAATGCAACCCCCCCCCCACCCCTTGCAGTGGTATCCTGTCAGACCTTTTCCCTGGTGTGTGCATCCCTGAGCATGACTATGGTGTATTACACTCCACCATCCTGGAGTCTTTGCTTAAGCGAAACCTGCAGCCACTGGATAGCATGATCAAAAAGGTACAATACTTGTGGGAAATGTGATTGATAACCTTTATTTTACATTGGTATATTTTGCTTTTATAACACATTTTGAAATTACTACAGAATAACTTTTGTGCTATGGTGATAATGTTCTCTAAACTTTGAAACACCACCATATCCATTTGTTTCAACTGAAAGTATGAATCAATAAGATTTATTTACTCAGTTTGCAAGTAATTACTAATAATGATTGTCATTTAAGAGTTTTTGTTCCATACAATGTCAATCTGTATTTTATTGACAAATAAAATAAATAATATATATTTTGTTTATTGTAATAAAGAGGTAAAGAAACAAGGCAATACACAATAGTTGGATAGATATTTACTGATAAGTCAGTCACATATTAAGCGCCCCTCTATATACATTTGTAATACATTCATAGTGGCAACATTATTCAAAAAGGCTGTACAAAAAGTCAATTTGTTTTGCAAGCACTGTGGCACAAATATAATTAAATATTGCCAGCCTTATTATTTAAAGTGTTGCTTCACCCACATTATAAAAATATATGTCCTAACTTGGTTTTTATTTTAATCCAGTCTTGCAGACATAGTTATACTTGGTTCAGTTTTGAGATCTGTATGAGTAATGCCACCATACCACCACCACACACACATTAGAGGTGAACAGAAATATTTTCTGTGGAAAAATCTGATTAATTGGCTCAGCTTTGACACATCTGTTATTTTTTCCCCCCTTTATTCTATGTGTTTCTATGATCAGGTGATCCAGCTCTATGAGACCATGTTAGTGCGTCATGGTGTGATGTTAGTAGGGCCTACGGGTGGCGGTAAGACCACTGTCTACACCATCCTGGCAGCGACTCTGGAGACCCTCCATGGCACAGGACGCAAGGCGAACAACTCCTTCTATCAGCCTGTCAGGACTTATGTCCTCAACCCTAAATCTGTCACAATGGGAGAACTCTATGGAGAGGTACTACAGATATAAGAGTAGATGATATAACAAATTATGCACTACTTTTGTGACATACACTACCAGTCAAAAGTTTGGACACACCTCCTTATTTAATGTGGTCCAAAGGTGTGTCCAAACTTTTGACCGGTAGTGTACATTTACATTAACTCCAAAGGTTAACCCTTTGACACTGGAGTGGCGTGACGGACTAATGGCGTTGAGTGTCCGTGAAGCAGTCAGTGACACCAGTGATGACCACAAGTGGGTGATCTGCGACGGGCCGGTTGATGCCCTGTGGATTGAGAACATGAACACCGTATTGGATGACAACAAGATGCTCTGTTTGGCCAACAGCGAGAGAATCAAACTGACTCCATCGATACATATGATGTTTGAAGTTAGTGCTTACAGTGTGTTTTTCAAAAAGTAATATTTTAAAGTAATTTTCATGTGTTATGTATGGGTATACCAGTAAATTACAGTTTTGACAGTTGCTTTATTGCCCTATTAAATCTCCCAGTAGAACACCTGATATGTCCAAGTAACATGGATTATGTCACAGTTTTGTTTTTTTTTTTATATACGTTTTTAGGTGCAGGACTTAGCTGTTGCATCTCCAGCTACAGTCAGTCGCTGTGGGATGGTATACATTGATCCTGATGAGCTCAAGTGGATGCCCTATGTGCAGACATGGATCAGTGGTCTTGGAGAAAAGGTTATTCTTAATGTTCTCGAGTTACCCTAGTTTTTTTTTTATGCACAGAACTTTATACTAAATGGTGAAACTGGCCAAAAGCTTGGTCTTTGTAACAGAGGGGGTTGTTTGATTTTATTAGCAGCACTAAATGTTGTTTGTACAATTATATTTTTATATGTGACATGGACCCCACAGGCCCATGTCAAAGAACCTATTGCTACATACAACCACAGGCCACTTTAGTAGGTACACTTAATAAAGTATCAGTGCATTATTAGGGAACCAAGGTATTCAGATGACCAGTGGTCTGTATATCACTGACCAATAAAGGATCATCTGCCCCTGTCAATGGCCTTGATGAGACTTGGTTCTATTTCTGTTGAAGTCTATCCGACTGTCCGTGCACAGGTTTATACGTATGGTAATGTCCCTTTTCCAACATTACAAGAACTTCAACATCAGCATAAACTTAAATGGCAGCACATCACATCAAACTTTATGGCTTACAAAATTAGACATGAGCCTTCTAGGTTCAGTGAGAGAGAGAGAGTCATCTCTGCTGTCAACTTTTAATTTTCTTTCTCTTGCTGTGTACTGTCTTGGTATGTAATTAGCTCAGATTATTCCCTTTGCTGACAATGAAAATACCTGGTAATCTTAAGGCTTTTTATTTATTTTGTCTTTCTTGTGCCTTCTTTCTGATTTCTCTCCACATTATCTCTCATATTTGACTAATTTAACCTCTACATTACTCCATACTCCATACAATGTTTTTTTACCAAGTTTATAAGTTTTGTATTCTGCTTCTTTGGAATAGCTTTCATTATACACTTTTGTGTAGTAATTGGGTTCGTAATTAGAGTTTTCAATTAAGCATGAATTGATTTCTTCTTAATTCAGGGAGGCAGTTTATTTTTGCCTTTTTAGGAACATATTACAGTAATTTCAATTTTCACTTTTCCTCTGCCCAGTAGAGTTGTTTAAGTCACCAACTTGTTTACCTGTTATTCTTTGTGATGTGGTTATAACACCATCATCTCTTGTTTCCTTCACTGTTTGCTCCAGCTCCCAGACCCAGTGCGCACATACCTGCTGGAGCTATTTGAGCAGTACGTTGAGAAGGGTCTCCAGTTCGTGCTGAAACATTGTGCCCAAGTGATTCCACAGGTGGAAATCAGTAAAGTCACCACACTCTGCTTTCTGCTGGAGGCACTGCTGCTAGGCCAGGGAGGACCAAACCTCAACATGGTATGATAAACACCAAACCAAATCTACTGTCTATCTAAGTCTATTTAAATTGCTGACCACCTGTTATTGCACGTCATGGCTTGTCAGCAAGAGCAAGTTATGGCTAACAAAGGATAGCAAAGGAACATTTCCGTGATAACATTTTACAACACATTACAAGACAGTAATATATGGTAATAGTTTTGTTAGAATTTTGTAAAAGCGACATAATGCTATCTAATACCATAATCACAAATGTTAGAAGCATTAGAAATTAATAGAAACTATTATTATTGTTTAATGTTTTCTAAGTGCATACTGTAGGTTATAATTAAAGGTTACATGGATCCACACCATTACTTATGGACTAAGTTTGTTTCTCCTCTTCTTTTGTTATTTGTGTCAGTGTCAGGATTCCAATGTCCTCAACAGCGTATTATGCCAGACTTTCGTATTTTGTTACATATGGGCAGTTGGCGGAAACTTGCCCAGTTCTCAATGGGATGTTTTTGACTCATTTGTGAGGGAGCAGTTTGAAGACAACAGCCTCGCTAAGGTATTTACACGTGCACAAATACAGTAACAGATGTAGCACATGACAAGGCTTCTGCTGCAACTAAAAACATCTGCACCAGTCACCACATATTCTCAGTGTCTCAGTGCACCTCACATTTCCAATTGTCCCTGTTAAACTATTCCTTGTCACTCAAAGACAAGACATATTTTCTTCGATTTTCTAAAATGGTGCGTTGCATTAGCATGTGAAAAGGCCTGAAGTTTAGCTCATATCAGAAATTACACCAGCTTCTCTGAAAGGGAATTCTACTTTTTAATATCAGTCAGTCGTGGGTAATGAAGACATTAAGAAACATAATATTCTCAACTGATTACAATAGAACACATTTCTGTCATTGTTACACAAGTTCATTGTTCTTTTTTATTCTACCTTGCCAACATTAGAGAAATACGAATTATGGGTTACTGAATGGAGGAAGTCATTTTTATTTGGAAAGAATGAGATGCAGAGTAGGTGAAATGGGCTTCAGCCTGATATTATGAGTTTTTCCAGCCCAATATGAAATAGAAAGCTAACTTCTTGAGGGTTTGACTTTGCTGGCAGTAGCAGCAGATGACTGAGTAAATGTCTTACCAACTGAGGCAGAACACAGCGGGGGAGAAAAATGGCTCACTTTGCTGAAGGTGGAACAAGCAGGTGAGAGGTTCATGGTGGCAGAGTATCATGTGGAGCATCCCATGTACTATATTTCCACATCTGTTCATCCATCTGTGTATAAATAAATATGTTGTTGCTTGTGGCATCAGAAATCTCTGTGTGTACTTTTTTTTGGTTTAGTTTACTGCTAAAATAAATCCAGTGCACCCTAATCCTACCTGTGACATTCCACACAAATCACACAACAGTTAATAACAGAGGAACGTTAGTTTCCTTAATCCTGGATTTCTTTAATACTTACTTAATATAGTCTAATGTTGACAGTCACTATCAAAGATGTTTGTTTGTGTTTTAATTAATCTGCATTCATATGTTCTGTATAGCTCCCAAAAAATGGCACCCTGTGGAATGTGTACATGAACTTTGACCACAAGCAATTGGAGTCATGGGAGAAGATAATCCCTTCATTTAAATACCACAAAGAGCAGCCGTTTTTTGAGATGCTGGTTCCCACCACGGACACTGTTCGCTATGGATACTTGATGGAGAAACTGCTTTCTGTTGGGCATTCTGTGCTCTTCAGTGGAGACACTGGGGTGGGGAAGGTGAGGTGGACAGTTGCAACAATGTGGTGTACTTTATGGTATTTTAGATGGTAACTGACTAATGGATGCATGTTATTTAACACGATAATTTAGCTAATGTTCACTTTTGAGGACAAACTTATTACTTAGGTACTTATTGGTCACTTGGATGATGGTCAGTGGAGGACAGTTTTGTATTCAACCACAAATAATTAACAGTAAACAAAGAAGAATAAGAACAAAGATAAGTGGAAACAATGCAGAATTTGCTTATAAAAATCCCCCACAAAATATGAAAAGCTACTGGATATACCTTTATTTTTGGTTAAGATTTTGCAGGTATAAATTATTGCTCTTACATGATCTACTGTATATCAGCACCTTTAAATCCCTCAGTTAATTACAAATTTTTTTATATGCTAAAATCAAAAAAGTAAGCATGTGCTAACTACAACGATTTGATAAAATGTAATATGTTTAATACAGTAGAAAGGCTGAACTTGAAAATGTAATTTTTAACATATCTTGTCAATTTTGTATGTGTTTCCTTGCAGTCTGTGGTGGCTCGGGATCTTCTTAACAGTATCCAGGAGAAGGCAGGATACATTCCTGTCTACATCAGCTTCTCCGCTCAGACCTCATCTGTCTGCACACAAGAGATCATTGAGTCCAAGCTGGAAAAAAAGAGGAAAAACCTCCTGGGTAGGACATCTGGGAAGTTTTTTTAAAGCCTTATACTATGTCTTAAATAATGCTGCTCACATGTAGTGAGCTGTGTACTCAGTATACTGTGATTCATGACAATGTAATTAGACTTGTGTGTTTACGGGGAATGACATTTGCACTATGTTACTGCAATTGTTGATCACTATAATATCTGCTGGCTTCTTTGCTGCCGAATTCTGTGAGATTGAGAGACAGCATATACAGTACTGCACATTTATGTGCTGAATTACTACTGACTATATCACCTGCATAACAATGTGGTTGACAGCAGGAACATGTCAGTCTTATTCATTCATCCTTTCATTTCTCTTTCAGAAGATGCAACTTGTATTACAGCAGAGTTTCATTTTGGTGCTAGCACCAACAAACCGTATTGGTTCATAAAGTTGCATTTCAATACATTCATCCATATGCTGCAGTCTCTCTGAAAACAATAATACAATGATAGTCTATAATTACGTAAAATTATGTATTGATGTTACAGCAACTGTGATACAGGTTGTTTAACTAATAATGTCCTTTGAGGCCACAGTTCCTTTGTTCATATCATCGTCCATACATTAGTTTATACAGTTTTCCCTTTTTCCCACTTCCTTGGTTCATCTGCATATCATCCAATCAGACCATCCATCCTTCAGTCTTACATCTATTTTCCCTTTTCTCTTTGTCTGTCTGCCCTCTTCCTTTCCTGCTCTTTAGGTGCCCCAAATAACAAGAAGGTAGTGGTCTTTGTGGATGACCTAAATATGCCCAAGCTGGACAGTTATGGCTCCCAGCCGCCCATAGAGCTCTTGCGGCAGTTCCAAGACTTTTCTGGCTTCTATGACAGAAACAAATTATTTTGGAAGGAGATCCAGGTAAATGTTTGTACAGATACACTAGTATCTGATGGTTTGTCATAGATTTGTGATATTGTACTGTATGTACATTGGGCTGGTTTTAGCTGCTGGTATTTTTATAAATTATGAATTAGTTTTATAAATTAGCAAAAAGCCTGGTAATTCCATCTACATTCATTCTAGAGTTTAACAATGTAACAAAATGGACAGACCTTCAGGGATGCTGCCTGTGGTCACTGAAACCAGCTGCTATTGAGCCAAAATAGCTCTGAACTGTTGATAAATTTGATGAATTGTTTTCTAATTCCTCAGTTGTTACCCAGATAAAATGCAACCTGCAAAGACAGTTTAGGAGTTATTAAAAAGCACCACACAATCAAGCTTTTTTCTTTCTATTTCCAGCCTTTGTGCTAAGCCATATACTTATAGTTTCTGTAGTTTACTTTTCGAAAAATAAGTATTGATGTTCTCATTGAGTTCTTTTTTTATATTTTGGCTTTGTTTTCTGTTAAGTCAGTGTAAATATACTGGTGCTATTTTGTTTTTACTCAGTCAGCTTCAGCTTAATTTGTCTTTTAGTAGGAGTTTTAATGAACACTGTCTATTTCTGAAAGAAACCCATTCATCTCATGTGCCTGCGTTTTTACAATTTGCAGTTAGAGAATGCATTAACGTGTGCTGTACAAACACACACTCACAACTGATTTTCTATTGGCTTTACGGGATTTCTTTGTGGGTGATACTGTGTAAGGTTAGGCAACATATACAAGAGAAACCATACATTTATTTGGTTAAAACTTGTGTGATAATGAATTCCATGACTGACACAACATCATATACTGTATATATACAACTGTCCCTGCGAACATATGGCTTGATTTTTCTCTAAATAAAACATAAAACTCGTAGGCCGATTAGTAGAAACATGTTACCTATATTTTCATTTATTATACCCTGTCTTTCAAGTTTAACAGCATCCTGCCTTTTTAATCTCCTTTCCTCCTTTCCTACAGGACATGACCATTGCAGCAGCCTGTGCTCCTCCAGGAGGTGGACGCAACCCTGTGACTCCCAGATTCATTCGCCACTTCAGCATGCTGTGTCTGCCCACACCCTCAGAGCATAGCCTCAAGCAGATTTTCAAAGTAAGTACATGTGTACACCCAAATGCTCACATTCAGCAACATATGAAAAGAAACTGGTCTGAGTGAGTTGTTTCATGGGGTTTTACAACTTTAAAGCTCAATTACTAATGCTCTAGGTCTCTCACTCTCATTTCTCCATTTTACTCCACTCCTTCAGTTTTCTTTAATCACACTTTCCCTTCCCAACCTTCCTCTAGGCCATTCTGAATGGCTTCCTCAGTGACTCAGTGAAGGACTGTGCTGGACAAATTGTGGATGCTGCTGTGGAGATTTACAACCGTTTAAGCATGGACCTGCTCCCCACTCCAGCTAAGTCCCACTATGTCTTCAACCTCAGAGACCTCTCCAAGTGTGTCCAAGGTGAGGTTGAACTAGTAAATGAGATTTACTAGTCACTCTGAACAAAATTTTTCACACACATACACGGTCCAGTAGAAGCAATACAGGCTCACACAGGGGATGATATTAGCAACCCAGTTCTCTGCACACTGCAGTCAGAGATATTTGCAGTCTCATGAGTTGTAAAAAGTGCTGTGGATGAAAAGGTTATTATATATATGAGTGAGATGAAGGAAAACATGCACACAATGGAAATATAGAAAGCACAACACCACAAACCTGGATTTGCTGAAAGAGAAAAATACCAATAGTTTTTAAATTTTCAAAGCATGGGACCCAGCTCCAGTTTATCTCATCGTGCCACATTAGCAACATTTATAAGCTCTGCCACAGCTTCATGTTCTCAAATTATCTGCCCCATCAGCCCTCCTGCCTCTTTCCCCACACTCACTCACTTCTTTTAGCCAGAAGGCATCATCAGAGTACAGCGATGAACTGATGTGGCTTCTACCACTGTTTTCCACACATACTTGTTTAACACAGACAGAGTGCAATATTCAAACATCCACTGCCCTTAGCAATATATATAGCTCTGTTGGTGAGTGGGTAATCAACCAGCACTCACTGTTTTCATTTGATATCACATCACATTTGCATTCAGATTTATTCATAACTATTATATTTACATGGCAAATACTAAAAACTTTTCAGAAACACTGATGACTTCTTACTCATCTAGATTTTGTAAATTTAGATTTCTTTACCTATTTTATGCAACTTGTGTCTCTTAATAGGTATTCACTGTTTTTTCTTTTACAGTTTTTCCCTCTATTATTTTGTTTTGTTTGGATTTAGTTTAATGGTAATGGTAATGGTACGTAGAGATCCAGTGTGCAACATTAATATACTCCTCTCTTTGTATAATTGTATGAATATTTCAACATATAACTTGTTTGTTTATTTTTAAAGCTTCATATGTATGCTAGGTAAGGGCCTTGCTTTACTTAGGCCACCATCTTGTGCCACTATGTTTCTATGGCAGCCAGAGCAGACGTTCGCTTCACATTTTGCAGTGGAAGCGTACCACACAAATGAAGAATGGCTCCACCCATATTAACTTAAAACATGAATTAAGAAAAAAGATGGAAGAAATGGCAGAGAGAAGAGTTGGAAAGTGTTAGACAGTAGATGTGGGAAAGGGTAGGGTGGGTGAAATATTACTTTGTTTGTTGCACTCCATTTCCTTTAATAAATATATCTATATTTCCCATAAATTAAAAGAAAACCAACCATTCTCTTTTCCTTACATATTCATCTCTCTCTTTCTTTGCAGGCATATTGCAGTGTGAACCCAGTCAAGTGAGAGATAAGAACCAGATCTTCCGTCTCTTCTGCCATGAGTGTCAGCGCGTCTTCCATGATCGACTCATTAACAACCATGATAAGACCTATTTCAACACCATCATCTGTGAGATGGCGAGTAAGAACCTTCACTAACGCCATAGTTTTCTTTTGATAAAATGCATACTGTTTGAATTCTGTTTGAATTCTACTCTAAACACTAAATGTCGCTCCACCCACTTTCTGTTTTTGTTTGGTACATTGTTATCATATCCATGAGAGAATATCCCTCTTTGTGACCTTATCACTTTCTGCCAGGCAAATATTTCAGTATTCATTTGGAGCCCTCATACTTTATGAATACACCCATCATATTTGGAGACTTCATCAAGGTCAGAAATTTCAGAAAATATAAAATTTCTGTGTTTACAATGAAATATCCCAAAAACTTTTTTTTTCTTGCTCTCTTTCATCTCATAAACTGCCTCACAGGTGGGTGTAGAGAAAGAAAATCGTCTATATGAGGATTTGACAGACATGAATAAGATCCAGACTGTCCTTGAAGATTACCTCAGTGATTACAACACAACTTTTTCCAAGGAGACCAAGCTGGTTTTCTTTCAGGATGCTGTTGAGCATGTCTCGAGGTTTGCATTTACAAAGTGTGACTTTTTAAGATGATGGTTAATCGATTTTCATATTAGTTAGTTTGTGTGTGATGTTTATTTCTTCTTAATGGGAGCCAAATATTTTGTTACACAGTGGTAGAATTATGTTTTTTTTTAATGTCTGGTCATGGGTAGGTGTTAAATGCATCGGCACAAATGTGCTGCTAGGAGCTTAGTAGTTTAAAATATGTTAAACTGTTGTATTGGACTGCTGCAGGTGTGGATATTGTATTGGACACACAGCAAAGAATTTACGCCAAAGTGCTTTATAACCATAGTACTTTGTGTTGACAATGGTTTATCCTCCCACCCCCAAGAATTGCCCGTATCATTCGTCAGGAGAGAGGAAATGCCCTGCTTGTAGGAGTGGGAGGTACAGGCAAGAAGTCACTCACGCGGTTAGTAGCCCACATGTGTGGTTACCGCTGCTTTGAGATTGAGCTCAGTCGAGGCTACAACTATGACAGCTTCCATGAAGATTTGAGGAGACTCTGTAAGATGGCCGGTGTGGAGGGCAAAGACATAGTGTTCCTCTTTACAGACACTCAGGTATGAAGGGAACATTTGGCTGTAGAAAACACAGTGAACATATCATTTTTTCCCCTCAATTACCATTGGCCACTTTCTCTTGCATGTTATAGATTGTGGTGGAGGAGTTTTTGGAGGATATCAACAACCTGCTGAACTCGGGCGAGGTGCCCAGTCTTTTTGAAAAAGATGAACTGGAACAAGTTCTGGCTGCCACTCGACCTAAAGCCAAAGAGGCTGGAATCAGTGAGGAGAACAGGGATGAGGTACAGTAAATACAAACACATATACAGTATTGCTGTAGAATACAATATATAGTTCATTTACACTGTAAAAATGAATTGTAGGCCAGTATAAAATGACAACATGTGCAAACAATTAAATGCATTCAGATTGCCTGCAATGATGTTTGGAGTAAATTTCTGATTTGGAAAATCAGTCATTAAGTTGGGAAGCATATGAATAAAATAGTTCTACATTCACAACACATGTGAAATAAACAAACTATACCTACCAATATGTTGTATACTGATTTCTATGCAGCTTGTGGGAGAAAATTATTTTTCTTAGTCGGACCAATATTTCTTCACTGAGATCAGATGTCACACTGATAAAAGGATGGAGTCAGGATGTAATGCTGTAAGTGTGCAAATCATGAATGTGCACATTCTGAAGTGATGATGATGAATATTATAGATTTAATCTTACTAAAGCAAATATCTTGAGTGGGTCTTTTTGAAGTTCATTTCTTAAGGGTGCAATTTATGAAACAGTTTGACATTCTGTGATTTGTTCTCTTTGCCCGGAGTTACATGATGTCATTGATCGAACTCTTCCTCTGTATTTGGAGATGTGCAGCTACAGTCATCAGATAGTGAGCTTAGCTTTACAGAAAGACTGAAAACAGTGTGTCAGGTGTTTAATAAAACAAGAACTCATCAATACCAAAAGTGCTTTAAGTTCCGATTGAATGAATGAAATTATATGCATTGCATTATATTCCAGAAAAAGCTTGTGTTCTACAATTGTCCAATATACTGATAGGCATAGACTGTGGAGAAAGACGCTTAGTGAAACCCACTGCACTTAAGCAGACATGAACATCTTGTGTTATCTCCCTAAAGTCCGAACCTCAAAAATATGGATTGAGTGTGTATGTTTTAATGCCTTCAGGTGTTCCAGTATTTCATCTCTCGTGTGCGGGAGAAGCTGCACATTGTGCTGTGCATGAGTCCTGTAGGTGATGCCTTCAGGTCCCGCTGCCGCATGTTTCCTTCACTGGTCAACTGCTGCACCATCGACTGGTTTGTGCAGGTAAACTGAGACTGTTTATTTTAGGCCTCATCTGTTCATGTATGGTATTATGATATTGTGTATGCATGCACAAACACATGTTAAACATACCTTGCCCTTTCTGTTGCCCAGTGGCCTCGTGAGGCCCTGCTCTCTGTTTCTCAGGCCTTCCTCCACAATGTGGACTTTGGTAGTGATGAGCTGAAGCATAGCTTCTCAGCCATGTGTGTTGAGATACATGTGAGTGTCACTGACATGGCTGAGCGCTTCTACTCAGAGCTAAGGCGCAGATACTACACCACACCCACCTCCTACCTGGAGCTCATCAACCTCTACCTGGGCATGCTTGAGGACAAGCGAGAGCAGCTAAAGCTAGTATGTTCAATCATCCACATTCTTGACCAAATATCAGTACATGTGATTCATTCCAAATTCCAAATGTGTTTTTTTTAATAATTATCTAAAATATCCTTGTGGCCATGGGTGTGAATTTTGTAGATTTTGTCTGCAGACATAATGTGCAATAATACATGTGCTTGTGGGGATGTTGTTGATGAATAGGCCAGGGATCGTGTGAAGAATGGTTTGGGCAAACTGTTAGAGACCAATGAGCTGGTGGACAAAATGAAAGTGGACCTGTCTGCTCTGGAACCAGTTCTGAAACAAAAGTCCACTGATGTTGATGCCCTCATGAAGAAACTGGCTGTTGACCAGGAGCAAGCTGACGAGGTATGTGTGTGAGAAAAAGATAAAGCAGTATCTTTACAAAACTAATACACCTCTGAGACAAAAAAGCCAGTAGCATTGTGTTGTGTAAGCATAACTCATAAATTCTTTCCACAGGTGCGTAAAGTAGTGACAGACGATGAGGCTTTGGCCAAGGTCAAAGCTGAAGACACCCAAGCCATAGCTGATGATGCCCAGAGGGACCTGGATGAAGCTCTGCCAGCCCTGGAGGGAGCCAATCAAGCTCTTAATTCTCTTGACAAGGCTGACATCTCTGAGATCAAGGTTTTCACCAAACCTCCAGACTTGGTCATGACCGTCATGGAGGCTGTCTGCATCCTTCTTAGCTGCAAGTAAGTATGCTTCTCTATCTCTCTCTAAAAATATATATATTTTTTTTCTTTTTCTCATAACAGTTTTTAAACAGAATAACAACTTACTAGTTGTCAAATCCCAATTTAATCAATATGCCAATGTATTATCATGACTGAAGATATATAATTATTGATACCTCTGCACCAAACATGCGTTTCAAATTTTCAAAAATACAGCGCTCTAAACAGATTTCCTTGTCAGTTTGACTGACCAGAGCCTATACTTGCAGAACACTTACAGTTTGTTTCTTAGGAATAAGCGTAATATGTGGAAAAGTTAACTTGCTAAAGAAGTTGTCAGTGGTGAAAATGGAGGATGGTGGATGGACGAACGTAACCTCCTTGAAATCCAGGAAATCTTGAAATCTTTTTCTGGGGCGTTTTGTGATTTATTTTTTATGATTAATGACAATAATTATCATGTATTTAGGGCCCTTATTGTATATCATATTGTGACTTACCTAGCTATTCCCATCACTGATCCTAATATTTTATTTCAGAAGTAAATAATACCAAATACAGATGTCATCTATTTGGCTTTTTCACAAAAAATAGGAGGAGCAAGAGAACAGACCAGGCATTATGACTTAAATTTACCGTATTATACTTATAAGATGTATAGTTCATCCACTAAATTACTATAATTTAACACTTATATCAAAAAGTCATTGTAGAATATGTATCTGATTGTTTTAGGGCTCAGAAAATATGAGCATATAAATTTTTACATAAATGAAAAAAAAAGAACATTTGGACATAACACAATGCCCTGTCCTAAAAAAAGATGCTCATATAGCCATTTTTCTCTCATTCCATCAATTGGGATTTATCTTACTACATTATTATTCTTCTTAGACAATAGCAGTGGGTGAAAATTACTTTTGTTTTTTGTTCAGGAGTAATTACTAATATCATTCCTGTCATTTTAAATATGATGATCACGTAGTTGTTTCCCAATGTCTGTGAGAACCAAATGACATTTGGTCCTGTCTTTTCCTCAGCTTTCAGAGTAATCACACTGCCATCTAATGACTTGCAAATTATCCCTCTGTCAAGACCAAAATGTCATTAACATGCTGCATCAAATCGAAACCTGCCCATTATCTTGTTTACAGTAACACATACTGTACACATATCCAATGTTTGGATATGTGTATGTGTTACTGTTAAATTGTGTAATGTGATTTGTAATAATTAGAAGTACAACAATATCTTAATATTTCCATAACTTGCATTGTTTTACACATTATCCATTCATTCACTGTATATTGTTTTTGTTTTCACTTACTTTCATGCCCTATTCTTTTTAGACCAGACTGGCCCAGTGCCAAGCAATTACTGGGAGATGCCAATTTCCTCAGGCGTCTAACAGACTATGACAAGGATAATATCAAGCCTCAGATCCTGCTGAAGCTGCAAAAATACATCAACAACCCCGATTTCATACCCGAGAAGGTCTGTTTGGAATTCATGTGGAAAAATACGGAAAGTTTAGAATACATCTCAAAGTCAACAGGCTAGGATGTTGATCTAATTCCGGATTATTTTGCTGCTGTTGCTGTGTAGGTGGAGAAGGTATCAAGAGCATGCAGATCCATGTGCATGTGGGTCAGAGCCATGGACCTTTATGCCAGAGTTCTTAAAGAAGTTGCACCCAAGAGAGAAAAATTAGCCATGGCACAGGTCATCAACATTGAGTTTTATCCCATATACATTACTACTATGTGCAAAAACAGACATAAAAAAAACATTAAAAAAAAGTAAAAATAAATATAATAAATATCATGTATTTGCCAAATTTGTTGGAAAATATGTTGCAACTAAGGCCTTCATCAGAAAACAGTCCATTCTGTATTCTGTAAGATTGCCCACATGCCGACTTGATAAGAGTGAAAAAATATGTGACTGTTTGTAACAAACTATATTTCCCTTTATCTTTTCTCTCTTTGTCTAAACCCCTGCAGAAAGAACTGGACATGACCATGGCCACCCTGAGGGAGAAGCAGGAAAAGCTTCAGGAGGTGGAAAACCAGATCAAAGTGCTACAAGAGCAGTTTGACAGCAGTCAAAATGAGAAGGAGAATTTGGGTGAGGGCTGACCCCGTACACTATGTTACCACGCACTCCATCTGCTCATCAGCTTTATATTTTTGTGGGGATTTATTGCCAGACTGGAATTAATATATTTCCCGGAAATCCACAAGCTCTACTTTTTACTGTCTCTTTCAGATAGATTTCATCCATTATTTTTTGTCTCTTTGTCTTTGTGACCCATTTCCTTCCTTACAGTTAACACAATGTCTCTGACAAAGTCCCGTTTGACAAGGGCAGGGAAGCTAACATCTGCACTAGGTGATGAGCAGGTCCGCTGGGAGGAAAGTGTTGCCTTGTTTGAACAAGAGATCATCAATGTTGTGGGCAACGTCTTTATTGCAGCTGCCTGTGTAGCCTACTGTGGAGCATTCACTTCTCACTATAGACAGCTGGTAAGTATCGATTGGTGCAAGTTATTTTGGGGTTATACTGCGGTTTCACACATTACTCTAATCACACATTACTACTTTGTTCAGTAATGTAAGTCATTATTGTACATTTACCTCTTTGGTGAGCTGTTCCTCTTACATCAAGGGTATCATGTACATTATGTACTATAAACAAAAACAAAAAAGAAAACTAACAACCTAAGTTAACCAGCAGGAGCAATATTAAACCGATATAATCAACTTTAACTGAAATTTAATTTGAGTACATATGGATGCCAATGAGGGCAGTTAGTGTAGCAGAAAAAGACACAAGGGCTAGAGAAAGATAGAAGCAGATGTGAACTGTGGCGAGCCCTAAATGGAGAAGCTGAAAGAAGACGACATATATGTATCTAGGATATATAGCTCTGCAATAATAATGGAGACATTTTCAAACATGCCTGTCTCTTGTTTATGTATGTTTTCTGCGAGTTGTATCTGCTCTCTTTCTCCAGCTAATTGACCAGTGGATTAAACAGTGCCAGGAGCTAAAGATCCCAATCAGTTTCAGCTTCAACCTTATCAACATTTTGGGTGACCCTTTCGTCATCCGCCAGTGGAACACAGAAGGACTGCCTCGTGATACCGTGTCTACAGAGAATGGTATCCTGGTGACTCATGGCCGCCGCTGGCCACTTATGATCGACCCACAAGATCAGGTGAAGTAAAACTAAGGCAGCTGTCATTGTCATTCCGCAGCGATGTGAGGAATAATTATGTTAGCATTCAAATTTTCATTCACCCACTTAACTAAAAGTTACATAATATACATGTTCAATGAAATAATAATATTATTATATTATATAATATTTTTTTTCAACATTGTCTCAGAACCTTTTTGCAATTTCTGTTAGATTTAGCACAATGTTTGCTTGGCTATAGTACCACTGTTCAAAAAAATCCTCTTTCTAAATAAGACTTTCTGTCAGACACAATCAGAGACTAAGTCACAGACAGCCCTATGTCCCCAGGACACTCGCTAGAAAAAATATTAAGTCCCGCTCAGAATTATAAATATGTAGGAGGAAAATATTTCCACTGCTTCTGACTGCTGATACATTTCCCCTACCTAATCATGATTGAGTGTTTCTCCTTCCTTCCTGTAGCCCTTTTCTGTTTCTTATCTTTACAAACTAAAATTATGTAAAGAGACTTTTTTCAAATTACATTTGATAAATGTCCTTTTTTCACACTCAGGCCAACAGATGGATCCGCTCCAAGGAGGCCAAGCATGGTCTAAAGGTGATCAAGTTGACAGACCCTGCTTTTCTTCGTACCTTAGAGAATGCTATTTGCATGGGAATGCCTGTGCTGCTAGAGGAGGTAGGAACACTCATGACTCATGCCATGACTAAATATGCTTGATCTATAACAAAGTTGTACTAAGGTAAATTATATCTCCATGATTAATTTAATTTTTTTTTCATTTTTAATTGTCTATATACAAGTGTATTCCTTTACTGTGTGTGTGTGTAGTTAAAAGAGACCCTAGATCCCTCACTGGAGCCCATCCTACTGAAGCAAACATTTGTAGAAGGTGGACGCACACTGATCCGACTCGGAGACTCGGATATTGACTATGACAAAAACTTTAGGTTCTATATGACGACTAAGATGGCCAACCCACACTACCTACCTGAGGTAAGAGCAGAGTCTTAGCTTATTTAGATATGCAGAGTTAGGTTTAACTGGCATAAAAAGTAGCATATCAGAAGTACAATATCAGGTCTGCATGGATGCTTGAGAAAAATATTAACACAGTTAATTTAAGTTTATACATATGTATTCATGCTTACAGTAAACAAGGGATTAACCGTATAATTTAATCTAAAAACAGAAAGTATATTTTTATCTTATGTATGTATTTACTGCACATATAAAAAATAATAACTGCCATACGAAGTACTTTTATTCATCCCCGAGGGGAAATTCTTTTGATACAGCAGCATACACATCAGGTAAGGAAGACAAGAAGAAGAACATCCAATACAATTTTTTTTTTTTTTTTTGTGCAGATGAGAATAAGAACTGAGCTAAGGCATGTGCAGATGAGAATAAGAACTGAGCTAAGGCATGTGCAGATGAGAATAAGAACTGAGCTAAGGCATGTGCAGATGAGAATAAGAACTGAGCTAAGGCATGTGCAGATGAGAAATAATAATAATGAGAATAATAACTGCCAACATGAGTTTTGGTCACACATACTGTACATATTAATGAAACAATTATACAGTATATGTATTCTAACAGTACAAACATTGTATGTATTGTGACGGTAGAGGAGTGGTAGAGCAAGTCATCTTTCAACTGGACATGGCGATGTGTCCTTGGACAAGACAATTAACCCTCTCGTTGCTCCTGAAGGCTGAGCTGGCAGTGTGTGAATAGGTATGAAAGATGTGTGAGGGACAATACGCTGCACATAGATGCACTGAATGTGTGAGTGAATGGTGGTGAATGGGTGAATGGCAAAACAGTGGTGTAAAGCAATTTTTGAGTGGTCATCAAGACTAGAAAAGTGCTGCATAAATACAAACCATTTACATGTAAATGTAAAAATGTGCTAAAACATAATTAGACATAAACACATAAACTAACCAAACAGACAGTAAAGGCTTTTACTCATCATTTACACCTTTCAGTTTATGTCTAGTCTAACAGCTGTTAGCTGGGTTCCCGTTTCGACATCTTTCTAAAAATATAAACCTCTCTGCAATGGCAAAAGTGCTTGTACACTTCCCAATATGCAAGCAACTCTTTATTCTCTATCTTTATTTTACAGTTTTTATTCCTCTAGGTGTGAAAGCAGCAGAAAAACATTTAGCAATTTTCTTTTAAACCTTTGGTATCAACTGTCAATTACACAAAGTTTTCAAAGTGACAGTTAAAATCCAGCATGATGGTTGAAATCATTCACAAAATAAAAAGCTTTCTATACTGCACTTAGATGTGTGAATAATCATTCCTGTCTCTCATTTGTAATGGAAGTGCATTCTTTTATTGTTTTGTTTGTCTTATGTTTTAGGTGTGTATCAAAGTTACAATCATCAATTTCACGGTGACTAAGTCTGGCTTGGAAGACCAACTGCTTAGGTAGAGGCACACAGCAAAAATGGATATTTCCACCGTTGAAACCATGATATATGTAATATTTTGAAACATATAAAGTTTTTGAAACATATACAGTAATCCACTTGTACGATTACCGTGATATGAGCAATTTCTTTTCTCCCTCCCGATTTCACAACAACCCCTGGTTATTTCTCAGTGATGTGGTGCGTCTGGAGAGTCCACACCTTGAGGAGCAGAGGAATGAGCTAATTGTCCGTATCAATGCTGATCGCAATCAGCTGAAAGACATTGAAGACCGCATCCTCAAGCTCCTTTTCACCTCTGAGGGGAATATACTTGATAATGAAGAGCTTGTTCAGACGCTTCAAGAGTCAAAGGTAAATCTGGGACAAGGAAAAGGAAATATGGAGGCCTGGCTTACTCTATTTGTGTTAAAATTAAACAATGAATTATACATTTTTTATAGCATGAACTGCCATCATCTTCAAATAAAATGTCCACCTTGTTTTGAGTTTTACTTCTTTATTTGGAATGATTCTAAGCTATGATACAAACGTGATTGAGCTCTCAATACTTTCTAATGTGACAAAACTAACACTGTGACATACGTACATCACAAAATTAATCTATTTAAATTGGGGACCAGCTGTATTGTTTTTGTAATTGTTATATTTTAATCAAACCTATGCAATTTTTACCAGTGCTGCAAATTATGGTGGTTGTCATGTATTGAAGAAATATTTATAATCGATAAATTAACACATATGTTGAGACTACGAATAGCACAGCTAGTCAACAAATAGGACAAATTGATGATATAAAAGACGAATAATGGTATATACCAAGACAGGTGATTTCCCAAGCACTGTTTATCTTATCTTGTCCATCTGTTTTTATGTGGAGACAATGTTGTGATGTATTGTTTCTTTAAAAAGAAAGAAAGGTACAAGGAAAAGAAAGAAAACTGAGAGATATGGAGTCATTACACCCATATTACCACTCATTTTCTCTTTTTTTTAATGACCCTTCCATTCCCACATGTGGTTGCTGTTTCTTTTCTTTGATGTTTTTCGTCTCTGTTTTCATCACACATCAGGTGACATCTGAGGCCATAAAGCACCGTCTGGAGGAGGCAGAAGCTACTGAGCTGATGATCAACTCTGCAAGAGAACGATACAGGCCTGTGGCCACCCGAGGCTCTGTCTTGTACTTTGTCATTGCCAGTCTCTCTGAGATTGATCCTATGTACCAGTTCTCCCTCAAGTACTTCAAACAGGTGTTTTAAAGTTTCTTGTTTTGTTTATTTTACAATTTGCAGACAAATCCAATTTTTTTAGCCACTACAATATAAAAAGGCTTAAAGCAACCCTTTAGCATAATTTCATCATCATGGTGCCCTATTCACTTTCCTGTGTTTTTCACTCTTTCCTGTGTTTTTCACTCTTAGTTATTTAACACAGCTATTGAGACATCAGAGAAAAGCAGCATATTAGAGGAGCGTCTCCAGATCTTGCTGGACCAGATCTTGCTCAACTCCTACATCAATGTGTCCCGAGGCCTGTTTGAGCAGCATAAGCTTATCTACAGCTTCATGTTATGTGTAGAGATCATGAAGCAGCGTGGGGAGATTTCGAATGCGGAATGGCAGCACTTCCTACGAGGAGCCACTTCCCTGGAAAAGGTAAGAAGTAAAAAATTTCAGAGTGACTCTCACTCACTCATTTTCTACCGCTTTATCCACTGAGGGTTGTGGGGGGCGCTGGTGCCTAACTCCAGCTGACATACAGTAGGGTGAGAGGCAGGATACACCCTGGACAGGTCGCCAGTCCATCACAGGGCCACATAGAGACAGACAACCATTCACTCTCACATTCACACCTACGGGCAATTTAGAGTGTCCAATTAGCCTAATCCCCAGATCTGCATGTTTTTGGACTGTGGGAGGAAGCCAGAGTACCCGGTGAGAACCCATGCATACACTTCAAAATATCTATGGGTGAGAAGGTCGCATTTTTGCAAATGAAAGTTATTTTTGGACATTTTTTGCTGGAGTTTGAATGAATTTATGATAATTTATTATCGTCATCAGATTAATCTGGATGGATTTAACACCTGAACGAGATCTTTTACTGGGAGCAGGTGATGTGTAATTGATTGATGTACAGCAAATATGTTCAGAAAAATGATCAGAAATGAAGGAAGAATGCAAACACCCAAGTGCTTAAAGTAAACATAAAGCCATAAAAATATCACTTTTGTGAGATATTTTTGTGTCACCCCCACAGGAAATGTGTTATTGAACACATAGCCAAGCATTTAAAAAAAATTTTTCAACATGTATAAAATAAATATCAAATCACCTATTCAGCTAATGTTTTCAGTCTTTACTCTGTAATTCTTTTCTCCATGTTCTCAGCCATACAGTGTGTGAAGAGGAGGCTGTCTGCATTTGCTTTATACACACTTAAAAAAAAAAACATGCTCCAGAGAACTCAACCTGAGTTTGGAGAGAAGGACCACCATTAAGCAATGCAGTAAACCAAAGCACACAATCAAGTCAATGCTGGAGTTATTTAAGGAAGTGTCTGTGACTGTCCTTGAGTCACCCAGTTGAACAGAATTACTCTTCATTCCTTATCTCTCCTTCACAGAAATATTTATTTTGTCAACCTCTCCACTGAAACACTTTATCACATGTTCTTTCAAATCCCTCCTGCTGCCTGTGTTTTCCTCAGCACTCGGCCTGCTGAGAGAGGATGACAGCCTGACTTTCATTTTGTGACAAAGGACAACTCAATCCTAATACATGAGGGGGAGAGAATAAGAGAACCTGAGAGAGTTTCTGATGGAGGATACATACAATAAATCAGCACCTTGTTTATTTGTATAACATTTAAGATCCAGACAACAAACTAACACATTTCCCAGTTTCCTTGTAATTATTATATAGGTCCCAAACTTGCCAAAAGTAGATTTAATATTTATTTATTTTCAAAAACTAAACAATGGGCCATTATCTCTCTGCTCTTGTTGCCAGTTAAAACGTATGCTTTGACTTCATCTGGTATTAGAGGTAAAATCTCCTTATTAACAAATCCAGTTGTGGACAAGTCTTAATTGCTGACCAGTCTCCCTGCTACTAAGAAGAGAGATCACATGACATGATGCTATCAACGCCATGATTTACTGTATGACCAGTGCATAGTCTTTGACTGACATATTAAGTGGTGATCTTTCATTTTTAATTTTTGTGTAGCCAGACTTGAAAGGCTTCCTCATGTTTCCAGAATCCTTGACATGCAGTCTGGAAGACTCCAAGGTATGGCAGTGCCATATGCCCTTACTTCAAAGTTTTCATCTATCAGGTTCTCCCATCTCTGTGAGGGACTTGTGAAACTCTGTTGAATACCTTGGGTCATTTAAAAAATGTATGACATCCTTCAGGGTCCATACTGAAATATTAAAGACAAATATTACACTAATGTCTCATGCTGTGGTTGGAACTGCATCATGTGGTGAGGCATACAATGTTAGATGGTACTGATTATGATGATGATGATGATGATACTGCAGCTTTTATCAGGTTTTATTAATTCTGTCTGGAATGACATTTTTCTAAGAGAATGATTGAAAATAGTTAATAAGTTCATAATAATAATAATATTTAATAATATTTTGCTCCTTTTGTTTACTTTTCTCATCTTGAATTCTTTTAATGAAATGTCTGAAGGAAAATTTACATTAAGTTCTGCAATATCCACTTTTATAAAAATGATTAGTTTGGTGGTCTATAGTTTCTTCATGAGCCAAACTGGCACACAAGCAAGAACAAGACTTCACACATTCTCTTTCTGAACAAGGTTTCACCTTATAGCTTTAAGGAAAGAAGTCTCAAAGAATTGAAAATAATTGGTGTGGATCTGTATAATGATCTTGATTATTGGAGATGCAGCATGTGCTGTGGAAGTGCTTTCTACTTTGTATTTAGAAAATTGCACAATGGGCCAAAACACAGTCGTGTAAGTCATATATGGCTAAAAATCTGGCACCCCTGCTGTAGACACAAATGAAGGATTGTCAACAAGGGGTTTCAGCACTAAATTGTTTTATGTTTGCTGTGCAGTAAATGTGCAAAAAGAACTAAAAATCATCTCTAGATTTTTTAATGCAGTTTATGTTATTGCATCATTTTTTTCTCTTAACTAGAGGCTTGGCTAGTGCAGTGAATAAAAAAAAGAACTGAGGTTTTATCATTGTGGTTATTTACAAGTTGAGGTCTTTTTTCTTTTTTTTAACAAGACAGATTGGTCATGCCACTCAGTGTTGCTGTTTTCATCCTTAATTTCTCTCTCATTTATTTGACATTACTTAGGCTGGTGGTGCTGTCTGTCAGCCGTCACTATCCCCATTTTAGTTCTGTCTGTCTTTCTGCACCTCTGGATTTCTCCTTTTCCATTCCAGCATCTCACAACTATCATGGCTACCTTTCTTTGTCAGATATTTTCTACCATATTCTTTTTACATTTTTATTGGCGTTTAACTCTTCTTCACCGCCTCTCCACTCAAATTCTGTCCTCCATCTATGTTCCCACTACTACTCCTTTATCATTATCATCAAGTGTCTCTTCTTATATCACCCTGTCTTCCAGGAAAATCCAAAGCAGCCTGATGTGCCATGGCTTAGTGATTTTTACTGGCAGACATGCTGTGAGCTGGAGAACACACTGCCTTGCTTCAGGGGCATCTCCAAGGAAATCACCAGAACTCATATTCACATCAAGCTTGGTAAACCACTCCGGGTGTGATCCTAGTTGATCCAGCAACACTGTACTGCATGGGTGTTTATGCTAAATAAAAGAATAACAATGTTTAACTTAGAGATGCAAAGCATTTTTCACTGTTAGGTTTCACTATCATTCTTCTAGTATCCCTTTACCAGTATTTGTAGAGGAGAAATCTGTTTACATTACAACAAAGGTCAAAGGTCACACTTAAAGGTTTGTGTAGCATTAAGTTAAAACCATGTCACCTTCAGGACGTTTTCAAGCATCTATTAATCCAGAGACCTGGGAAGACTATGTGGCAGAGTTGCCTCCTCTTGGAGACAACTCAGGGGTGAAGAAAGAGAGTGGCATCAGAGGTTACTGGAATGAGAGGCTGGGAGACTTTCAGAAGCTAATCCTTATCAAGAGCTTTATGGAAGAAAAGGTAAACCTACTGTATGTGATGCATCAGCTTTTTTGTAGCCCTCAGCAAGACTGTCAAAGAATGCTTTTGTCTATTGTACTCCAGCTGAAAACCAGGCATGTCAGCAAATTAAGCAATAATGCTCTGCCTACATTTGATAAAACCCCTATTAATTACATTTTATTTCTTTATCCCTATAATGGCCCTGCAGTATACTCTTTCAAATTAGACTTTTTAATATTATTATTTTTTTCAATATTTTATAACTTCTTACCATTTATTTTGTCACTATCTCTGTAATTTTTTTTAAATTCAGGTGGTACTTGCAGCAACAGCATTTGTGATTGTCAGCCTGGGGAAGCAGTTTGTGGAAAACCCTCCACTTGACTTGGCTAACCTTTACAGTGACATGTCCCCTGTCACTCCACTGGTCTTTATTCTTAGCACAGGATCTGACCCTATGGGTGCCTTCCAACGTTTTGCCAAAGAGAGAGGATATCTCGACAGGTAAAAAAGAAAAAAGATAAAGAAATGGTGAACTGTGAAGTTCCTTTACGTTAAATTCCTCCATTGCATGGTTATGGTTTTCTGGATCTACAATCCATTTTTTCTCAATTATTTGATGTTAAATTAGTCAAGACATGCAAAAAAATAAACTCCAATCATGTTGAACTGTTAACCAAAAGATGTGATAGTATCACATCTCACTTACAAATCTCATCTTGATTGTATCATATACTGTATGTTGACATTTGTTATATTTATTAGCTGTGTATAAGTAGTCACAGTGATATTTCTGTTATTCATTGTTTCTCAGAGTTGAGTCCATTTCATTGGGTCAAGGCCAAGGACCTATAGCTGAGAAAATGATCCATGAGGCATTGAAAAGTGGCAAGTGGGTCTTTCTGCAAAACTGCCATCTGGCGGTCTCCTGGATGCTGGCCATGGAGGAGCTCATCAAGACCTTTACTGAGCCGGGTATGGTCACATTACCATAGAAACAGTGACATGCATGCATGCTCACACGAGAGCTGATCATTATGGCTGTCCCATTGTTCCCCAAATTATGCATTTAAAGTTCAATCAATTTTAGTTTTAAAACATTAATAGAATCCTGAAATTTTGAATGCAATGTATCATAAGAAGGAATGATGCATGTTGATAAAACTACTTAAATACTGAAATAGTGACCCAGATCATCAACCATTGTGGCTGACTTTTCATGTAATGAATTAAAGTCTAGGGATCATCATTGTATAAGAAAAAAGCCTTTGGCTCCAGTTTAGTTCTGTGCTTGCCAGGGGAACAAATAGCTACAGCCCTTTTATTACACACCAGGTGTGTAGCATGTGAAAGTCTGCAAGGAACAGAAAAAGAAGCAACTGGGGAGGGTTGAGTATTTGCAAAAGTTATTTTGGATTTTGCTGGCACAGCACCTCTAAGCAATGACTTATCCCATAAAGAAGTGATGCATAGTGGCTGATAGTACACCTTAGTGCAACGTGTTGACAATACACTGCTGTTGTGTACACATAATAACAGATCTTTTTCTGACACGATTGACAAAATGACAGGCGGTTTTTTGTTTTTTTTGACTTTTCGTTTTTTACAGTATTTATGTAAAGGAAAATTCCTACCATTTGTACTTGTGATAGAAAAAAACATTATGTCTTGTTTTTCCTTTGGGATTATATTAATTTTTGTTCCTGTGTAGATACATCAATACACGAGGATTTCCGTTTGTTTCTCAGTTCTATGCCAACCAAAGTGTTTCCTGTTACGGTGCTTCAAAACTCTGTCAAGGTAATTAAACGCACACACGTAGATTAATTGTCAAAGACTGCTCTGCAGGAGCTCACTGCTGGTAACTTTTCTTAATGCATAAGAGCTACATAGGACTTACATGAGAACTGCATGGGTACTGCACAAGGGCATTGTGTCATAATGCAGTGCTTCTTAAAGATGTGTTTGGAAGCTCATTTTAAGAAAATTTTTAGTTTCTAATTATTATACATTTCAATAAGATTAATAGTGCATTTCAATACAATTTAAACTGCAGACATAGTAGACTGAAGAAATCCCAGTCACTTAAAGAGACAGTTATACTATGTGTTATACTTGTGACACTGGATAATGGCATCGTAGTTGTGTCTGGGTGGATAAGGGAGACTAATGTTCTCTAAGTATGTTGCATTAGTAAAGTAAATGTGGATATTATCAGCTGAATATTCTAGGAATATTAAACAGTCCTATCACTAATTACAGTTGAACATAAATTATAACAGTGTAATTTGACTTTTGTTTGCAGATGTTTTTTGTGTGTGTATTTTTTGTGTTTCTGTATTCTCTTTTCCAGGTGACCAATGAGCCTCCCAAAGGCCTGCGAGCCAACATGCAACGGGCCTTCAGAGAGGTCTCTAGTGATTTCTTCGAGGGCCAGGTTCTGGGACGTCAGTGGAGGAAGATTGTGTTTGGAATCTGCTTTTTCCATGCAGTCATCCAGGTTACTTATGCCCTCAGCCTAGCACAGACTCTATCATAACTGTGCCTGGATACACTGTATTTCACTTTCATGCTGCATGCATTTATATTTGTGTCAATTTATCCACTTATCGTATGTGTGTGTCTCAGGAGAGAAAGAAGTTTGGCCCTCTGGGTTGGAACATCCGCTATGAGTTTAATGACAGTGACCGGGAGTGTGCTCTTCTCAACCTCCAACTCTACTGCAAAGATGGCGCCATCCCCTGGGATGCTCTCACCTACATTACTGGTATGAAAACTTTCAGAAATATGTGTTTGCATGCAGGTCTGTCACAATGTGCACAGGCTTACAAATACTGCACAACAGAGTGTTTTTTTGTTTGTTCTTATTTTTACTCAGCCAAAGACCCCTCACACAATAAAAAGAAATATGACAGGGAGCCCTATAGTTCCCTTATAGTGATTTCTGTGATAATTTGGGATGTGCTGGAGAAGACTTAAGATAGGAGTCCAAATATAAAAAAAAAATGTGGACAACTGAGGACTGATGTGTGCTTCTGAAGTCATGTAAACTAAGTTTACGAGTCATTTGGAGATTTAAGTTTTGCATTTCATATTTTATTATATAAGTATTATAAGGTCTTTATTTATTTATTTTTTTGTAATGCTGTATATCCTTGGCACCCATACTGACAAAAATGCAAATTCAGTTGGTATTTAATATTGTTTCTCCTGAAATAACACAGCTGATATTTCCATAGTTACTGCAAGGAAGAGGAAGGATCCCTTTCATTAACAATACTCATCATATCTCCAAAGCTCATTGGTTTCCCTAATCTGGTTTTCAATTACACTTCCAAATGATTATGTGCTACGTTCAGTGTCAGTGGAGCACGTTGCATCAAATTGATGCCTCTCATTGTTGTTATCACACTGAGGTGTTATTAGTTTAATCCTTAATTCTAACAGTTCTTTTGAGCCAGAGGGGAAAGTATAAGGGCACAAACCAGGCATGATATTGCCTTTCTACTTAAAGGAGCCGAAGCTTCTTTCTTCTGGTACAAAAAATTCTCTGACAGTTTTGACACGTACCTTGTAATTCACTCCTGTACTTATCTTCATGAATGCTTGAATTTCAAATTGTTGTGTCAAATTGTTGAATTTTAAATATAACTGTAAAATATATTTATCTTTTCCTTTGCTCTTTGGAAATCTATTTTTCCACTTAATCCTGTGTGTGTCTTTCCTCACTCCTTTCATATCACTGCCTACTGTGGAGAGTTTTTCTGCTGAGTTTTTCCTCACTCGATGTGAGAGTCTGAGAGGGTGTAGAGGGTGTCACTTGCTGTACAGACTGTAAAATTTGTTATGTTGGGCTGTACAAATAAAATTGACTTGACTTGACTGCTAAGCAGTAATGTCTGTGCTGTACATGATTATGTGTGTGTAAGGGAGCTGAATATGCTATTGAAGCACATGAAAATACATGACCTTGCAAACTTTTATTCGCAAGAA
Source organism: Brachirus orientalis (assembly GCA_016785285.1). Taxonomy (NCBI): domain Eukaryota; kingdom Metazoa; phylum Chordata; class Actinopteri; order Pleuronectiformes; family Soleidae; genus Brachirus; species Brachirus orientalis. The sequence goes on from JAFBJR010000175.1 coordinate 3,788,412, forward strand.
AGCATTTAAACTCTCTCTTTACTATCTCACAAATTTCTATGTGGCCTGAACTGCACCATTGTTGGGTTCTTTGCATTTCTCCTCCCAACTGTTTCTTTTTCACCCAATGTGACATGGCCACTGTAGTCCTCTGATCCACCGAGGGAAGGTACGGGTGAGCGGAGGAGTCCTACTGTTTTTTAGGACGCTGCAGTTTCGCCATTAGAAATCACTAATTCTCACACTCTGGACCTTTAAATTAAGTTTGAGAGCAGGGTCGTGTCTAATCATGTCTCTAATTACCTGACAAGCCTGCTCCCTGCTCAGTCTGCATCCGTCTAAGTTGGATCAGCCCGCCCTTCCTTCCATCCCCTCACCTTTCACCTCTTTGAATTCACTTAGCACATACTGGGTACTGTCAGATGTTGCCTGTAATTTAGCTCATGAACCTCCACTCTAATCCTTCCTCAACCCAAATCTTAGAGTGTCTACCCAGACCAATCAACGCAACAATTTTACCTACATTTTATTCTTGCAAGTGAGTGACTGTTGCACAGCAGAGCTGATGCCGACTAATGACATCACGTGGTCTGTGTCCCCAGGTGAGATCACATATGGAGGCAGAGTGACGGATTCCTGGGATCAACGCTGCCTTAGGACAATCCTCAAAGGCTTCTTCTCCCCAAAGACTCTGGAACATGGCTACATCTACTCCTCCTCTGGTATTTTTCAGCCTCCTCCCCTTTCTCTCTCTGTCACAATATGTATTCAAGGCAAGGGCGGGATAACAGAATCAGTTTATATTATGATGAAATTCAAAAGTGTATCTGACTCTATGTGTTGCATTGCACACTCACATACTTTATATTTTCTTCTATGTTTTGGGTGTTAAGGTATCTACTATGCCCCAGAGACAGATCAACTGGAGCAATGTAAGCAGTACATTGAGAGTCTTCCAATCATAGATGATCCTGAGATCTTTGGCATGCATGAGAATGCAAACCTGGCCTTCCAGGTGAGGAACAGCACTGAAAACATAATCAAAAGGCAATCAAAAAGAAAATCAGTGAATCTTTTTCTTTTGGTCTGCTGGTTATGCTACAATCTAGTGAGAAGGTGTTGTGAATGGACTAATTTGCTTTTGTTTTTCAAAAGTGATGTGACAATTAGCGTAGTGTTTTCAAAAAATGTATTTCTTTCTGGTTTATGCAGTTCATTTCCTCTTATAATAGTGCATCTGCATTCAAACACAACACTTTCAGTAGTGCTTTTAAAGATTTTCAAAGATCCTTAAAGCTTAAAATTGCAAATTCTCATTTAAAAAACTGTTAGAAAACACTTTGGAAAAAGGTCTGTGTTACCCCAAGTGTATTTTTTGTTTGGTCCAGTGTGATGGATACAGGAGGTTGTATTGTTAGAAGTGGAGGTTCTGAGATGGATTGTGGTGGTAGTGCAGTGCTGTAGGGAGAGCCTGGTTATGGAAGGCTCTGTGTGTGAGGAGAAGGACTTTAAATTAAGGGATGGGGAGCTAGAAGAGTTTATGGAGGACAGGGGGTGATGTGGTCTCTGGAGAAGGTATTGATGAGCAAAGATGCAGCATTGTTTACTGAGGTCCATTTGTGTGTGTGTGTATTTATTTGTTTATTTGCCCCCACAGCGGCAAGAAACCATGACTCTAATCAACACCATACTGGATGTTAATCCTCGCTCTTCAGCCCAGCATGGAGCTAAAAGTCATGATGAGATCATCTGTGAGCTAGCTGAGTCTATACTTATCAAGCTACCAGGTAGAAACTAACAAACACACTCAAACGCACATACACATTCTTGTACATTCTCAGGCAGAGAAGTTTGAGTTTGAATCAAAATGTGTCCTGAAGGCATACTATAGACATACACACAGCCACATTTTATAATCATTGTCATCTGTAGTGTTTCATTACTGCCTTCACATTTGGTCGTTGTACATCTGACATTTATTATCTAATGCTGCCTTTTATTTTTTTTTTTTTTCATGTGCTTTCGGTCTCTCTTTCACTGTGTGTGCAGAGCGTCTGGACATGGATGAAGCAGTTGAAACTCTGTTTGTACGAGATGAACATGGCCGCCTTAACTCCCTCACTACTGTGTTGAGCCAAGAAGTAGACAGATTCAACAACCTGCTGAGGGTGCTCCAGGTGTGACGAGCATATCACTCAAAAATCCAGATGTCTAATTTGTGTAAGAATTTCATAGCTCAGTTCAAAATCTGGTCCAACAAAAGACTGAATCACAACCTGCCAACACTCATGAGCTGGCTCAGGAATCTGGTTATGCCTCCTGGACGCCTCCCTGGTGAGATGTTCCGGGTATGTCCCACTGGAAGGAGGCCCTGGGGGAGACCCAGGACTCACTGGAGAGACTATGTCTCTCCGCTGGCCTGGGAATGCCTTGGGATTCCCCCAGAAGAACTAGACGAAGTGGCAGGGGAGAGGGAAGTCTGGGCTTCTCTGCCTAAGCTGCTGCCCCTGCAACCTGAGCAGAGATAAGCAGCAGAAGATAGATGGGCAGATGGATGGATTATTTATTTCATAACCAGACAGAAAATAACATTAAACTCCATAGCACTCCATAAATTGCAGATGCTTTTTGTGTGTTTCCACATGAATGTAACAATTTGAAAATTTATCTAAACAATTTTACAGAAAAGTAAAATTATTAAATTGTAGATTTGTTCATTTGAAAAAGCTTTAATCATACTATTATTATTATGTAACTTTTGACCTATAACAACTTATATTATTCAAAAATGAACAGTGTTTATTCTCTTCATGTGTGATGCTGCTTTGCAGGCGTCTCTCATTACTCTGAAGAAGGCCATAGCAGGTCTAGTCGTGATGTCAGAAGAAGTGGACCTTATTTATACAAGCTTCCTGAACAACCAGGTTCCCACACACTGGGCAAACTCTTCCTACCCTTCTCTCAAATCCCTGGCATCCTGGGTCAGAGACCTCACTCTCAGAACCTCCTTCATCCAGGTTTGGAAGCAAATGCATATTTTCACCAACAGACTCATAGGTTTTTATTAGGATCTGTATGAATTATCCACATGCTCACACTGATTTGTAGATTTGTATTTTTCCCTTTTTTGTTACATATTTTAAATAATACGTTTTGAACCGCTCACTGCATCTTCCTCGCTCCTTCCTCTCTTCTACATCTGCTCTCAGCATTTGGTTCATCTACCCTGACTTCAACTATTCTTCCGAAAGACTGGTTTGTACATGTGTTGCAAAACTGGGTTCACGCTTTCTCTCTTCAACACTCACATACACACAGAACAGAGGAAAACAGGGAGAGCTGCATTAGTTTGCACTCTGCCAGTTTGAGTCACTTTCAGGTCCCATAAGTAAGAGGACGACTAAAATGCACTGTAGCTCATAAAAGACAATTAATTAAAAATGTTTTGCTATTTAAAGATACAACCACTTATTTACCTCTCTCCATCTCTTTCCCTCTCTCTCTCTCTCTCTCTTTTACTCACTACTGTTCCCTTGCCAGACTTGGATCACATGTGGTCAGCCCAAATCATTTTGGATCTCAGGATTCTTTTTCCCTCAAGGCTTTCTCACTGGTAAAACACTGCAGCTCCAAAATACCTTCTATTCCATGCAGTCTTAGCCAGAGTATTAAACTTTTATGGGATTTGCCTCTAAATCCTCAGTTTTCACTCTTGAACTTTGCTAGATGTTGCAAAGCAACCTGATGAAATTTGTCTGCCTCCCGGTCCATAGGTGTGCTGCAGAATCATGCAAGATTCTATAAGTTGCCCATTGACGAGCTTAGCTTCCGCTTTGATGTGCTGCCAGTGTACAGAGACCAGGCAGCGATCTATGAGGCCCTGCGAACCCTTCCTGCCAACACTCAACTAGACATGGATGATGAGGTACCTGAAAGGGGAGGTTGACTTTAATGGGAAAGTTTGGTATTTTTGAAGTGATATTTTATGAAGTACTTATACATAACAATAGTCTGCTAATCTATGTTAGCCTTAAATACATACTAATCACTTTATCTTTTGAGAGCCATTTTCACACAGGAAACTGAAGTTTTTGAATTTGTAAATTACTCTGTCCCACACCAGAGTCCATTTACAAAAACTGTGATTTTACCTCAGAGAATACAAGAGTTGCTGGTCTGCTGCTGTTTCCATAACCAAATTATTTTTGTTATTTTGTGACCCTGGTGTTTTACAGATTTGCCCAAGAAACAAACCTGTGATTACACTCATTGCTTCTTAGTATCACAATTACCAAAAAAATCATATAAAAATCCAAAACTACGTGGTGCCACTGTGGATAATAACCACAGATGTAATGTATGAAATTAAGTTTAACAGTATGTGAATGCTAAAATAGTGCTTTGGAGCAAAACTGTTTTATGAACTCATCTAGCTTTCTTTGCAAACCATTAGCTCAGCTGAAGTTTTCCAACTCGCCTCAGATTCTCATTACAGAAATAACAATATTGTGAGCCATTTCCCTCAAATCTACCTGAGTGTCTTTTGTGCATTATATACAAAAAGCTGATAAAAATTGTTGACTCATAATTGTCCGCAAAGGTTTTCTCCATCACATTTGCGTGATTTGGGTAAGTTGTCTTAATTAAATCAATTACCCTATGGTCTTAAACCAGTCATTTTCTTTGACTCACCGAGGCATTATCTCTTTTGTGGATATGACAGTTACCAGAGCTGAAGGATGGCGTGCTGGTTCACGGCATGTTCATGGATGCCAGTCGCTGGGATGATGACAAAATGGTGGTAGAAGATGCTTTACCTCGAGTGATGAACGCTGTCTTGCCGGTGGTGCACTTTGACCCACAGCAGAATTATGTGCCTGAGCCGGGCTTCTACCATGCTCCTCTGTACAAGACCTCAGCCCGAGCTGGGACTCTGTCCACCACTGGTACATGCACCTTCAACCTTTACAAATACTGCAGTTTTGGGAGTGGATTTTAAAATCTGTTTTGATTTTTTAAATTGAGATTTTTAATCATCTGTTATTTCTATTTTCCTGCAGGTCATTCAACAAATTTTGTAGTGACGGTAATGCTTCCCTCGAATCAACCCAGTGATTATTGGATATCAAAAGCCTCTGCTCTCCTCTGCCAGTTGGATGATTAAGCTTTTAATTCGAGGACAAAGAGGAATTTTAAATGTGACTGAGAAGCACGGTATACCTCTGTGTACCACTTTGAATAAATATTGGATCTTTTCTGGAATTATTAGCATTTTAACAGATTTATGCTATCCCTCACTGATCTATCACACCCTAACACCCAAGAATGCTGCTACCAATTCTTATCACGCCAACAGTACAAGAATGTGATGCAGTTTATCTGTTGCTGTAAAGATGAGATATTCTGTCTCTACAGTGTAAACAACATATACTAGTTTCCCACACTGGAGAGCTCCATTAACTCTGTGCAGTAAGTCACTGGATGAATTGAAACTTTCAATCCTCGCAGCAGGATGAAGTGAATGGGAGGGCTTTTAAAAATTGATGGGGCAACCTTTTTTATAAAATAAAGTGAAATCATTAACAATGGAAACATATTGTGTACATTTAGTAATGATTTTCCTTCCAAATTGTATGGGAAAAGGCATGTAGACTCAGCTTTTTGCAGCTCACAGCCCTTGTTGTTCACTTCCCTGGTGTTGAAAATGGAATCGGGTTTTGTTTTTATCGTCCAATATTAAAAGCCTGTCTGTCTAGATCTCCAATTCTCCATTGTGTATTCACATGTATTTCCCAGTAATTTTGTTGTTCTTGATATATTTCCAAACATGCTTAAAGCTTAACAGAGGTGACCAAAACATAAAACTGAAGCCCCTGTCGTTGTGCCCACACGTGGCCATAGGGAGAGAAAAGATGACGGAATAGACAATAGACAGACAGACACATACATTCAATGCTAATGGTTCTCCAAAACAAATAAGAGCCAAGAGCAATGAGTTAAGACCAGGTGGAGACGAGAGCGAGAGTGATTATCCTCAAATGATGAAATGTTGCCACCTCAGTCTCGACACCCATCAGCCGCCTGTTCGTGTCACTTGGGGCACACAGTGCCAGAACATAAAATATGGTTTTTAAACACATTAAACACACCCCCTGCAGTAATGGGGCAGGGTGCAGACACACTCTGTCTCTGTCACACACACTGCACCTCCACAGGCAAGCAAGAAAGGGCATATGTAAACATTTTATTTTACACCAACCTGGGGAAAAGCAGAACAGAAGAGAGAAAAATATATTGGTTGCAAATACACTGATATAATGATGTTTACTACAAAAAAAGTTGGCCTTTACAGTCTAGACATAAGAATTAAATCTGATTTAAATCTGCTTATCTGCAGTACATAACATAATGAGATAAAGAATTTGAACATACTGTATTTTCATGAAGTTCTGCCAGAGACACTATAGAGAAAGGGACCCACGCTGTAATTTTGAATCAAAAAGTCTGTTGCAATGTTTCCATACTGACAAACAGGAAAATACTCCTCCACTGAGGTTATCTGAGGTTTACGACCGTTTCAAAATAATTTTTTAGCCCATGGGTGACTGGAATAATATTTATGCTGAATAATATGCAGATACAGTAACAGTAGGAAAAGAACAAGTGTACATAATCAACTCAATGTTGGCTGAATTTTCAAAGGAGCTCAGTTGAACCATAGTTTGCTTTTCCAGCTGAAACACGTACAAAACCTGGCATTAAAAAAGCCTGTAATTGACAGGATTACATTATTTGTTCCTGTGGTTCTATTTGAGAAGCCATAACATGTCTCTGGACTGATCGAAGAAAGAGATTAGTGATGTGAAACTTTGTGTATGTGAATAGCTTGAGGAAATGTGTTTTAAAACGTATTTTTGGGCAAGATTTTTTTTATAATCAGATATGATTACTGATTCCATATATGTAGTTAAGGGGTTCCGTCACCATGAATTTAGATGCTCTCTAATAACTGCTAAACTGACATTTTACAAACGGAACTCTAGACGTCACTTGCAACCAGACTCCTAATGGACTTCACAGTCATAGCGGTGTTTACACTTATGTGTTGTATTTAATTGTCTCCTCTCCTAAAAATGGGAACACAATAGACAAAAGTGACATCATGTGCTATTGAAGAAGAAGGAGGAAATGTTTACTGACATGTAGACTCAGTGGTAGAACGAGTCATCTTTCAACTTTGAAGATTGTGGGTTAGATTCCCGGCTGTGCTAGTCTACATGCTGATGTGTCCCTGGGCGAGGCACGGCTGGCTGTGCCGGCAGCTTGTGAATGGGAAAGTAGGAAGTACATTCATTTTTCCATAGGTTTTTGTTCTTTTTGCAACTACTGTAGTTGCCCCTTAGTGGCTAATCAATATAGTCTTATTTCGTAGTTGGCTTCAGGAGGAAACCAGTAGACCGCACTTGCATTAAACCTAACATAGTTGTCATATTTCTTCAGGTTCATGTCTGGGAGCTGTTGCACACAGGCAACATAGAAATGCCTCCTTTGTGCAGGGAATGGTGATGAGTTGTCTAGTTCTGTCAGGCTTGTCAGCCATGTCAGCACATTATACATTAATCTTGCCTCCATACAGATTTAGTCACTGTTACTGAACATATTAACACAGCCCAAAGATGTTTTCCTGCATTGATCTTCCAGTTCAGTTAATTTTCAGTTTTAATTTTGGGCAAATTTTGTCATAACTAGTGCAAACACAATGACTGCACAAATTACTTCACACATGGGTTTTATTTTTCTTATGAAGAGGGAACAAAAGGTTTGAAAAAGTTAATGAGATTATATGCCCCAGTCACTCTGGAATCAGATTAACAGAGTTTTAACACATACAAACATTCATCCCGGGGGATTATATCAGGAATAAGAGGACATGGATTTTAGTTGAAAACAGAAGGGGCCATTGGAAATTTGTGGGGGGGGGGGGGTTTACGAGGGGGGGGGGGGGGGGGGGGTTTACGAGGAAAATGAGATTAGGAAACTAGAGATTACAAAGTTATTGGGACATAAAACACATAAAATTGATGACACCAGCTGTAGGATGATGAGGAAAGACTATCTGACAACTGTTTGTAATGATGAAAAGCACCGATTGACAAGGGTCAGTCAGTTTCATCTGTTCATTAGAGAAATGGTTGTCCTTACAGTGTTTGTATTTATCTTATTAGGGTGACGAGTCACACCTGTTTCACTCAAAGCTGCACAACAGCAGTAACCTTTTAGCCATGTTGTCAAACATTATCGACATTGTCTTGAATCTGATTCAAAGGAATAGCTCAAAACTTTTCGAAATACATTTAATTTCTTTAATAAAGATAGATCAGAAGACCGACATCACATTACCATTTAAAATAAATGTATCTTTTACCTTGTGTGGATTGTGGGGCCGTACAGCAGTGAGCATTGGAGACTCAAAGCAAGAAGTTTTCCGGTTTGAATTTCGTATCAGGATTGCATTTGCATGTGTTCTTTCTGATTCTCTTTCTGAATATTTAAAAATAGCTTCTGGCTGAATATGTTAAATAACAAATTACAGCATACAGTACAAGACTGAATGAACAAAGCTCTTTTACCTCAGTTGTGTCCATGGTCAGTCTGTACTGTCTGAGGTTGGACACAGTCCCCATCTGTGTGCAGGCATTTATTCTACAAAAGAAATAGTCATATAGATTTGATGGAGCGTGTCAGGTGTGTTGTCTTTACATCACACTTTCTGCACAAAGTCCATGTTCCAGTTGACCTGGCACTAACAGAGCCACCAAACAGCACAAGCATCATTTCAACCCACTACTCATCCCAGGTGGTCTGTTACATGCAGGAACAAAAAAGGAGAAGCAGCATTGGGACAAGCTGCAGCAGAGGGTGGATTAGGGACACTGTCTCCATCACTCGACATTAGACTATCACAACTATTACTCTAGATACCAGATGAATGACTATGCTGTAAACTACAGAAACTACTTCTTTGGCAAAAAATTAAATTTTTGTGTGATGACATAATTAATTTTTTTAATTTTCATTTTCATTTTTAGAATGTATAAAACTATGGCATTGTGAGTGTGTGCCACATCTTGGCATTCTTAAATGCTTTGGTTTAGTTTGGTTTAGCACAAAGACTAGACACTGAGGAAAGAGTGAGCTCAGCTTTGTGCATAGGTAACATAATTAGGTTTCCATTGCAGGTAAATTGTCCTAGTCCCAAATGGTTGCTTGGCAACTGCACCTGGCCAAGCAGCAGCCTGTCACACAAGCCTTGGTAAAACAGCATACTGTGATTTTACCAGTTTTGATTTCAAACAGATGAAGTAAACATGATGTGACCTGTAATTCAGCTGTAAGCTGAGTTTGTTTCAACATTCGGATAAACAGCAAGTTTTACCAAAATGTTTCTAAAAAATTCTCTGGGAGTACAAAGTAAATGTTTCCATTCAGTCAGTTTTGTTTTTCAAATGGTTCCATTTGAAATTTAATATTTCCGGGAAGAATACAGGATAAGCAGTATGCAACCCTATTATATACAGCGTAAGTGTATTATTTAGTGAATTGCTGCACATCAGCCACTCAAACTTTAGCAATTATTTCTCATTTATTTTTCACAAAAAAGTAATGTACAGGGAGCATTTACACACATCAGCTGAATATCTGAGCAGAGGCACAGACCACAAAGGAAAAGACATGGAACTTGACAAAAGTACAGTAGTGGTGATGAAAACAAAAAGCATTTCAATCGCAAACCTTCTTGTTCTCAGTAGCAGGACTTCACATTTGCAACACTGCTTTTTCCAGGCTGCTTGGTTTACACTTCAAAGTGGCAGAATATATTTTACCCTGAATTATCTTTGTCTTTTCACTGTACTCTCATCTCGCTTTCCCTAATATTTACATCAACACTCTTTAAACACTTTCTTTGCCATAAATGTTGAAAACTACAATATGCTGACCAGACAACATCAACAAGGGCAATTAGAGGATGTTGGTTTAACTCACAAATCTACATAACCATGCGTGTTTGTTCAAGTCATGTGTGTCACTGTGTTTCAGGGTGTTCATAGTTTCCCATTAAATTGTAATTTCTTTTCATTTCTCCTATGCAACATTCTGCGCATGCATCAGACCACTCTCATCTGTCCACATGATCAGCAATGCAAAATAACAAACAGGTTCTTTCAGATCAGAAAAAAAACAGCTTACTCTTTGCACATGCTGTAACCCCTGAAATGTATCAGCATCTGTATTTAAAATAATGTGTTAAAGCTGGTACCTTAGCATAAAGACTGCAACAGAAGTCAAATGCTAGCATTGCTTTGGTTTTTGGACAAAGATGAGCTTTAAAGTTTGTTGTTATTTGTAGTTCGTGAGTGGCTGCAGTGATTTACTGAAATCTGAATGGGTTGCATTTGCTGCTGCATGAAAGCAGAAGAAATTTGCTCATCTAACCCTCAACAGAGACCATAAAACAATGTTGTTTATTTTCCTCAAACATTGCACTAGGCCCATATAACTGTGTTGTAAATATTATATCCTAAGTAAGTGAGGAAAATGCTTGGGAAAAAAAATATATTCAAGATGGGATCAAAAGTGAGGAGCAGAGAGGAGAACTATAACAACTTTCTGCTCATCACTCATCGTTCAGAGCTGTAACAGACAGAAATAAAATGGAATCAAAACATTGAATCGAAATAACACATAGACAGTTATAATTAAAACACTAGACAAGCTTATATATAATTAAATGATGAATTTAATAATATGTTAAATAGAACCTAATGTATTATTGTTATAAAAATTTTGTTCTATGTTCAGTTTGAGCTGTTTTTCATAATTTTAAAATAAGTGTGGGGCCACAGGACATTGACTGAGGCACCGCGGGTTTGAGAGCCCTGGTGTAGATGATCCCTCTTCCTTTCTCTCCTGCACCACTTATAAAACCTGCTGCAAACCTTCAATTTCCTCACCTGCTTCTTTCTGTCCAACAGGAGTGGATATGTCCTGAAAATGCTTCACAGTGTTGCAGTCAATACATAGAATCAAAGTTACAATGTCAGCTGTCTGTCTTTACTCAGACCATGTATTACATTTAATTGCAATTCAACTGGCTGTGTTCCTGTGGCAGTCTCACAGTAAACCTAACATTGCTGCTTTTAATCTTCCCTGATTCCTCTTCAGTATTTGCTTAAAATGGCCAAGAGCCAAGTCAAAAAAATTAAGTTCAGTTACTTGAGGCAAACCACTTGTGTCTCAGTGCAGAGAATCAGAGAGGACACTTGGGCAGTGAAGAGAGACAAGGTTTGACGCAAATCTCTTATTTAAGATTGTCAACTAATCCTTGGTGCATGTTGTTACTAGAGATTAGAGAAGAATGTGTTTGTATTAACAAGAAACATCACAAAGCACTCAGCGCAACACATGATAAGTACCAAGTGCATCTCTACTGCGGTCAGAATGCTTTTAAAACTCTGTCACAAGAACATATGTCTTACAGAAATTAGATTCAATCCCCTGTTTCCATTGTAAGGATATCTCAGGAAGCACATGATTCACCAACACACACGTCATCATCAAAGAATGGATGCATTGTGAATGAGTGTAAAAGATTAAATAGCCACACTAATACTGTATACTGTTGAGCTCAAAGGAAGGAGGCAAAGAAAGCCATTGGGAGATCCCTGCTGAAATATCATCATGATTTTATGAACTGACTTAGAAAGACAACTTTATGAATGTGTAAGAGTATGTCACAGTAATTTGACTTGTCATGTCATGTCTTTATAGGAACAGGATCTGGATAGGAAGTAGATGAGAAGAAGAAAAGAGGAAGGAAACAAGGATGAAAGGAAGGGGTGAGAAAAGAACAAAATACATACATGCATATGTGAAAAAGACATGTTGATGTTTCAAGTGCATAAAATTGGATTTTTTTATAATAATGAGATTCAATGTTGGGACTGTTGAATGAAATAATTTAAATAGATCACCTTGAGTATAGAAAATAAAAAATAGTCACTACGTTTTGCTCCATTTAGAAGAAAAGTGCAATATAAAGTGCTGTAAGTAAACACACCAGTAGCTAAATTCACCAACTCATAGCAAAGCTATAATCTCACTGCACATGTATGAGTAAGTTTTACATGTATTTATATCATATAAAATACTATCATTGCTAGGCCTTATACTGGTCTACAATGAGGAAAGGAAGTGAAAAATGTGGAGAGAGAAGTAACAGTGTGTTGTACTGAATGAGACATATGCTCAAGTGGTGGGAGGTAAATGACGTGGTGCAGCAGGAACATGGATGGAAAGTGCATCAGCATGAGTTTCTGCGTTATAAACAACTGCATGGAGCCTCATATAGCACAGGTTTGACCTACTTTTAAATGGAAAACAGTATCACTCTACTACACCCAGATATATTGACAAATACAGTATGTGAATTAACTGTGAAGTACTGTGACTTGTAACAACATCTAAAATAACTGGATCTGTGCTACCTCACATTGCAGAGGTGTGTGTGTGTGCGTGCGTGTGTGTGGGGCACAGTTCTCATCATGTCAGGATTTTAGCGCTGCCTCTCAGAGTGAGGTGACATCAGCTTTATGTGAAGTCTTTGGAAACAGCCTCAATGAAATTGGGGGCCGACATGAGAATGGTGAAAGTGCAGATGATGGAGAAGAGCGAGAAGGCCACCAGGCATAATCTATCCACCACCGCCGCCGCAAACTTCCACTCGCTGCAGATTGCCTCCTCCTCGTCCTGCTCTCGGAAGCGCCTTGCAATGTACTGCACTTCCTCCAGGATCTGGGAAATTTCCGGCAACTGCTCCAGAAGCAAAGTCCGTGTCTGCTCTGAGTGGATGTCGTGTGGGGACGAGCTGTTTTGGTGGCCACCTCCACCGCACATCAACACGCCTGAATCCGTGCTGGATGGGAAGGCAGGGTTGTCTGTGCCCATTGGATGGTAGCCAAAGTACAGGTTCATGTTTCCATTGGTGGTGGTTGACTGAGTGGATGCTTGGCCTGGTATGGCACTCATCTGGATGCTGCTGGTGCTGGTGCTGGTGTGGTGAGGTGAAGGGTGGGAGTATTTGTAGTTAGGGGGGCTACTGGAGCTCACAACTCTTTTTATTTCCTCTCCAGGCTTCTTCATTCGGAGGAACCAAGCACACCAGTTGAGCAGAATGACTCGAACCTGGACGAAGAAACATGGGAAGGCGGGGAGTCGGGGGAAAGAGGTGAGAAAGGGGTATTGAATTTTGTTGGATTACAAACAAAGAGAAATGTTGTAGAAAGAAACAGAAAAACAGAGGAAAGGGAAAGAAAGAGAGAGAAAAATATGAATCATATTTGACAAGTCTTATTTCTGCCACTGTGCATTTTGTCAGGTTTCATGGGACATGACCTGCTATGTGACAATAATGTATGACTTTAAGCTGCATTTTCTCTACTTTGAGAGAAAAACAAATCTATTTCAGAAAACCCACAACACTTCTTTACAGTTGACACTGCAGTGTGCACATTTGGTGATTTCTGTTGTTGTGGATATTATTATTTTGCTTCTGTTTGGTTTTTGTGAACAGAAACAATGCAACATTATTTGTATACTGTGTCCTTCATTTTAAAACATTTTAAAACCTGACAGCAACCTGTCAGGGGCGGGTCGGAACAAGAAGCATCAAACTGCTGAACACCTTGGTTCTTTGAGCAGTAAAATTCACGTTTGAAACATATCTTTGGTGTTTCTTTGTGTTTTGTGTGCTGGGATGTAACACAAGACAAGGCAACACAAGACCTAAACCTCTAGTTCTGTGCAGCTGATAGGCCTAATAAGCATTTTGTAAACTTATTTGGCAATGAGTGTGAATGTGACAGACATTTGTTCTTTGATTTTTTTTTTTTAACTTTCAACAGTTTTAATTTAAAATCTAAAAATTAACTGTATATTCAGCTGCTGATGGTAACTTACAGCTAGTAGCCTATGCATGTCACTTTATCACTCCAACAAATTAGTAACAGCTTCATTGAGTAGTAGTTGTACCAATATGTGATTATATGCACTGTTTAGGGCAAATCGCTTAGGATTTGACCATTTGACCATCTGTTTTAAGGTGGTTGATTTCATAGTATAATAAAAGTATTAACAACCTACCCATTTAGGCATCTTTCCTCCATGTGGGTCATGGTGGTGGAACTGTAGCACCAGCACTGTTACCACCACAGACAAGCCTACGATCATCATAGTGCTAGCAAAATACTGCGCTGAAGAGAAGAAGTGCACATAAGTATCAGTCATTTCTGTTACAGGGAACAATTAAAACAGTGTAAGTGAAAGAACTGATCAATTGTTAACTGAAATTTACCAACAAATTCTAAACTAAAAGCCCATTGTGTATCATGAGATACAAAAAAAAAACAAAACAAAACAAAAAACACTCAAACCGATTAATTTGATTATCAAAATAGCTGCTGATTAATTTAGTAATTGACTGATAATCAATGGATCATTGCAGCCATAGTGCAGTACTATATCATTACTTCAAGATGTCTATAGTGCATGTTTGCTATTTCCCACCTTTCGCATTTTTTTTCGGGTTACAATCTGTGCTACTAAAATTACTAATTTTGGAACTAATAAAGGACAATCTGTAATCTGATAATATAATATAACATAACATAATATAGCCTATGCATCTACATGCATGCAGTATAAGGAGAAACATTCAATGGTGAGCATTGTACAGTATGTTGGCAGGTCTAGTCAGCAGGGGATTTATCTCAGACAACAAACCTAAGGTAACCTAACTCCACAGGGTCCTGTTGGGTGATGAAACACTTTGTTTCCTACTTCACAAAGCAACCAAAACACATGCACAGCTGGGAGAGATGCCAGAGACGGAGACAAGAAAATGCACATAGACAAATACTCTTCACATGGAGCCCTCACAAGCACAAACATGAGACAAATCCCCTTTAGAAATAGAAAATGTATGTAATCCAGCTGGGATGTCACTGACCTCACAGTTGGGTTGCACATTTCCATATGAAAGTGTCATTTAAGCTGTGTGAGAAAATGCTTGGAGCGCTGAAGAGCATTTTTATTTGTCTCTCCAGTCCAGCAATTCTGTTCCATCTGCAATGTGTTAATACGTCCACCCCAGTGAAGGCAAGTTCACTAATGGCTTTGTTTTACATCACTGAGCTGCCAAATGATGCAGAGCAGCATCTCTTTTTGTAGCCTCCTCTTTCATCTCAAAGCTGACGGCCTTGTCTTTTCTGGTCTGTGTCAGTGTGCTGTTACACAATGCAACATAGTTTGTGTCCTGCGCTGAACGTAATTTCACATCAACAGCCTATCCCCACCCCCCAACACACACACACCCACACACAGCCAAAGCAAATCTATCAGCCTTTGTCATTTTTTTCCTGCACAATCTGCCCACTGGCAGAATACAGCATGTGAATAACTCAGCAGTTTTTAACTCAGTCGTTCTTTTTTATAACTCAGTCCACCATTCGCCTAGTTGGTCAATGATTCTTTGCATCCATCAGTTTTCCTGCATCCTCTGTGTGATCTCTCCACACTGATCATCAACCATCCTGGAGTCTTATGTCCACAATGAACCTATGGCTCCATGCTGAAGCATGAATATGTCTGATTTAGGAGGAACTTGATAAAACAAGATCCCCATCATTTAAAAAAAGAATACTTCTACCTCTAAATTTAGCATAAGCTGGACACAAATATTAGTAACAAAAGCCTGACATAAAAAGAAAACGGCTAATGTAAACACACCAGACTGAATACCATGGTCCCATACAGCCCACTCAGAGTACAGTAAAGAATGCAATCAGTATTTTAAGTCCACTTCTGGAAAATATTTAGGGCTTTTTGTTGTCTATGTCAGTGGTTCTGAAACTGTGGTACGTGTACCACTAAGCACTAAGCTTCCTCTGGGGGTACTTGGAGAAAAATCTGAAATACTTGTTCTACTATATAAACCATGGTATGTGATCAAAGTGGAGCTGAGGAATTTTGACTGGAGTACGTACAAAATAAAACAAGTAACAAATAAATTAATTAAAAAATAATATAGTCAATTTATCTCTCGCTCCATCTTAATCTAATTTCACTATACTATACCAGTGCCTGAGAGCAAATTATCTTATCGGGAATAAATCTGCCTTCTGTGAAAAGTCTGTAGCTGACTTTGCTTGGCCTATTTACACCAAAGTATTTTAATGTTGGTGATAATGGTGTTACTTTGAGAGCTCAATATTTTCCTAGGTGGTACTTGGTATAAGACGTTTGAGAATCACTGGTCTACGTAATGACCAAAGAAATTGCAATACCCAGATTAGAACCTATCCAAAATAACATCTTGTTTATGTTTTTAAGGTATTCAGATTACCCTAGCAAATCTCCAGAAAATAGGAGATTAGGCCAAAAAAAAAAAAAAAGTCACCACCTGAATTTAACTAAGCAAATAGGTAAGAGCCTCCTATTGGATAATTTCTGCATGGGTGATTATCTTTCAGCTGGCAACAAGTTATTTAACCTCAACTGATGCAATGAGTAGCTTCTAATTTCTTAAACAACCATGTTGAAAGACACATCCTGTGGTCCCGGAAAAGTTGATGTCTGTTTGAGAAGGGTCAAATCATTGGCATGCATCAAGCAGAGAAAACATCTAACGGGATTGCAGAAACTACAAAATTGGGTTAAGAACTGTCCAATGCATTATTAAAAACTGGAAGGATAGTGGGGAACCATCTCATTTCATGGGGAATCATTTCAGTTCTGTTACAGATTTGCATGTCTGTAAGCCGAGTAGCTCTTTCCCTCTGCTAAAGAGAAAATGTTGTTGGCTGTTGCCTTCACGAGTAAGTGTTTCTTCAGGCATCAAAAAATATACAGGTGTCAATATAATGCATTATTATACCAGTAACTTAATCATCGCTTTAAAAAGATCTATAAATCATTAACATGTCTTACCAATCAGAGGAACAGAATCTGAAGTGGCAGGCATGATCTCTGCTACCAGTAACATGAACACTGTTAGAGACAGCAACACAGTGATACCTGGAGGAAACAATAATGAAAAACAAAACCGTAGACCAATGAGCAGAAAAACAAAAGAAAGAAACAATCTTTCATTAGATTCTCTTAAACACGACTCATGAGTTACTGTATTTTATAATGAGTGCATTAGGTACTTTAGGTGAAGACAGTTGTGATGTGTGTTTTGGGTATGAGAATGCTCTTGTTATTATGGTTGTATTTTTAGTCTCACTGAAAGGCAATTTCATCACAAGCTGGCATTTTCAGGTGGAGGTGATCTTTATAATGAAGCTTTAATTGTTCTCTACTGAAAGGATTCCAACACAGACACTAATTCACCGTCATAATGTCAACATTAGCATAGAGCAATGACAAATAAACCATGTCAGGACTCAGAAGACAGAGATGAAGGAGAGCAATATTGTTTTTTTTCTACGTGAATAATAACGTATCATTGTGTTTGAGTGAATATGCGTGCGCGACTGCATGGATGTGCTGATTATTTTGTGTTTCCCTGCTTAGTACCCAGTGAGATCTTTTCTCCGGAGTCAGCGGGGAGCAGGAAGACGAGCAGGGCCAGACCAGATATGAGGACGCAGGGGATGAGCAGGTTGAGGCCATAGTAAAGAGTCCTGCGGCGCATGGTGACTGTGAAGGTTACGTCTGGGTAGGGTTCTTTACAGCACTCGTAATACAGCTCATTTCGCTTGGCTGGCACACCTAAGGGAGGTGGGAATGAAGAGGTCAAAATACAGGTCGGAAAAAGTTATAAAATACAGGTTCCGTTTGCATTTCTGCTTGGCTGAATGTCTCTGAAATGCCAAAATTGTAAAATGTAACATTTCAATACTTGATGGATAGTAATGATGTGCATGCTTTTTTAACTTTCAGCTTTAACCTTGGGAGATCAAGGTCAAGGTCATGTTTATTTATATATCACATTTTTCCAAACAACCCCTATTGCATCAAAGTGCTATAAAACCTTAAACTTACAAAAATAAAATATATATAAAAAAAAAACAATAAGGTTAAACACTGCAATTGAAATAACACCCAATAGGAAAATGAAAAGGGGACCAATATAATATGTGCCCAATAAAATATTAATAAATAGATAAATAAATAAAAGATAAGCTCAAATGGGAATAAAAGAAATAAAGAGAATAAACAGGTCTGGGCAGCTTTTATATGCTTTGGCATACTATTCCAGAGTTTAGGGCCTGCCACAGAAAAGGCTCTGTCTCCTCAAGCTGTGTCGTTGACCTCCATGCTCCAGTCAAAGCATGGACGTCATATAACAACAAGTATGATGTCCTGTTGTTATATGACGAGTGTTCAAATTGTTTTAAATTTGTGAGTGGACTGATTTCTGCGCGCAAATTGTTTACACCTTTGTAAATCTTATTTTTTAATTTGCAAGGCATGTAAAACACAATACAGTGACAATACTGAGTCTGTTGTCTTTTCATATGCAATAAAGATTTACTTGTTACCACTTTTTTAAAGTCACAAAACCCAAATCTATATTTTCGGTATGAGAAGGTAACATTACACAATATAAATGAGCAGATCAATAAAACCTTCGTTAAATACCATAAAACAAAACATGATTACCATACATGACACAAAAATGATGTGATGTACATATTATTATAAAGTAAACTAAGCATACATTTGAGCCTATTTGAAATAACTTTCCAGCACAGACCTGTCTGACAGGGGTCAGTTTTTCTGCAGCAAGTGCAATGCTACTGCAAAATGGCTGACTCCTCTTTCAGAACAGATTTTGTTTTCTGTCTCCGTTGCTGAGCAGCCGAAGTTGCCTTTCATCTTGGTGATGACTCGAGGTAAGAAAATGCAGTTTCAAAAAATTGTGATAGGATAAAGTAATTAATAGAAACACAAAGTCCAAACGTGATTGTGAATTCACATCTCTGTGAAAAGAAGGGGTGAATGAATATCTCCTTGGTCTGTTAAAAGTCAAATGACCAACAATGAGAAAAAAATATGTGGCCACATTTCTTTCACATCATTTTGAAGGTTAATACAGGTGACTTATGATCTCTCTCTCACTTTACTGGCATCATATTTAATCAAAAATGCAACTCATTTTGCAGTGCACTGTTACAAAAACAAACTAACCCAGCGACAGAGAATTTACTGAAACAGTATCGCATGAATACTGAAGAGAAAGAGCCATCTCTTAATTTGATGGATTGCAGACCTACAGATGCATGTGTGCGTTCGTGTGTGTATTTGCTGGCACGGATATATTCTGAGGCAAGTGTGGACAATGTTGTCTTGGCCCGTTTGCTGCCTGAATGTGCCTGAATTAAGTGAACCATCGCTGGGCCAGCTGTCACCACACAAACCCGTGGTTTATCTTTCCATTCTCCAAGCCAGCTGGGTCTATTCAGTTTGTGTGTGTGAATATGGATTTTCCTCTTAGTCTCAGGTTAATACATAAAATTAAGTTTGAAGGAATGAGAACTCTTAATAATTATTAGAAAATAGAAAAATATAAAAAAAATATATAAAATTAGACGAGAAAATGAAACAAAGAGCAATATTTGGTGTAGCTTTTCTTTTATCTTGAACTTATCTGTCTCTTTCTTTGTTTCGTGGAAGAGATAGAAACTGAAAGGTAATATGGTTCAAGAAAGAAATAATGCTACACAAAAAAAAAAAATCAGTGGACTTTTCCAATGAGACTCAGCAGTAAGTCCTGTATTCTTTTTAATTTCCCACATTTTATTGAGATATCACAGCAGGAATGAAGCACATAAATTATTTAAACCAAGGTATAAAAATCTTTGTTTTCAGTGTTTAGTTTTCATAAACATGGCTTATTTGTAAGTCAGCAGTGAATACTATTCTCCAAGTTATTTGCACTACTCTGTAAACCAGGACTGACTGACAGGATAAAGTCAGTAAGAATGACATCTAACAAAGAATTTGACGTACTAAAACACCTGCTGTCAGAGCTGACTGACAAAGAGTCAATATCTGAACTCCCTGAAATTTGACATGGAGGACCAAATGTAGAAAGTCTCAATGTTAGACTCATTCATCTGTCTTTCAGAGTCAGTCTGAAGCTCAGGCAGGAAACTTTACAAATATTGTATGCATTTCCACTCCATGTCTGCCCTCACACCTCCTCTTTATTCCTTGCAAGACACCATATATAGATATATATAGAGGATATAGTCATTTGGATCAATTTTAATCATCAGTAACATAAATCAGTATCTTAAAGACTCCAACCATACAGACGTTTTGAGAGTGTCTCTGTTCAGAATTTGTAATGATTGTTTTCTTCTTACCTACTAGGTCCCACTCCCCATTAGGTATGTAGGTAGAGATGTCTACATCCATCATCTGAAGGTCCAGCAGCCAGCCATTGTGAGTCCAGGAGCCAAACTTGAGGTCACACTTCTGTATATCGAATGGGAACCATCGAACATCTATATAGCAGGTACTTTTCAAGATGCCTTGAGAGACACAGGGAGAAAGCTTCTTTTAAAACAAAGAACTGGTTACTTTGTTTTGATATGTCATTTCTAATTATGTCATACACAAAAGGATCACACAAAAACCCTAGTGACTTTGTTTCACAATACTCCCCCAGAGTTATTATGAGATTTTCAGGATTACCTCAACCAGATTAGATCAGTGGTTCTCAAACATTTTATACCAAGCTCTCCAAGTAGCACCATTATCACCAATGTTAAAATACTGTGGTGTAAATATAAATTATCATTATTTTTACTATTATTTTTGTTATTTGTATCATTTTGTAAAGAATATCATGTTGATGAGTATAAATCCGTCACATATCTATCATTATTTAATAATCAATTTAATAATCACCTTAAAGTGACAATTCAGATGACAGTAAAAAAAAAATATATATATATACTTAAAATACACTATAACACAGTCAAAGAGAATAAGTCACCTGGTGGGATGTACTGGCACGATCCTGATGCATTGACCAACACATTTGTATGGAATGTAGCATCAAACCTCTCATCAGCACTGGAGAGAGAGAAAAGTGCTTAGATAAAAGAGTAGATTAAGATAAAATAACAGTAATAGAGCATTTAAAAGAGCAAGAAAATGAGAAAAAAATACATAAACAGGCAAAGATAAATAATGCAGGTGAGAGTGGATGTAAAAGAAAGAGTTGGGGATCTGGGGGTTAATGTAGATCCAGATAGTGCAATTTTAACAGTCTTCCACTGAGATGTCCTTCAAACAGGGTGGCATTATCTAGACTCAGGAACTAACATACAGACATCATAATGGGAAAATTATACATTTCTCACAAGAACAAAAAACATTACAAGATAAATTATGCATTTTCCTTTTTTTCAGAGAGTACTGTCATTACCGATGGTGAAGGCTATTTATTTATTTAATTATAAAAGCTATTTTTGAATAAAGTACAGTAAGAATAAGCATGTGAATTTAAATAAAAAATGTTGTCCTTGGTATGAGCTTTAATAGACCGCAGAAGTGGATTAGGCAAGAAAAGATCAATTAAGAAAGAGAGAAGCAGAAAACAAAAAAACAGAGTTTTGAAGCTACATTAAAATTTTATATAGTGACAGTGATTGTAGGACTGAAAACATAACTTTTTTGACACAGAGATTGAAGCAGTAAAGGACTTACTGTGACAGGAAAATAGAACTTATTCATAACTATATGGTAGCTATCCGTAAGTTTCATGATGATGTCACACTAAAAACAATGAGATGCACTGTTCACTCAGTGCATCTCATTTTAAACAATAAATATATGCTCAGCCAGGGCCTCGCACCATCATGTATTATTGTCCACTGGATTAGTCCATGTCTTCCATTTACAATATAAGAGTGGAAGCACAGGGAAAGAGTGAAGGGCATACTTAAACTCTTGCCGAAGGCTTTGTGTAAGACAGGTATAGAACATAAATTTGAGCAAAGGACTGAGCCCAGGAGGTTTATAACAGTACAAAGCTTTAACCCAGTTGGAGAGATATATTCACTATAGCAATAATCCAAACCTCATTGCTCACTTTACTTAGCAGAGGTTGGGAAAATGAAGAGGATGTGAAAATATTTGGGAACTGCCACAATTGCAATAATTTATTGCCAGAAAATAAGCAAATCAAGCGAAATAAATGTTTAGCCTTATAATGGCATTTGGAATACATTGACCTCACATATATTAATCATAGAGGGTTAGCATTTGAAATGAGAAAGGTTCAGATCCTTATTTTAAAAATAATCCATCAAAAATGCAAATGTTGGATACAGTGATTGAGAGCTTTTTTTTTTTTTTAATTAAGGTTCAGTCTATATCTGGATAAAAATGATTTTATGAACCTTGTAACACTGGGAGATTAATACCATGGCTAAGCAATGCATAGCAAGTATGCATGAACATTATAAGGATTTCATTGATTCATTACCTCAATAACAAATTACTTTTGCTACGTGAAAATGGTAAGAGCACAAGAAGAGCACAGAATCCCAATGGAGAATTCTTCTTCATAGAAGTCATTATTAAACAAAAAAGATGAAAAGAAAGGTAAAGAAAATGCTGTATAGCACTAAATGTCCACATGGATCAACCTGAGTGGATGTATGTAGAGGAAATGGTTTCAAGCATACTGTGCTTTTTGTCGCAGCAACTATTACCAGTGATTATATTGCCAGAGAATGTTACGTCATCTACATTATCATAAAAGATGTTGTTGAAGTCATGAAAAGGCAGCAATAGAGTCTATGTATACTATACTTTGCAAACACTTGCAAGAGACATTTCAGTTATTTACATTATGTACAAAACCCTTGTCAGTCCTTTTGTATACCAGCTCCCAAGGTGTATGTAAATGGTGAAGTATTTATCACAGAAGAGATTACATTGGTTGTTGTGCTGACATGGGCATATAAAGACTCCACCGTCATAAACTAACAGTACTGGCTAACATGACATGATTATACAACAGCTGTGTCTCCTGGACCAACTCAGAAACTCGGAGATTCTATGAACTGTTTTTCTTGCAGAGAGATAAACTACAGTCAGACATTAATCCTACTTTAATCCTCTTTTTATTCTGACAGTGCAGCCTGCAGCCAAGGGTGTGTAACCATTGGTGGCCTCCACCTCCACTATTCCTTGCAGCATATTCTCCACCAGAGAGCTGACCTTCTAGGACCTTCCCCACCTTCACCTGTTGCTTTGATTGACAAGGTCCAGAACCTTAGATTCAACCTTATAGGAGGTGGACTTACACCTACAGCTTTAGTACAGTTGCAACCTCCCTATACTGGCTTGGCTCCAGAAAGGTGGCCTGTTCCCAAGGTTGCTCTAAAAGGTCCTCTGTGTAACAATTTATGACATCTAATGGTGAGACTGCAGACTACAGCAAATGGAGGACTCCTACTTTCACCCCTCCATTTCCCATGTGCATCAGGGTATGACCATCCTAAATGTTATACACTGGACTATCCATGAACATTAACAACATTATACAGAATATCAACCATGTCTTAAGAACAAAATTGTTTTTTTTAAAGCTGCAAATTGCCACACTCCAAGGCAAGACTAAACACCTGCCATCTTAGTAACTGGTAAAATGTATTTTTCTTTTTTAAAACCTGGAAATGCTGTTGGACTGTCACTCCTCAAGGGTATTCACAGTGAGGCATGTGGCTTTACGCACACAGAAAGTGATAAAAGAAAGAAGAATTCTCCTGTGACTGAAGCGAGTGTGACCTATGCATGGTCAAAGTGTTTAAGGCAGTTCAAACTATCAGGGGTATGTGTCATGCATACCCAGCCCTGGTGTTTTTCTAGTTTTCCTGCTGGTAGAATAACCCACTATGTCTGGTATATACTACAGTTTGCTGCTTTTACAACAGCTCACAATTACTAGTTGTGTTCAATATTGTCATTCTCAAGTTACTGCAATGACCAAAAGTTATTTTTAGTCTCTTATTTTCTTGCATTCGTGGTTCACATAAATAGATTGATTTTACCCCTCACTGATACATAATGAATGCCACGTTCAGTCTGGGAGTGTCAGTACTGCATTGTTGTTATCGTTAGTGATCGCTGATCCCCTCACCATAAGCTGCTTAATGTTCTATATCATCCCTGTTTGAAAGACAAACCTCTCACTTTCCCCTCCCTTTTTCTGTCCCTCTCTCTCTCTCACACACACACAACTCAAATCAGGAAATCTGTCACTGTCTCCCCATCATAAAATAATCTGTCACCTTAGAGGAAGGAAAAAGTACACAGTGCCATCAATCAACTTCAACTCTGCCTCTTATTAAGTTGTCTTCCCTCATTAAAAGTGTGATTTTTTTTTTTAGAGGGAGGTTGTGCATATATAAGAAAAAAGGCTGACATTTACGTTGGTCCATTTAAAACATCAATTTAATGCCATCTGTTGGGCCTTTACAGTTAAATTATGCTCAATAATTGTCAGTAATCACACAACCTCTTTGCTCTGGTGCTTTTAAGCAACACTCTTAAAGAGCAGAGAAGGTAGTATTCAGACTAAAATAAGGAGACAGAGTAGACAAAAATATGGGGACCTCTAAGAAAAGTTCCTAATATCAGACTAAGGCATAGGTGTCAAACTCTGGCCCGTGGGCCAAATTTGGCCCACAGTTTAAATATATTTGGCCCACGAAGCCATACCAAATGACTATTAGAGCTGGCCCGTCGGTATTATCGCCTACAGCGCATGTGCCGCTAATACTACAAATCCCAGAATGCTCTGCTGGTGTTTTGGCATGAAAATACACACTTCACATCAGTTGGTGGCGGTAATCCAACGATTTGTTGCTTGCCAACCGCCAAGAAAACCCACAAAGCAGAAGAAGACAGTAGTCATAACGAGCAATATTAAGTTATTTATTGTATAGTATTAAGCTTTGCTTGTTCCATATTCAGTTGTTAAGCAAAACTTGTTTGGGTCCAAATGAAAAGGTTGATTGTTATATCTGGAGGGAGATTTTTTTCAATAAATATCAATGTTGGCCCGCGACTTTGTCCCAGTTTTGAATTTTGGCCCACTGGGTATTTGAGTTTGACACCCCTGGTCTAAGGGATGGAAAATAACTTTTTGAGAGAAAAAAATAAAGGGTTGTTGTTTAGTTATGTAATTACTACTCTTATTTTCTTCTGTCATGCTATGCAACCAATCAGTATTTTAAATGTGGATGACATGACAAATTGACAGAAATTAGAGGTATAATATACATCCGGGTTGACTGTACGAATTATGCAGTTCTCATTTAGTGTTTGTATGATTCAAGTCTAATAAAGAAAAAAGCAACAAAGCTATTTTAGTCACAAAAACAGGAACAACACACATCACTTTCCTCTGGGGCAAATTCACTTGCACATCAACATGATTTATGTTTAGAAGGGAGGTTCTCATTCAACTGCTTCCATTACTGTAATTTACGGCTTTAGAGTCCAAGTGAAACTGTAAGAAATGTTGCTGTATATAATGTGAACAGATGTAATGTAAAGTCTTGTGTATGTACCTCTACCTTTTTGTTGCATGACAGGTCCAGAAACAACTAGTCCAATACTCATATACTATGGTAAATATGTTATTTGATTGTTTTATTATTATTATTTTTATAATTTTTGCAAATATCTTTGTCTCCTTTTTGTGGCAAAACAACATGATGTGATGGATGTTCCTCTTTGTGGCACACCGGGAACTGCTGTTGTTGTCGCAGCTGTTTTGTCGAGGGTTAATGCAATGCGTGTTATTTGCTAACCGCGTAGGCAGCTGCCTATAAATGTGATGAATGTCTGAAAGCAGCATGTGTTTGAGGATGAAATTGGTGCCACGCTCACTGGCAGGCTTAAAAGGTCTCTGATTGTTTTTAAAAATGAGAAAGACCAGCCAGCCAGCTTTGAAAATATCAGTCACCTGGCAACTTCATTTCTTTGGATCTATGTTATCAGATTGCTTGTTAAGTGGTGAAACAACAAGTAAAGCAACTGCATCTCAATCTAAGCAAAATACTGTAAATGTTAAGTGGCTGAGGAGAACAGACTGGAGAGAAACTCTGTTACAATAACTGAGAGTAAAAGAAACCAAGGAACAAAGAAACCAAGCCAAAACAAATTATTTCTCTTTCTTACTGTAAAAGTCCCATTCTTTGACAAAGGTTGTATGCATTATTATAATTTCTCAGTTTGTTGACATTCCCCTTTAGCTGGCGCAGTGCCTTTCCTAGGCTAATTCCTACAGCACTGCACATTACAAGCAACATATGCAAAGCCCCATGGGAGTTATGGTTTATATCCTCCCAGAGGGGATCGGCTCAATCACCTCATTAAATGAGGTGGAATCCATGAGTGAAATTTTATCTGGGGAATATTTCCATCCACTGTGTGAAAGCAAGGGGAGTCAAATGATAACCACCCATGTATGACTGAAGACAAATTGTGTTAAATACAGGAAAAATAAAATACAGGAAAAACACTGTTGCAAAATAGATGAAGTGGTAATATTGGTGACAGATTAATCACTGAGTTGGTGATGCCTTTGGCCATTTACTACTGTTGTAATTACCAGATAAATTAAAGGATAACCTTGAGCTGCATTTCTTCCGTCCTAGCTTGAAGCCAGTCTACTTTTTTGATTAACATTTCTAATAATAGTAAAATGTTACTGTGAGGGTAATTTTACATTACAAAGGGTTATATTTGAGTGTTAAGTAATTTATAGGAAATTTAAGTGAATTGATGCAAGAATTGTAAAATTATGAAATCTGATTTTAGGACAGTCAAGAGCAGAAGAGGACAATAAGACTAACCTGTTGTAAAGGAGAATATCTGGGACCCATATGAGATCAGAAGGGAAGCGAAGGTTCTGAACACCGGGGTAGCTCTCTGGGTTCCATGAAAGGTAAGTGTCTGTCCAGTGCTAAGAAAAACAACGGAAAAAAGGAGTCATTGGAGGCAGCCATTAAGATGAACACATAAAATAAGGACAAAACACAGGATTATAGAAGTTGAATGGGTGTCTCCCCTGTTTTAAGCTTAAATTGTATTTGTACTATGACTCACATATGAGACACACAATCTATGCATCAAAATGTGCACAATAACATATTTAGTTATAGTACTTTTTAAACCTCTCTTCATAATAATGATCAAAACTAGCGATGAAAAATGAAATAAAACAACATCTGTTGGATCTTATATTTTCTCTCCAGCTTTAATAATGATGTGTAGCAGTGAAACTTGCACTTAAGCCTCGATACATATATTTAGGGGCGAACTGAGCCTTATGTGTGCTGTGTGTCGCCTCTTTTAATGACTTACAATGTGTAGTGAGATGATGTAATTTATTGATAAACTGTCAATTGTAGTGTGTAATTTGGCACTTTTCCCCTTCGTATATAAATGGGAGGCACTTGGGTCTTGTAGCCCTATTGCTTATTCTGTATGTAGCAAACACACTCCCATTACTAATTTGGCCACCGTACAATGTAAGCATAAGCATGAGCACACAAATGGACAGAACTTCAGTGTCTAATGTGCATGCTCTTGGGACAGTTTATATATGTGCATGTGTGCATTCATCTGTGTCTCAGGTCAGTTATTTTTTACAGTCAAATTCATATTCTCTTCAAAGAAATCCACCTGAAGTGGGCCTGCTAACATACTGTATGTCTCCACTCACTCATGCATCACATGACTTAATCGCTACACTTGTCATCTGTGGGCCTTTGCGGTTTGGTGCTACAGAGAGCTTTCTTTTAATGTTTGTTGGCTGGGAAGACACAACCTACAGCCAGCAGATCAAATCACAGCTCAGTAAATTTGTAGTCTGTCAGGAACAGATGAGGAAGACAGTGCACAACACAAGGTTACAGCTGTCACAGAATAGGTTTGTACTTACCACACAGAAATTTAAGAAACCGTCGCTAACTGAGTGTGAATGTTTTTTTTGACTACTGTATATTCAACATATAAATTAGAATATTTAATTTGTGGTGTAATGCAAATATGTCTCCAACAGAGATTTTAATGTCCATAATGACCATTAGTGCTATAAACGTTCAGGATACGTTCAGGTGGTAACACAAAATCTTCAGCTCATTACAATTCTCACACGAGAAAACCACACAAATGCTATCCATTCATTGAGTGATGAACCTGTAATGAATCATAAAATCCTCCTTGATGCAGAGGAAGTGAACCTGCTCCTCCTCTGACTCACCGTCTGTGAGCTAGATAATGTATTTCTCATGCCTCGTTCAAAATCTGCTGCATCTGCAAAGCCTCCTCAAGCTGTTATACTAAAATGAAAGCCAGCATTAAAGCAGTGGCTTCTTGAATATTTCATTTAATGATTCATTCATTCATAAGTTGTAAGCCAGTCAGCAGCAGCCAAGTCAACCTGACTAAGTGTAACCCGTACATGTTCATCTGGCTATTATCACTGGGCCTGCTGTGATAATGAGGCTGTTGTTGCTACCTGAGTAGCCTAATAATGTTTTCCTGCCATTACTGTGTTTTTTAAGGCATATTTTTGCAACATTAAATTATGTGTGCATTTTTGTAATGGGAGAAATGTGCTGTAGCTGGGGTTAATCATTAGATGATGGCAGTACATGTGTGGTGTGAGAACAGTCAACTAAACAGTTATGCCCCATCATACTACCACAGCTTAGTGTAAAGATAGCAATATGATGCCACATGAGTATGCAGTGGCTCTTAGTTTTACTGAATAATGTTGTGTTTGTTACTTTTGCTTGTCAAGCTCTTGCCTCCCTGGAATACATCTCTTAATCATTACCATCATCAAAGTTTCTGACCATCCTGCGCATCACCTGTCCCTCCTCTTATCTGACCTAGTGTAATAATTCTTGAAATGTGCAATACTGTAACATTTATTTATCTATTTATTTATTCATTATTTATCATCACTGACCATGATAGGACTCCTTATCTTGTTGCATTTATAATGACATTAAAGCATTTTATTCTGTTCTATTCTATTAGCACATCAGATATGACAAGCATTTGATTTACCTAAACCCTAAACTATTGTAATCTACAGTAAGTGCAACAATAAATACTTAAGAAAGTTGCCCAATTTTCAAAACACTAAAGCTAAAACTCTCTATTTCTGCAAACTCTAGATGTATAGATGACCAACTGCTTTATGACCTCAGGTTGTAGCTGTAGCATACATCATGAGTTAGATGTCTTTGCTCTACACGCATTTCTCTTGTAGCATTAAATGTGGATACTAAGAATGTCTGTGAGTCAGTCACCTCCCAAAGAATTGAATCTTTTCTTCATAATACTTAGGTCTTCGGGAGTTATGCAGGCAACTGGACTTGGTTGGTTCAAGTTGAAACTTAATTCAAGCAATTCCACTTGAATATGACTTTGACCTGGTGACTGAGAACTTTTACAGATAATAAATGTTATACACTGAAACACGATTTATTTTAACTAACATGAAGCCTTAGCCTCAGTCTTTCAGCACAATATCAAAGACTATATCAATATCAAAGACTATATCAATATCAAAAACTACCAACAAGAAAACAAGCACTAGCACTGAAACTATTCTGACACTGCCGAACCTAACTTTCAGGTGTGTAGCATACACTACACTTTTTTTAAATGCGGAAAAACTTTCTATTGCAAAGATATGTGTAAAGTTGCAGCTTTAATTCATACCTATTTCTAAACTTGAGCAGAATAGAGAAGAGAAGAACAGTGCAAACAATATCTTCCAAAAATATACCAAGTGACAATTATCACACGGTGATCACAAAAGAAAGGTTGCTTGGTGAGGAGACATACCAGCTGCAGCCAGGCGTTTGTGATCAACACTTGGTTCTTTTCATCCTGAAGGGGAACAGAGGGAGAGAGAGACAAATAATCAGCAGGCAGTATAGCTTTAGATAAGAGTGAATGAAAATATTCTTCAGGGCAGGGCAAAAAAGAACGAAGAACTGCTTGTTTTGTTAACATAAGGCGAGATTACGAGGCAGATCAGCTTTGAAGCCAACCTCAATTTGTGGATGCCAGTTAAAGCCAAATTATAAATATGATATGTTAGACTACACTGTAAGTCATTTGTACACCAGCTTCCATGGTTGGACAGTTGCTATAACAGTTGCAAATGATAGCTTACAATTACTGAACACAATTTAGGTAAAAGACAAAAAGAAATTACGAGCACATCAATGTGAGGTCTCCTGTCTACTAATTCACACTTAATAGTCTACTATGTTGGTCTTTACCGGATGGAAATTTAATACGTCTGGTTCAGTTCAGGTTCACACAGGCAAATCTCAATCCCACTATACATTTGTTTTGCAAATCTGAGAAACAAATCATCTGATACAGATAAAGATAAGCTACACTTACACAGAATGAATGAATCATTTCTGCCTCCTTAAATGTAATAAAGGTAATAAATGTAATAAAATGTTATATAACAACATCACTTTGCAACACACATTTCAAGGGCAGGGGCAGTTGCAGCGAAGCTGCGAGAGCTCATCTTCCTTAATTGTAACCTACATTATAATCCAGTTTATAAAGAATAGACGGCTAGTAGGGGTCAAGTTTCTGTGCAAGTTTTAAACAGTTACTGACTGGGGCTCAGATTAAGACCTTGTCTGACCTGGCTTCATTAAAGGTGATATCACAGTCAGCATTTCTAGTTAGCATTTAGCACAATCTAAAGAAGTATTGGGGATTTGCTTACTTGCTAAAACAAAAACACTAAAACCTACAGGCAATCAATAATGTCCAATTAACCCAAGGACACACAGTGAGAACATGTAAACTCCACACAGAAAGGTCTGGACCGGGACACAAACCACCAATCTTCTTGCTGTGAGGCAGCAATGCTTAGTAGTTTGTTTCACAGAAATATTTGGTGAGCACTAGACAGTGCAGGGCATGTATAAACCAGTAACAAAAAGCACATTGGTTTAACAGCAATTTGTGCAGGAAGCCGACACTGATGCTGAGCAGAAAGGATTGGGCTCCTCACCAAAGTCATTTCTATAAGCGTCATCAGAACAGAAATATACACTGGTTCCTGCTGCCTTTTGTAATATTTCGACACTCATAGTCATAGGGCCGAAAGAATTAGAGCAGACAGAGACTGACAGAGGTCAAACAGTGGAGACACAAAAAAAGGAGATAGGTCTGATTTTCTCTGGATAAGGTTCTGCAGAATCCATCACGACAGGGACAAGTTTGGCTCCTTGTACAAACGTACTGGTACGTTGTAAGTCTGACATGTCAGCGACAGCTCCCACTTACCACTGAAAACTAACTGTGCTAACTGCTTGACAGTAATAGTGACTCAAAGCAGCATTTTCTTCTCTCTGTGATCTTTTGTGATATAGTCTTTTTTTATTCAAACTAAACTGACTTATCATGTTATCTTCTACCCAGCACTGATGGTGGGATAACACTGCCTGCTCAAGTCTTTGAAAACTTTTCTTTTAATGTGGCTGTGCTTTGATAAAATCATGAAATCAATGTATTCACATGATATCTTTCTATTCCTCACCGCTCCAGATGTAATCTATAGTGTAGTTTTTTTTCTTATCATAAAATTTTTACCCTGTTCTTGCTTGTTTTGTGCTTCTTATTTGACTCATACAGACAAATCTCATTTGTTCTCATCTTGTAAGACTTTTAACTTTTTGAAGTGCTTACACTCACTTATCAATCAGTGGAGTAGTGTGAAAATGACAGAAGGATGTGTTGCACCACCTGTTTGTGCATGATAGAAACTAATCTGAAACTGCTTGTGAGAAGATAATGCTATCATACTGGTGAAAAAACATTCCAGGTAACTTTGACTCAGACTAATCTCATGTATAAAGTTGCTTACCCATAAAGATTTACAGGTCATGTACATATTGTATTTTCAGTGAAAATAGTCCAAAGTTCATAAACATTCTGTGTCATCATCATGAGGATTAATGAGCAATTGCTGAAGGTGCTGAAACTCCTGTTATCGTTGACTAACAAAGTAAACTCTCTGCTCTTACTTCTCATTGTTGTGAAAAATCGATTTGCACACAAACTCTCTCTCTCTCTCTTTCCCTCTGTCTTTTATCCTGCCTTCTTTCCGTCTCCCCGCACACTCCAATCTTATCTCCAACTCACCTTTGTGATCTGTCCCGCTTTTAAGCAACATCTGCTGAAACAGAGCAGCCTCCTATTGTGTGCTTCACAAAGAAGCATTTTCAGTCTCTTCAGTTCCCAACCTAGCACTCTATCATTTGATTTTGTGCATGACTTCTTCTTCTGTGTGGTGTTATTTTTCCAGTGCAGGAGTGGCACACCCACTGTAAACACTTTAATCTCCTCATAAATCTGCCATGATTGGGTTTAAATTAACTGGCAATGGATTGGTGCACATTTGCATGTAGTCATTCAGTGAAAGCTCCTTAAATATTTTTTTCACTGCAACATCATTGGATATCATTTGGAAAGGTCAAAAAACGTGTTTTCGTATTGTTATACAAATTTGTATGCCCAGTGGGAAGCAACAGAAAAGCTTGTGAAACATGTGAAATCAACAAGAGTGATGAGGACTTAAATCACAAATTATATCAGAGAATGCAGTTTTTCCCAGGCTTAGCTTCACCTTCTTACATAAGAAAGCACATGACTATTGGTGTGAAGCGTGATTTGCTGCTTTACCATAACAGTGTGTATTGGAAAAAGGCAGAGGCTCAGTATGAATGGTCAGTATGAATTCTCTTCATATGCATTCTACCTAAAGGCTGACAAAATCTGCTAGCTATCTTTTGCAAAACTACATGTGTTTTTTTTTTTTACCATGTTCGTCACTGCTTTGTTAAGTTATTAAAATTTTTTGGATCAAGTGGGGGGGATTTCGTTAAATTCAGATAAAATACATTTTATATACATTTTTGGAAGTTTTAAGTAGCATTTTCTTGTTGTTGGTTGATTTGGACTTAGTTTAATCTATTTCATATATAATTATATAATAACATATAATTTAATTTGTTATACTGCCTTATATTTTATAAGCCCTTCTTAAATTATTTACTGGTAAACATGTCAACAGGATGCACTGATGTAAAAGACAAATGACTTCTTCTATCTCATTTGTAGTGTAGTTAAAAAAATGATGTTGTCCAAAATGGAAATATACTGTATTTTAATGAAGTTCCGTCTAACCAATCGTCTGTCAGTGCATCTGTCATTATTTATAATGATGATGAGAACTATCTGTGGGCATCAGCACATTATTTACATCTACCCAAAGCATCGCCAATCATGATCATTCAGGATTTTTTTTCCGACCACATTTCATTTTAATTTGGTGAAATCAAATCGTAGAAAAACAGTAGAACTCAGGGTTATGTTTAATAGTGAAAGTAAGAGCTTTTCCATGCACACAATGCGAAGGAAACTCAAGGGATTGGGACTAAACAGCTGTGTAGCCTTAAGAAAACCACTAGCATATTCCAAGATAACAATGCTAGGATTCATGAGTCTCAAGATGTGAAAGAGTGACAGAGTCCAGACCTTAACCCCATTGAGAACCATGTGCTGGAGAAGTCTTTGCGCAGGGGTCTGACCCTCCCATCATCAGCACAAGATCTTAATAAAAAATGGATGTAACTCTGGACAGAAATAAATCTTGTGACATTGCAGAGGTTTATCAACACAATGCTACAGCAAATGTGTTCTGTGATCAAATCTAAAGGCGGTCCGACTAAATATTTGGGTGGTGACTTTTTTTTGGCCAGACAGGGTATTTAATCAATTACATTTGTACATAAATACATATGTGTGTGTATAACATAATCAAGTTATTATTATATTGTCTTTCAAAACAAACAGTAGTCAATATTCTTAACAATTTTTTTTTCCATAGACCAGCATATTTTCTCCTTGGGGTCCTTGCAAGCTTCAGGAATACATTAAAATGTTGTTCCAGATGTGCTGGAGGAGACATGACCATTTAAATAATAGAATATATGGTACAGTCCATAGTGTGCAGCTCTTACCACCATGTGGTTATCATAAAAAGATGGGCCCGTCTTGTGACAGGACTTGCTCCAGTATGTGATGAGGTGTCAGCTTGGGTTTTTTTGGATGAGTGCTTTGACTGTGTGGTGGGGCTAACAGGCAAGAAGTTATTTGTGGCTTTGTGTGATGGCAGGTGCATGGGGAATAATGCAGGGTGACCGTAGATGAAACAAAACATTAAAATAAAATGAATTGTGACAGGAAATCTACCCAAATCACAGAAGTGTAAGACTGGAAGGTCTGACCTAAAAAAGACTGAAAAAAGGGGGGATTGCATCCATGTTTAAAAAAGCAATGTTTAAAAGAATAGTTTTACGCATTGTGAGAAAAGACATTTCTTGTTAGGACTTAAAGGAAATCTTTGGCAGTGCTGTTATAATATAAATCTACAGTCAGATTAAAGACTACATACTGCTTAAAACAGCAAACCTGATCAGATTTTCTTTGAGCATCACTGACACAAATTGGACACTGAAACATGTTGTTTTGCTCTCATTTGATATTCATGTTTCTCAGGCCACATTTGCAGACATGTCTTTGCATTTGTTTGAATCATTTGCATTTCTATTCGTAAACTTTTTTAGATCCACTACACTAAATGCTCCTTAGACCCAAGAAAAAAAAGCTTTTTGTTGTCTTTATCTTGCTGTTCTTGATTATCAACAAACAAACCAAAAATGTATTTAAAATAAATTTGCCAACTGTAATATCACAGTGGATTAAGCAGAATCAATGCCATTATGACTGTCTGGCTGTAGCTTCAGATATGTATAAATCACCTAATGTAATTCTCAGAATAAACGAAAATATTTTCTCTAAAAATGAAGAAAAACAGTGACAGAGGGTGGGTCGTGCATTAGGGTAAAAGAAAAAGGTAAAAAGTAAGAGGACATATCAACTTAGTGAGTCTGAATTTTACTCTGGAATGAAGGAGAAGACTGATGGCCTGCTGTGCCATGAAATGGAAAAAAAAAACAAAGATCAAGTGGAGAAACATATTTTAAAAATGAATATTCTCACTCTGTTGGGCACCACTGGAAAATGAATCTTTAGGATCAGAGGAAGATAAAGTGCAAAAAAAAAAACATTAGGCATGTGCATTAGGGTGTGCCGCTGTCATTGTAGATAAATCAGATTGGATACATTTACCATAAACACAACAAAACAGTTATCTGGAAAAATATTAAATATTCTACAATTTACACACATGCACACACACTCTCTCAGGTTCACACAGCTTCCCTTTTAAGGACTTGCATTGACTTCCATTAATTTGGCCTAAACAAAGCACTATATCTCTAACCCTAACTATAACCATAACCAGTTAATGCCTAACCCAAATCTAAGCCTAACCACAAATCAATTCAAAGCTTAAACTAAACCAGATCCTCAGACATTTGTTTTTATGGGACACATCATATATATGATGCAATCCCAAGCCCCTTACACCTAAATTTAACTATCACACCTAACTGCCTAACCCTAACCCAAGTCTAACCCTAACCGTAAAACCAGATCTTAACCCTGAAAAAAGGTCCTAGACATGTACTTGTTGTGGACCTTCCCACTGTCTCTGACACACATGCACAGAAACTCACCACATCAATAATTTGTAGCAGTGTGAATCCGAGCTCCACCACGATGGGTGCCGAGTCGTTCTGAACGGGTCTCTCCAGCCGACTGTAGTTGACCATGAGGTCGTGGTAGAGCCTCCTTTGATACACACCACCATGACAACCTGAGAGGAAGAGACACAGGGCAGTCAATATGACAAGGAAATTAAGGAGATGAAAGGGAACGAGGGAAGGAACAGCAGTTCAGTAAAATAAATGGAATAAAATAGAATATATATAGTGAAATGTATCAAAATAGACAGCATTCGTTTCAATAAATGACAAAATAATAGCATTCAATGTTCAAAGTGAGCAGGACAAAGTAAGAAATGTTCACAAAGCCTCAAGCCCTTTTACGGCAATGCTCTGAGTTTGCATTCAATACAAGATGCATTGAATGCAACATTACAAAGAACAATAAAGATGACAAAAATAAAATTTAATAAGTACAGACAAATGGCAGACAGTCTGGTTGTGATAAAGAAATTAAACCTCCACTCTCCGCTCTAGCAACTCTAGCATTCAAATCAAAGCCTCAGAGATCGCACAAGGCAAAAAAAGAGAAACAATAACAAAAACCTAACCAAAAAAGCAGCAAATCAAGTCAAATTGTAATCAAATCATGGTATTCTAGTCTACATTAATTACTTTTGCTGTAACGCAATAAGGTGAAGTTGTTACAAAGTGTCAGTGAGTTGAAAAGGAAAAAACCGAATACATTTATAAATTGCTGGGTTATAGAAGTTAAGGTCTGGTGAACAACAGGTGGCAGGTGAAGATGTGATGAGATGGATATGGGACACAATAGATATGGGACACTCCAAACTGCCCGTAGGTGTGAATGTAAGAACGAATGGTTGTTTGTCTCTATGTGGCCCTGCGATAGACTGGCAACCTGTCCAGGGTGTACACTGCCCCATGTCAGCTTGAGTTAGACCCCCGCGACCCTCATGTGGAGGATAAAGTGGTAGAAAACGAGTGAGTGAGCATAATCACACAATTAACCTAATAGTGAAAGTGAAAATATTGCCCCACAAATACAGCATTAAAGCCTCTAATCTAATCAATGCTATTACTGCATTTCTTCCGAACATCATTCATGCAGAGTCAAATACGTAATGAAATCCCAATGAAGTCACAATATGCTTAATGTAATGAGCTCATTATTAACTCGGTGAACATTAATTGTGTTGACTGTGTTTTATTATTATTATCTCTTCGGTATTCATTAGGCTTCATCAAGCTTTTTACCCTAAACAGTTAGACATTCATCTTTAAATAGAATTGTATTACTGCATGTTCCCTGATGCAGAAAACAACACATTAAGTCATGAAGGTAGCAGGTCTTCTCTGTGGCACACCCTCTTTCTGTCATTTGAGCTTTTCATATAGTAAGACCAAACTGAATAAAACTGAGGATATTATATCTTGCAAGAAAACAATTCTTAGTCAACATCATCAAGCTCCCAACACACAATCCTGTTTTATTGCATCTGTATCTGAATCTGTTAGTTGAGTCTAAATCTATAAGTTGCATCATAGGATCGCATCCAATTCCACTGTACAGTGTGAATGTACAATGACAAGAAAAATATTTCATTATATCCTACAGTTTTTTTGTTGTTGGTGTTGTTGTTGTTTAAGCAAAAAAGCATCGTTAAATCCAAGGTTAACTGAGAACAAATAAATTGAAAATACATAAAACTACAGATACCCATGCTAAAGTCCTGAATATTAAATATGTGCTACATTGCTGAAATATTTCATTATACTTCAAAGATTTCAATTTTAAAGTACCACCAGACATAAAAAACAAGCAAATGTGACAAAGGCTTTGTGTCAGCCACCCTCTAAAATCTGGAGAGTAGCTTCTTCAAATCAAGGTTTACACTTTCACAACTTTCGCAGAACGTCCAGACTCCCTCATCCTTCAGTGTCTCACCTCAGCCACAACGGAAAAGGTCTCCACCTTCATCTCCCTGGTGACCCTTTCCCAAATTAGATTTTGTCTTAACATATTCCAGCAATCATCCAGTGACAGCCGAGACGTGAGCGCAGCCAAAATGATGGAATGAGTACCTTACTAATTATCTAATGAACGAAAATAAACAAAGACAGATTGCTGTGTGTTTGTGTGTGAGTGTGTTGGCGATTGCACATGGGGCAACCTCTATATCTCGGTGTGATAATCAATCTGCATAATAAGTGAGCATTTCAGCCAGCAAAAGTGTTGAGAGTCAATGGAGTGAAGCGAGCTGAGACAAAACAAGCTGAAAAGGGAAAAGCTGCTAAAGAGCCACTGTTGAAATAAACACTTTCTGAAAGGTGGCAACATAGCACATGTTGGTGTTGATGGGCTGAGTATTTCAGGGAATTCTACATTTAGGTCACACAGGCTACCTCTTAAATGTCCAGCCTGTAATATTTAGAGGGTTTGTTGGCAGATACTGAATATACTACCCAACAGTATGTTTTGTATAAGTATGTAATCACTTTATTAATAGCCATAGAATACTTTTCTTATATGTTCTTTAGGTAAGGCTTTGTTTTACACAGGCTGCCATTTTGCACCATGTTTCCACAACAGCAGGAATGTAGGTGCATTTTATGATTTGAAGCTAACAACGTAAACACTTTTTTCAGT
Organism: Brachirus orientalis; assembly: GCA_016785285.1. Taxonomy (NCBI): domain Eukaryota; kingdom Metazoa; phylum Chordata; class Actinopteri; order Pleuronectiformes; family Soleidae; genus Brachirus; species Brachirus orientalis. The sequence goes on from JAFBJR010000175.1 coordinate 3,826,851, forward strand.
CCAGAAGTAGTGGAAGTATTTCTTCCAGACTGCGTATAGCTCTACCTTCAATTAGTCGGTCATTATATAAAGTATGTAGACTGGGATGCTATACTGAAATCAAATAAAGTTGTCGGAGACCAAAATCCACCTTCCAACTTTCAAGTCCATCCTCCAGCTGCAAAAGTTTGCATGTGCAGTTATAGAATTTGATATGTAGTTGAGGTGATGGTTACGAGTTGCACTTACACACCTTGGTTTTGGCAAAACAAATCTTAGCGGTGTTACCTGTGGTTTATCCTTGGCATTTTGTTTTACCAATAAGCATCCACACATGAATGTCAAAGCTTCCTGACAAGCAGAATCCTTGCCCCAAATATCGTCCACATCTTAAACTGCATATCAACTTCCATTTTTATTTGCGTCTTGCACCTTGACACAGTTGCTTTTATTTTCCTTCCCAGTTCTCAGCAATAAACCCAGCACCCACTCATTATCTGCGTGAGCCACAACTTCAATAGAAACACTGAACATACCAATACAGACAGTGTATACCCCAAAGGCATGGATCAGCTTCAAATCCCATATATATTTCTCATTCCATTATTGGCCTCTCATATTTCATTTCAGAGTCCACTGTGGGTCTTATTTGATCGTCAAGCAGTAACACTCAGTTGTATTGTTCAGAAATAAGAAAAAACTTCATATTGGCTGTGATGCTGCAGCAGTAAACATGCAGGCAATTCACTTTATGAGTTGTTCACCCTTGAAATCACTCGCTGCCTTCAAAATGATTTTTACAGACTTGGTCTCCAGAGTGTGTTTATTTTTTACTGTCGAAAAAAATGACACTCGCAGGTAAAACAAATCACTGACTCAAAACCTCTTAAGGATTTGACATGTTTTTGCAAGTTATAAAGTCAACTCCCCCAGTAGACAGTGAGGGGCCTTATTTTGGAACATTTTTAAAAGAGGTTTCCTTCATGTGAATCTGTTTATTCTATTAGTTATGAATGAAATAAATCTGTTAATGCCAATTAAGTTGTGCTCATTTCCCAGACAACTCCTTTGATGAGTCCCCCAGCAGTGAAGTATCTTATTACAGAGACATTTTTGGAAATGTTGAAAAAGAATAACTGAGCAGAGGCAGTCCTTCATGTGAGTCAGGTTGCAATAACACAGGATGCCATACTTATCATAACACAATATAATTTTCTTAGATGTGCTGCCATGTCTTACAAACTTCAGATATCAATTTTATATCACAAGCTCCATCAAGTGAATTGACCTAAAATAAGTCAAGTGCTCATTTAATCAAAGAAAAGTATGGAAAATCTCCACAAAAACATTCGAGGAGTCACCACACTTCCCCTCTGTGCAATGCCATGTTTATTTTTGAATATATACATTTCACCTATACACATTGTACCTTTATTGCTCAGCAAAAACATATGCTGCTCCTATTTATTACCTATTTTCATCAATGATGCGTTCCTAATAAAGTGGATGCTGAGCATACCTTCCGTATAAGTGTGTTAATGTTGTTGTGAGATATACAGTGCAATATGTTAACAAACACATAAACAAAGACCATCAAGCAGTCAACAGTAGGACTAAGCTGATCACAGCATGGTCACATGTAAAGCATGATGTACTTTTAAGAAAATCAAACATCCCAATGGACCCTATTCAAAAATTAGGTTGAGCAGCTGTGGAAAACTATATAATATGCAAACCCTTACACAAACTCTGGGATTGGTAAAACTTACTGGAGCTTTAAGGGGCCAGAAGACAACGGCAGCAAAATCAACTTCACATTATAAGAGATGTTTAAGGACAGTAGAGCAAAGACTAAATCTTAAACTTAATCTTTACGGTCAGTAAAGATTTAATCTTTAAAAGGCCATCTGGTTAATGGATAATCAAAATGAATTAGACAAGAAGGAACAATAAATGCATGATAAATGATTAAATCAAAACAAACAAAAAAATTACTAAAGTAACACCCAGTGGACCACTGTTACTATAACCCCTAGAGAGGACACAGTGAAAATGAGGAAATGACTGCCAATATTTACTATGAGGAAAAAATGAAAATGACTGGTTGTTTACAAGGTCAATAGCTGACAGGATAAACGACTTTATACATTGAGAAGTGCTCCCCCTAGTGATTTAAGGCCTGCATCTGTCAAGAGCCACTGTTTGAGATGTCACAGTCTGCTTCTTTACATATTGTTGTTCACATGTGTTATTATACTGTTCATTTTTAATGTGTCCTCCTTTAAAACGACAGTACCCTACAGTGCACCCATTCTAAACTACAAGGTGGAGACCAGATACAGTTTAAGACAGGATCAGTTAACAAGATACAGGGACTACGCCACTACAGAGACAGATTAAATATGGATTTGTCTCGGGTGCACAGAACAACAGGGGACTTGGCCAAGTTTAAAATTGAATGACATTAAAGCACCTACAGCGATTTGTAAAAGATCAATAGATTTAGAAAATAAAATCTGAAGAGTAAAGAAGACAGCACAGAATGACTGATCGGGTCAGCTCATTTTTCCCAAGAATACCAAACAAGGTCACTTTGTTTGCTTCAGGAAACAAGTTTAAAGTGGATCTTTGACCGAACCAGCACTACACAAATATGAATGCAGAAAACAAACGTTCCCATGAATTGTGAAAATTCTCAAGGCTATCAAAAACATGTTCACATTTACAAGTCTCTGCTCGGGTTTTGTCTTCAGTAAGACTAAAAATCTGTGACTGCTTGGCTGACAATTACTCCACTATGATCACCAGCAATACTATGTGCTAAAAACACAAATTAATTAAGTTTAATTAAGAACAGTAAAAAAAATAAAAGACCAAAACTAGTCTTCAATTCACTATTAAGGTGACCTGTTTAAAAGTAAACTACAACTCAGAAGTGCTGAGTCACTGTGGAGGTGTGGTGCAACTTTATGTGCATTTACAATCCGTTAAACTTAGTGACTCATGGAATGGCAGATGTTTTCATTAAATGAGTATTCTCAATCAGATGGTTTTTACATGGGAACACAAGGCCAGCAGTTACTATTCATAGATTTTTTTGAGCAATAAAGGAAGAGCAGTGACTGTCCCTGTAGAAGGAAATTATACTTCAGTCTCTCACAAGTATAATAATGACAACATAATGAAACTCATTTTTTTTCAAGCAAGCAGATTTTGTTTCACTGGCTCATTATCAGACCACTGTCTAAACTAGAGTACACGACACACTTCACCCACAGGAAGTAATTGCAGGGAAAGTGTCTGGAACAGAGGGGGGACCAGGTGACATCACCCGCACCCCCATTTTTGTGGACTGCCATCTTGATTTTTATTTTAAACAAGAAGTAACTATATTTGGATGGGAAGGGAGAGCTCGGTATTTTTCCTGGATTTTGAGGGCCAACAGATCACATTAAATGGCACCATCTGCCCTAAAGCATTCCCTGCTTTATCATCCATTTGACTCAAAATGGGGCCATAATTTACAATCTCAATCTCTATTGAAGAAGACCTTAAACAAGAGTTTGAGGCCATTAATTCCTCAACCCGTATTTACTGTTGTTGTAAATCAAGTGACAAGTAGGGCCATTTTCTCATAAACTTAAACATTAACAGACTTTATTTCCAACCACTGAAATTGCCCCCTAAAGAACATTCAAGAGAGTGCAGGTTTCAAGCACTTCTGCACTGGCTTTGTACATCATTTATTGTGTCCACCAACAGTCTGTTGTTGGACACAGTATCAACTACACATGTAAACAAAGGATTAAATCATCTTTTCATTTGAGAACAGCTTTAATCCTCCTGCTAGTGTTGCACAACAGATTGTTCCCACATCACTAAAGAACACTATAGTGCTCTGTAAGAAGGAGAACCTTTACTTCCCTCAGGGATGAAAGAGGAACCGGTCTATTTAACACAAACTACACTCCAGACGTTTTTGTTTAATATTTAAAACTGTATATGTCTGGTTGTAACAGTTTTGTTTTCTGTGCCTTTAACAACAATGTGGGTGTTTTAAGTCCTTACTCTAGTCTGGTGTCAGTTTGTCTGCAGGGAGAGATTCTGAGTGTACTGTATGTCGGCAAGTAGCAGCCTCCAGTACTTCTTTGCCCATTGCATGTTTTTATAATGTCCATTCAAAGCAAAGGTATCCACCACCACGTCATGATTGCAGAAGTAAGCCCTGAATGTAAAACAAATTCAGTGTGTGAAGCAGAGATTCAGACATGGAAAGTCGCTGTTGTTTGCGCACAGCAGTGTATACAAATGAGATGGAGGAGATTCCGTTAGTTTGATTCTTTGACTTCTTGATTTTAAAAGCTTCCAGGTTAACTCAACACAACATAAGATTACTATTTGCGCGTGTCAAAATGAAGGTTCAACATTACTTACACCTGTGATGGATTAAATAAGAGACGATTTTCTAAGTAACTAGAATATTAATTTTAACTACAAATTAGGCATATAATCAAAGTCATATTTAGAGAGGGACATAATCATTTCCACTAGAGAAAGAAACAATTGACGCATTCTCAGAGGAAACATTTATCTCAGGTCAACCCTTGCGCAAACCTGTTGGATTTTGCATACAGATGTTCCTGTCACGCCAGATGTGGCAAGAACAGTCGGACTAAGCCATAGTCTGTCTTAAAAGCAGCCTTTTCGTCACATTTTTTTGTGAATTAATGACGTCAAACGACATGTATATTCACTCTTATATCTTTTGGTTCAGTTTGGCATCTTTCTATTGAGAAAGCGCAAACAGACTTTTGCATCAGTGACCCACCTTCACAGCAGAACGTCGCCCACAGATAAAATCCAATCAGTATAGATCCCAAACTCTTCCGAAGCTCCATGGCAGCGGATGAGCTCAACTCCGTCTGCAGCTACAGGAGATGTCAAACTTCAAGTGAGTGCAGCTTCTTCAGGCTACTGCTCTCTCGCTCTCTCTCTCTCCTTGTGTGACGCTGGAGAAGAGTTAAGGCACGCGCACAAACACACGCACTCTGCTTTGTTTGGGTCGACTCTCACCACAGACGTGACCGTACTCTGCTCTTCCTCTGCGTTCGTTCGGCTGTATCCTTTTATAGATCACACATGCGGCGATGATGACGACACACATTCACCTGTGCACAGCAGCTGATGCTGCTGCTGCTGCTGCTGCTGCTGCGCAATGTCGTCAACTCCATCAACGCCAATTCCAGTCATGTCTGTCTCATCCTGCTTTATGGATGATGACTGAAGTGGAGGTGACCGCGCATCAGTCTCCATATACGCACACTAGAATTCCCATCGAGGTTTTCCGAGGGCCACAAAACTTTATTGGCTTGTGCACTCAAGTATAGAAACAAAGAAATAAACTATCACTGAAGATGCACAAACTGACCCATGCCTTCTATAGTTTTTTTAATTGTGGGATGTTTCTGCTTTTCTTCTCTTCTCATCTCCTGTTCCTACACTAATTCATTCCTCTTAAGGAACCTTGTCCTCTTTTGCAAGTCCAGTCAGCTCTTGAATAAAAAAGGAAAACTACTCCACCATCTTTCACTGTCTTCCCTCCAGGGGCAGGTGTAGAAATGTATGGGGTGTGTCAAGTTTAAAGCCCTAGTTCTTGACAGTGATTAACTGTACCTTATTAGTCAAATAGTGTGCTGTATATGGTATAATAAACAGTGATAAATAAACAGCTTCAAACTGAAATCTAACTAGTCATGGATGGATTATTGGAGCACATGTGACTGTGTCAGTTTCGGTCATTTTGCATCTCTGTGGTCACATCTGGACATCCCTCTTTCCGGTCACTGCTTCTCTTGAAAGGATTTGTGCCCATAACGTTTTATTTTTCTTTTATGGGCTCTTATTGGCCTATTCCTTTCGGTTGTTTAGAACAAAAATACTGATTCTGTCTTTTTATTAGACTATTCCTCTATCTGTGTAAAGCTGCTCCCTACAGAGCAAAATGTAAGTTTTTTGAGAGAGAAAAATTTCTAAGTATTGCAATTCCGTTTTCAATTCTTTGATAAAGGCAGAATAGTGTGGTAAGCTCAGCAGTGCTACAAAAAAGACATTTACTGAGAGAATTTATATATATTATATTTCTAATTTTAGGCTGTTTACCAAAGTATTTGATTCTACAAATAACCAGTTAAGAACAACAATATTTTAATAATCTATTAACCTTTCATGTGTAATGCATTTGGTGAGGACCTGGGTCACAGAGACAATTAAGTACATGTCTTTCAAAGTTAAAGTAATAATTAACTAATATATTTAAATATTTTATTCTTTTTTACTATTACATTTTCAAACATTTGTGTTAACCTCTGTTAAAGTCCACTTTTCCCAACCTTCCCATCTTCTCAGTGACAATGTTCCTTCAAATAAATGAAAACTAATGATTATAGGCCACAAACAAAAATATTCTATATTAGAAAATGCAAAACATAACTGAGAATGAGAATGAGACCTTGCCTTTAAACTGCAATCTAAAAAGCTGTGTTCTGAAAGACAGAAATTGTTCCTCAAAACAGCTCCTTAGAATTTCACTTTTTAAAAAAAAAAAAATGGTGTAAACATCAACAGATGCTGCTTGACTGAGACTCTGAGCAAAGCAGACGATGACTCAAGTTAGATGAACACAGTCACATGTTAGCAAACACCAATGATGCACTTTTTTTTTTTTTTTTGCTATGTGGCCAGTTGTTAGAGAAAAAGAAAAACATCTTCCGGGCATAGGCAGAACATCTAACACAACAATGACATGAGATGATCTGTTGTTGTGTCGGTGTCTTTGTGCGTGTGTGTGTTGGTTTAACACATCCAGACATGTTTCATGTTGTTACTTGGTGTGATGTACTGATGATTTCCCAATCTATTCAATGAGTCATAGATGCCACCATCGCTCATTATGTGCCTTAATGTTCTCCCTCTCTCCCTCTCCTTCTCTCTCTCTCTCTCTCGCTCCCTCCCTCCCCCCCTCTCTCTCTCTCTCTCTCTCTCTCTCTCTCTCTCTCTCTTTCTCTCCTTTTGTCTTCCTCCTAGTCATCTTTTCATCCATTCTCAGTTCCTCTGCTCTTTTCTTCTTCACCCATCTGTCACAAACCCTCCGAACCCCCGCTAGTCCTCCTTTCTCTCCTCTATGTTTCCTCTCCCTTCTCATCTGTTCTGTACTTCTGCAGTTCTCCTTGTGAGCATTAGATGCAGTGATGCCCTCAGACCGTTACATGAGGGCCTGCAGCGTTTTCCTCTCATTACTAATCTCTGAAACTTGTATGTGCTTTAGTGTGTGTACCCCCTGCCCCTTCTTCCTTCTCCTTCTCTGTCTGTTTCCTCCTGGCTTCAGTTGGGACACATACGTACATGGGACTGCCCTCAGCTCACATTAAATAAATGTCATTTTGGCTGAGCCTGCAGGGATTGAAACGCTGTATGTACAAAGTCACATATTGGGGACTTCTCTTCCTTATGGGGACAAAACTCAAGTCCTCATAACATAAATGACCACATTTTATGGTGAAGATATGTTTTAAAGTTAGGGCTAAGTTAAGGTTAGGGCACTAATAATTATCATCATGGTTGTAGTAAATCTCCAGGAAATTAATGTAAGTTGCAATGCAATGTCCTCTGCAGTCATGGAAACAAGACTGTGTGTGTGTATTCTTGTACTTGCTGCAGACTGAGGACCAAAACCCTACAGAGTGAGGACATTTTGGCTGGTCCTCACTTCTTTAAAGGGCTTTTCCATGGTTACGACCTGGTTTTAGGGTTAGGGTTAGAATTGGGTTTAGGTTATTGTTAAGGTAAGAGTTAGGCTTAGGCATCTGGTTGTGATGGTTACGGTTAGGGTAAGGGGCTAGGGAATGTATTATGTCTATGAGGGTCCTCACTCTGATAGAAGTGCAAACGTGCGTGTTTGTCCATAAACCTAAACACACAGATCACACAGTATATGCAGCCTCAAGCCCCATGCCATGAATATCATAACCATATATAAGCATCATCTCAGGCAGACTCATCAACCCTTAGGCAAACTCCTGATTTATGCTGAGGCACTTACCGCAGCATATGTCTCCTCATCATGCTTCATCACCTCACATTAAAATATACTATATGTGTAGAATCTCAGTCAAATGACTTTCCTACTTTGGTTTCAAAAAATCATATTTATGTGAAAAACATCCATCTCTGTTACACAGGTTATCAGAAATACAGTGAATATAAGATTATAATTGGTGTCCATTTCTTTATTTTCCTCTTTATTGTGTAAGTGAGCAGAAAGACAACGGAGGACATGAAAGCTAAAGGTCATGTTTAAATCGGGCACTGTTTTCTTTGAAAAGCAGGATGACACCTGTAGGCAGGGAAGCAAAGGTGAGCAGCAGAGCTTGTTTTGCAGCAACTAAAATGACCTTTTCACAGCCTTGTAGTGTTACTGGCAGTCTGTGTCAAGCTGTTACAGTGAGAAGACACACACATACACATAAACACACCCAGTTTGAATATGTGCTGTTTATATATTTAATATTTAGCCCTTTCTCTGATAGTTTTTTCCCTGAGCCACTTGCAACAACATAGCCAGGTACTTAATATTATAATTTGCCCACAGTGAACAACCTGGAGTAAATTATGAATGTATGTGAGAACAAATGCATACTTTTTCAATCCTCATCTTCAATTCACAGCAGCGATAAAAGATCTGATACCCACATTTTAGTCTTTAAATAAGCCCAGAATATGTGAACGCTGTTTCATGTTTTTTTCTTGTTCACTGCTGTACGTCACTGTCCCAGAAAATATCCTTGTCCTAAACGATTACAAAACCAAGAAGTGGCTGTACACTCTTGGAATCAGGAGGAGTTGTTATTTTGCAATTTGATTATATGTCTCTGCCAAGAAGAGACATGAGTTGAAATTGCAATACTTTATACAATGGGGTGGGTCAGCAGGATAGAAATATTCTACATATACATGCATAGATAGATAGATAGATAGATAGATAGATAGATAGATAGATAGATAGATAGATAGATAGATAGATAGATAGATAGATAGATAGATAGATAGAGCTGCTATTTTTGTTTTGTTTTACAGTAAGTATGGTGATTTTGTATAGAATAGGTTTAATGCAAAGAATGCTTATAGTAGATTCTTACTTTTTAGATTCAAATAAGTGATGATCTTTTTCATTCAGTCTGCCCTGACCATTTACTGCTGATATACAATATGACCATGTCACATTCCAGGGGTAATATTTTTTACAGTGTATGCCACAGTTCTGCTGCTTCCAAAGACCTGGAACGTCTTGTTTATTTATGTGGACTCCTGACGGGTACACATCCACACACACACACATGTGCCTGTCTACTTGAGTCAGATTTGTAGCTGTGAATAACAGAAGTAAAGGCTGAGGTCAGACTGTTCAAGTGCAGGAGAAACAGGGGAGAGGCTTTTACTTTTAATACAACAGAAAAAAAAAACTCCCAGAAAGTAGGCTAAAGCAAAAAGACACTATGATATCACCAGGAACTGACACTTGGGCAATGGTTGGTGTGTAAAAAAAAGCCTCAAAAGCCTATGGACTACACAAGAAACTTAAAGTTGTTAATAACTGGAAGGTTAACAATTTGGACAGACAGAAGAAAAATTAAAACAGAATAAAGGTTAAATAAACAAGTCACTGTCTAGAAATGCAGTGATAACCGATAGTCCTTTAGCAAAACATAAGGAGACTGAGACAAGACGATAGTCTGTTTTACTACTACTACTACTACTACTGCACCCATAAAGGCTACAGCTTATTTCTTATGCTTATCACATTTAATACCTGCCAAAAAATACATACACAATTATCAAGTGCCCTATCTGCGTAGCTGAGGCTGAACCATAAAATCCTAAAATTAATTTTAAAACTGAATGGTAACCTACATTACTTTACCTCACCACTACAAACATAAAACTAGGGTATTTAACAGATTATGATTTTATTTTTGCTACTGTATATTCCTGTGCCTGTCCTCCTCTGACTGTGTTTCCGTCTGTTTCTCTCTGGCAAAACAAAGGTGTTTGCTGCCTTTTAGTGGTGGTACTTGGTAATTATAGCCAATAGCTCACTCAAATATTGCCTGTGAGGATTAATGTGAAATTCTTCCACTTACTTTTACTTATTAAGAGAGAGAAAAGAAACCAATTGTATAAACTTGTTTTGGCTTAAAAAAAAGCTATAAAATATTAAAATGGTTAATGATGGATGCAGATAATAAAAATAATACAGACACGGAGCTAATATGCATGTGTCTGTTTTTAATAATACATCAGGTAAAACCGTATAAAGAAGACCTTGTCTACAAAAAGCAGAGTATCTTGCAGCAGAATTTTCTTTCCACTTCAGACTGTATAATCATACATATTTGCAAAAATAACACAAGTGAATATACTCAAGCAGGATGCTCTTGATTGACCCCTCTTTCCTTCATCCTCTCCGCGTTTTTGTGAATTACTTAGTAATTAATAACTAAGTAACTAATTCAGAACTACTCCTAATACTACTGCCATGTAAACACATTGAAAAGATTAAAAAACTAGAAGCACAAGACTGAAGACTAAATTAGGTGCCAAGTTTAAGGTCCCTATTATATGATTTTCTGATGTACTTTAGTGTTGACTACATTATGTCAAGCCTTGGGGCCCCTGCCCACTTAACCTGCTTGTATGCATGTAGTTACTATAGAAACTTGGTAAGAAGTTTGATTTTATACTTCATTTATTTTTTAGAACATCTTTACAGCACATACAGTAAAGTACACCTGGCTTGACAACAAGGTGCATATGACACACAAAACAACTCTGTCATGGAGTGACATTGTGCGTGTTGGTGCATGTATAATAATAATGTTACAGTAATACAGACATGGATATTCAAAGCATACACGCTACTTTAACCAGCTTATTGCTTTCACTCCTTTTATGCTCCTGTGCATGCACCTTACATTGAAGGACAAGTTGCATGTTAACGTTACAGTTTCCAATTAGTCATTGCAGGCTGTGAACTGTATTGTAGGGAGGTAAAAGTTTGTACCTTAAGTTTGTTTCTACATTTGAAATGTACAGTATGGATATTTTATTGAGTTTTATTATTAAAATATGGTTAAAGACAAAGAGAAGAATAGAGATGAGTGGTTTCTGGAGAGTATTTGTGAGCATTGGTGTTTATTAAGGTGAGCTGAGGTACATCTGCAGAGCAGGGGTAAAAATTAGAATAGTTCCTAGTATTGACACTGTGAGGAACGCCCAGAGAAAAATCCTGTCTAACACCTGAGCCACAAACTTCCAATCTTGTACAACCTGAGAGAGACAAAAGAGACAAAGAGAGAGGGAGGGTCCGGTTAAGACAGTCAAAGTCAACAGATGTAAATCTGTGTCAGCATAGTGAAAACATTCTACACTCAGGACACAACACAACCGCTACTCTGTGATCTTCCTAAGCTGTTGGTTTATGAAGAAATGGGACATAAAGCTACATTTGTATGCTGGAGCCTTCATCTGAAAATGTGTTCTGTCAAGCAATGCATGTTAATTATTTATTACCTTTACCCTGACTGTCTGTAACGATGCAAATTTCCCAGTTGTGGGACTAAAAAAAGGATTATCTTATCTTATCTTATCTTATCTTATCTTATCTTATCTTATCTTATCTTATCTTATCTTATCTTATCTTGAGAAACCCAAAAATCATTGTGTGGAGCAGTGTGTGAATTAATTTAAATATGGTTTGAATGTACACACACATTTGTTTACATTTAAAAGTTACACGCTACATCTTTAAATTTGAGTGAAATTTGAGTAACCAAGAAGGCGCAACAGTAAATTGTTATAAAAAAGTAAAATAACATTTCTGCACAAACATTCATCCTACTTTTCATCCCTATTCCCTCACCTCTCGGATAAAGTGCTCCTTTTTGATGTGACGGCTGATGTAGCGGACTGAATTTGTTGCTTTCTCCAGCATGGCCAGCCAAGCTTGGTTCTCATCCTCCTTCCCACCAAGTGGGCCTCTCTGCTGACTGCCACTGTGGCCAGGAACACCTCTCCTCCCTGCACCTCTGCGGGGCTTAACCTCTGGGCTGTGAATCTCCATATCCAGATAGTGATATCTGCAAATGAAGGAAACAGTAAGTGTTTTATTTGCTTATCTTCAGGAATAAGCCTTAGGCAACTGGACTCCCAGCACAGTTACAGGTTGTTAGTCACTTCTGGGTCAGCCACTAGGGTTATCACAATAAGGGTAACAACCCAAACATCCCTCTTTCAAACCTTAATGGGTAGAACTAATAACCTGAAACTGGGACCTTGTCCACACAGAAACAAAACTTTCCCTGTATATATTTTTTTCATAGTTAAAAAGTTTTCCATTAACAAGGCTTCTTTTCAAGAAATGCCTTTACACACACACAAAAAAACACCCAAATTGAATCTAAACACTATACTCTGCCACAGAAATGTACCATAAAATGTACAGAAAGCTTATGTTTAGCAGGGTTAATGCTTAAATAGGTGGGACTGTGAAATCAGTGCATATTGTTATATCCATGAAAACAATCAGTGGTGTTATGATTTTTTTTTGCCAAACCCCTGGTACTGTGTGGATTAAAAGTTGATACATAAGCATTTTTCAGATTTTGTTGAACTTGTTCTTGTGTTTATGGGTCCTGTGTCAGGAGGTGAATGACCTGGACTTAATGACAGGTATCAAGCCTTAAGAGGATAAATACCTGCATGTTTCAACCAATCAAAACTGGAAGCCTCTCTTCAAATTAACTCGAGAAAGTCCAGTTGCCTACAGCTAACTAGTGAAGATGACCATGATGTTTATGAGTGAGAGTCTTAACATATTTGTTGTCCCATATGTCCATCCAGTCATTGTCGATCTCACCTGTCAGTGTGACCCCGCATACACAACAGTCTGGGCAGTCTCTGAAGGAACAGGCTCTTTACCCATGGAGCCATGGGGTGGTAGGTTGCAGAGGAGCGATGGTGGACATTAATGACAAAGACAGTGACGATAATGGAGAAGGTGACAAATATCATAATAAAGAGAAGGTACTCTCCAATCAGTGGGATCACCTGGAGTACAAAATAGACAGTTATTCACCAAAAGAATTATTTCATAAATCATGTTGATTATTCATATTAATATTTATGTTACTTAGTTTTGAGTTATTTGTATTTTATCAAGTGGTGTATGCTTTCCTACTTAAACTGGGAGAGAGAAAAGAGGTTCAATCTGAGAGAGCAGGGTTAGGGGAGTGGAGGGCATTTAACATCAGGAGATAGTCTACACCTTTTAATTCGAGCCTATGATCACCTCACACAGTAAATGACACAACACAAGATGTTTCATTCATGCGGCAACATGCGATGACTTGATACAGGCATAAGTATAAAAAATATTTTATTGTTCTTTAAGTACAGTGTGAAGTGTTGCTTTTATGTATTTAAATGTACTTTTATGGATTGTAATGTTATTGTACAGCACTTTGGCCAACAGTGTTGTATTTAATGCTTTGTAAACATAACTGAATTGGACTCCAAATTTGCACATTTGCAATTAAGAAGTGCTATTGTAACTTAATTTAAGATGCTGAATGAGTCCTCACTGATGTGTCCTGTATAATAAAATACAAGGGATTTATAGTACATGATTAACAGTATAAAGCATATTTAGGAGATGTGCCTAATAGAGAGAAAAGTTAGTGATTTTTAACACAGTTATTAAAATTCTGCTTTTCCACTGAGATCTCTATTAGACTGAACTCAATATCCTGTTAATTGGGTTTACATTTGGTGTAAGCTGCAGGTAAGTGATAGGACTGTGGTTGTGATATGTGTTAATTAGAGTGCACTGCAATTAAGATTACAATTAAGATAAGTGAACATGGGGGAAACAGAAGAGAGTTGAGAAAAAATACAGCACAGTAGAAAGTTTGGAATGAACAATACTAAATGGAGCCACTTTTGAGCTACCCACCTTTGAGGATGAAGGAATGATTTCTTCTATGACCAAGAGGAACACAGTGAGTGACACCAGCACTGATGTGGAAAGTGACAGTTTCTCTCCTTCGTCTGATGGCAGATAAAACACCAGTACAGTCAGGAAGGACAGACCCAGGCATGGGATGATGAGGAAGAGGGTGTAGAACAAGGGCAACCTCTTGAGGATGAATGAGTATGTGATGAACGGGTACCCGTACACCCCATCCCTCCTGCTTCCCTTGACCCCCGTTGCATTAAGGATCTCCCATTCGCCGTTGTCAAAGAAGTCTTTACGGTCCACGTAGTGATCCACCAGGACCAGGTCCACCATCTGTCCATCGTACGTCCAAGAGCCAAACTTCATGGAGCAGTTCTGTCGATCAAATGGGAAGAAAGTCACGTCCATGGTGCAGGAGGACTTGTAGCTGGCAGGTGGAGTCCATGTTATGGTGCCGTCCCAGCGCACAATGGCTTTGGTCATCAGGGAGCCCTCAAAGCGACCGTCCGCACTGTAACAAGACGCGAAAAGGAGATAATTGAGGTGGCAAGGTGGCAAGGAAAAAAGAGGTAAGGTGTGAAAGGACACAGAGGAGGAGAAAAAAATTGCAGAGTCAGAGATTAGAAAATAAAAACAATGTTTACAAATGTGCATGAAGCACAACCTCAGTGTGTCCAACTGATGAGTAACTCACTTTTCATACAAGACAATGTCAGGCAGCCATATTGTCTCTGAAGGCACTCTGATGGAAGTAATACCTCCATATTCATCTGGATCCCACTTCAGCTTCACATCAATCCACTCCTGAAAAAAAAAACAACAACAGAGCAATGCATTTAAGTGAGGTCATAAAGTAGCACTATAGTTCAGCACCATGGACAGCACCAGACTGCAAGTCAGCAAACAGAAACTACTGAGTTTTTTTCTATGTAAACTTGTTGCTGGCTTGGTAATTGTCTTGTCCACAGTCGGAATTTGTGTGTCTTTCTTACAATTATGTTGTTGTACATAACTGCTACACGTAATGGGCAGTGACATGAGACATACAGTATGAGAAACTGAGAAAAGAGAACTTGTGACTAAAGATTACATTAATGTTCAGAGATCTTTGAAATGGTCACTCTGTTGTTTTGTTTGTGTGTGTGAGAGAGAGAGAGCGCACTAGTAACCCCATATGGAGACCATATTTGTTCTTGGATGATGCTTTTTTACACTGTCTAAATGAATGGAAATCAATGCAGTGTCCTTAAAAGTGAAGCTGTGCAAACCTGTGTGTGTGTGTTAGTATTCATACCTGCCAGAGCCAGACATTTGTAGTCATCAGCTGGTTCTTCTCATCCTAAGGGAAGAAACATGGAAGACAAATGCCACAATTTAGAAATCCATACAGTGCTTACCACGAATAATAAAATAGGATAATGAAGAGCAGAAAAGAAAATGGAAGGAAATTAAGGAAAAGTGGAGTGATGAAAGAAAGCATTTAATTCTAGTTAGGAATGGAGGGAATTTCTCTTTTTTAGTAGGTTAATTGTTTCTCCTGCCTACCACTGTGAAAGTAGATTTGATAATCTTGAGGGTTAAGTGGCTCTAGCATATATCCACAGCATTTAGTGAGATAGAGGGATGCACAAGTTATTTATCACTGAACCATACCACTGGCTAAATTAAATACTGCTGCTGCTTCTTTTTCCACTCTGTGAAGTATTTATATTTAAGGTACAATAATAAGTGATAGTGATATACAGAGTGGTGGAAAGAAAAAAAGAGGAGGACAAATTTGGAAAAACAGTGAGCTAAAGTAAAGAGAGTAAATCTATGGAAATATAAAGTGGAGCAGAGCTGATGGCATCTTGTGTGAAGAAAAATCAATATGTGGTGTTTTCTTTGGGAAATATTATTTAAGAATTAACAGTACATCTGTTGGAATACCACAAGATGGCACTCTCCCAAACATAATAGCTGCATGGAGTTATGATAGACAGTGTGTGTGTGTTCTTGTATTTGTGGTTTTGTGAGGTCCTCACATCTCTATAGGGCATTTTCAGGGTTAAGACCTAGTTTTAGGGTTAGGCTTAGAATTGGGTTTAGGTTAGGGTTAAAGTTAGGCATCTAGGTTTGATGGTGAATGTTAGGGTAAAGGGCTAAGGAATGCATTATGTCTATCAGGGTCCTCACTTGCGCTGCACTCACGTGTGTGTGCATGCTCCTTTTTGTTACCTCTCTATGACCTTCTCCAATGCAAAGACTGACATTGTCAGGGCCCATCATCCTCATGGAGACCAAAAACTAGTCTTGATGAGGGAGAACCTCATTTCTGAGAAGGTGGTAAAATTTAGGGATTAAAGATTTAAATTGTGGTTTAAGTTTAAGGTTAGGATAAGGAATTAATATGGTTCATGTTAGGGATCTCTATTCTTATGCTGTCCAAATGAATAGAAGTAAAAGCAGAGACTTAACAAAAATTGCTGCACCACACCTGTATGTGTGTGTGTGGATGCATGTGCATGCCCTTGTATAAATAATAAATGTGATCTGGTTCCTCTCAGCCTGATGGCCTCATTACTTCCTCTACTTTCATGAAGGACCACTTTGGACCTCTCTTTTAACCTTTCTTTTCCTCTTGTCTCTTTCCAGTCTTCCTGTCTTGGGCCCTTTAAATCCCTCATCTCCTCACTCTCCGACTCATTCATCTTCACACTCTGTCTTTAGTCTGTCCTCTGTGTTACAGTTTCTCGGCTGACCTCCACAAATAGCCACCCTCTTTACCATTCTATGTATATGACTCAGTGTTGACCTTAAATTGAGTTTTCCTTCCATCATCATTTCTTCCAGAAATCTCCCATAATTTCAACAAAAACTAGGATTGGCTGCAGCTTCCTCCTTGACATTTTATATGGAGAATAAAGCCATACAAATAGATGAATAATAATAAAATAATAGTAATGATAATAATATACCATTACCGAGTTACCCTTCAGAATTTGCTTAACTGGTACAAACAGTTTTAAGATGCAGAGTAGAGGAGGTTTTAAGACCATTTAGGTATTCTTAAAGACCCACAAAGCATCAATAAATAAATTATGTTGAACAAATAGGCCTGGTTCAAAAAAAATTAATAGCCTTCTGTTTTTAAATGTTTTTCTTTAGCCAATGGGAGTATTTCTGAAATACAACATAATCACCAAAAAAAAAATCTATTTGCTTTGTAAATGTATGATTGATGTGATTTCTATAAAATCTTATGTACCTTCTGCATGTTTGTGTATCTGTGTTTTGTTTTCTCACCACATCAACCAACTGTGAGATCTTGAGTCCGAAGCGTACTGTGATGGTGTCGTTTGCGTGCTGCACAGGCCGAACCCACTTCTGGTAGCCTCTGAAAAGGTTCCTCAACAAGGAATCCTCCAACTCAGCCAGTGACACAAAGTCCTCCTGAGCTACAGGGATGAACACAAGACAGAAGAGGTAAGTTTAGTAGATTAAAATGACTAGATTAGTCACTAATGAATCTGCATTAGAGAGACTATACTGATAACTAAATGACTGCTTGTTTTTCACATCTTTCATAAACTGAAAAAGGACTGAAAAAAATATCACAGCTGACACCTTGGAATAGATTCATAGATATATATTTGATTAACTTAATGATTAATCAACAAATTGTTGCAGCTCTAAGCAGATATAATGTTTACCATGTGAACCTCTTAGTTTAGATTGTTAGTATGCTATTGGTTGCTTTTTATCCAATCCAACTTTATTTGTAAAGCAGTTTAAAACAATGAAAGTGAACCAAAGCACATCTAAAACACCTAAAATAAATTAAAAGACATAAAAACAGGAATAAAAGTTAAATTAAATTAAATTAAATTAAATTAAAATTTTGTAAAAACTAAACTAAAACAAAATAAAATACAATAGAAATAACATTGACTCAAACAGTGTCAAAGGCTAATGAAAAGAGGGAAGAGACCTGTTTAATGTGCAAGGACAGATCATTCCACTGTTTAGGGGCCACAATGCCAAATACACAGTCCGCTCTGAGCTTGCATTTTGTCCTTGGCACAGTCAGGAGCAGCTGATCAGCTGATCTGAGTGAATGGGAAGGTGTATGAAGATGTGGCAGCTCAGAGAGGTAGGGCGTGGCTAGGCCATTGAGGGATAAATAAAAGAATTTTAAAAGGAATCCTAAAATATATGTGCAGCGAGTGGAGTGAAGCTAAAATGGAAGTGCCAGTTAAAAGATGTGCAGCGGCGTTTTGCACCATCCGAAGATGAGCAATGGACGTCCCACTAACCCCGACATAAAGTACATTACAATAATCCAGCCGAGAGGTGACAAAGGCAAGGATTAATGTCTCAAAGTGCTGGTGCGAGAGAATTGGCTTTATTTTGTCCAGCTGCTTCAAGTGAAAAAAAGCTTGATTTACAACAGCCCTGATTTGACTGTTGAGCTTCAGATCTGACTTTTAACTCCCAGATTTTTGATGATTGGCTTTATATACTGGGCCAAGGGAACCAGATCTACGGAGGGGGGGTCCCAGTGTTTATTACTTTGCAAACCATGATGAGGCTGTAATTTTGCATGTATTTAATGTTAAACCAAAGTATTGGACATGAATGTCTTTATCAAATGCAATTTCTTAAAAAAATGGGTATGTGTGTGTGCATATGGGTACATGTATGTCTCTACAAAACAATTCATCTGATTAATAGTTTGGAAGAGATAAAACGAAAAATTACAATGTGAACTGTAACTGAAATAAAAAGAAGTAAACCGATAATGAAAAATGCTAGTTGCAACCCGTATAGTCCAGGGAGAGCACACATACATGTAATATTCATTTGCATAAATGCAGACACAGATGTGCACATGAATGTTCACTTGTTCTCAGCCTTTTTTTTTTAATATGTAGAGTCACAGCCATGCATGAACAATGTGAATCACCTCTCCAGAGTCTCAAAAGGAAGTGGAAGGAAAAATTAAGTCAAGGCCTAAGTAAGATACACACACACAGACACACACAGACACACAGTCAGCCCTGGCCCGACAGCTGGTCATGGCCGAGCGAATGCTTCTAAGCTCCCAAGGCTGACAAAATGATCATGTTGACATGATCGCCTCAGACAGAATGAATTTCCAGGGGAGACAAGCTGAGCTCAGAGCTCTTTGTGCAGTCAGGCACAAGACATAATAGTCAGTTAAAGAGTGACGCTCACACTGAGCAGGAGAAGGGAACACTGTTTTCACGTCTTCAACCACTGTTCATGTGCAGACAGCTGGGAGAAATTGGGTCTCTTAGGTAGACAATTACAGGCAACACACTGTGATGTTTTCCAGAGTTTGGTTAGTCTTCACTTCTTTGTTTTAACTACTGTGTAGATCCAGTGAGGGAATTCTCAGAAAGGACATAGAAGTCTGCATGCAAAATATTCAGACTAGGGAACCTAAAGATCAACCATAAGTTAGTTTTATCTCTGGACCTATTCTGCTGTGTAATTAAAATTAACACCAACCGCAACCTGCCCTGTTTATATAAACTATGTTTTTAAAACTTTAGCTTTAAAAATAATGTGCATTTCTATTCATTGTTAAGCATTAACTGACTTCTGTCTGAACAAGATGATCAAAAATGACCAAAATATCTCAAAAATGAAGGAAAGGATTAAAAAAAAAATTAAAAGAAAATAAAATGTTGGAGAAAAATTAAATAATATTTCATTGAAGGGGGAATTGTGTTCAACTATGAGTTTAGGAAATTTGCAACTGGAAGTCACATGTTTAGACACATGTTTACACTTCACAGACCAACAGCTTTGATGTCCTGTAAAACTGTATCTTAGAAAACCCTGATCCCTCCCCAGTGACTCACTATTTGTTATTAAGATGATGACAGTTGCATTCTCTGGATGGTCAGAGCATTATGTGGTATTTGTAGTTTAGCGACTCCCAAAGTAAGTCAGCATCTCTGTCAGCTCACAGCTCAGAGGATTTGTCCACATACAGTTAGATTGGGATATTTGGCACTGTCATTGGTTGTGTTGCAACAGAGGTTGGCAGCCAGAAATAAGAACTTTCAATCACCAGCTGCACAAACAAGGGGAATGGAGCAGAAGAGTGGAGACGGCTGATAAGAGAAAGGAGTGTGGTGCAGTGACCCAGAGCTATACCCTCCAGTGTATGAGAGAGAAAGAGTGAGTGGGAAGGTGGAGGTTGATACTGAAAGAGAAGTTAACTAGGGCAAGGTGAAAGAGAAGAGACCGGCAAAACTGATATGAGAACAAATACGGATGTCAACTTATATTTTAACCTGAGGTTTTATGCCATTTCCCTCACATGGTACATGTATGCTACATACATGAACTGAGAGAAGGACTGTTTAAAAATCATTTTGTCCCTATAAGAATCCATCTGAGGGTCACTGAAATAAATCTTTCTATTATAATTTCATTTCCTTGCTTTAAATGTGTTTGAATTCTTGTTAAATGTTCCTTTTTTCAAAGGTAGTGTCAAGGGTGCGACAGCTGCCACTGGGATTCAAATCACAAGTACTTATATGGCCAACAGTCATGGAGGACATCTGTTGAAAAGTACAAGGTCTTTGTTTTATACCAAACAAAAGGGAATATTAATGTTTCTTTGTATCAAACTAAAGAACTTCTGGGGTAAATGCTGGGTTTATATGGGTTACATTCAGGTGCATTTGTTATTGGCTCTTGATGGCTGATTTTACATCATTATTTTCTATGTTCAAGATGAGAATCACTAAATTAATTATTTTCTTAATGCCAACAAATAAAATGAAAAAAAGAGAAAAAAAAACAATATGTTTGACCATATCTCACTTTTTTCGGATGTACTATTGCACTTGCTGCAAGGTCAACTTTCTGGTCTTTTATTGGTCATAAAAGAGGTTTATTTAACAGCTTGGTGACATCTAAAAAAAAAAAAACTGTGGTTTTTAATGTAATGTAATGTCATTCAAACAGAAATAAAGTGTAGAAGTCACTTGACAAGCTGCATGTATTTTTTTTTTCAGTGCTACAGCTCCAGATGCTGGATGTCATCCATTAACTGTGAGTACGTTTGTTTACAGAGCACATACACTGTCATAATCAAAATACACTGAAATAGATACTGATGCTAGATGTTGATTAGAAGTATAATGGATTTTGGGTATGCCACTCAGGGTGGACCTGGGTCAAGGTGAACTGTGCTTGGTGCATGCAATGGCTATTGTAAAGGAATGTACATTATTTAATGTCTTTGACATCTCAGTCTTACAGGCTGTATCAATATTCTGAATTGAATGTTTGGAGACTTCCATAGTATTTATATAGTGAGCCCTTGGCCTGCTTATTAATCAAAGAACAGATGGAAATATCACTTACTACAATATTAGAGCTTCATAATTAGTGTTGAACAAGTGATATCACATAGCTATTACCTTGTGAAAATCTAGTATTTATATAAAAATTATTGACAGTTGTCAGAGATTTAAGTGTGTCAGCTAATAAAGTACTGAGCTGTGAACAGACAGATTTGTATGATGAACTGTAGGTAATACAGTGATGACACCTTCATACAGGAATAATGTTATAATGTGTTTGCTGATGGACTGGCGACTTGTCCATGGTGTACCCCACATTTTCGCCCTATGTCAGCTGGGTTTAGGAACCAGTGCCCCCCGCAACCCTCATGGCCAAAGCAGTAGAAGATGAGTGAGTGAGTATTATTGAAGTAACAGCCCTACTAGGACTGAATATTCACCCACGTGTGTGTGGCCACAAATTCAGAACAATCAGAACTTATAAGTCAAGGCCTTGTTAAGATTTAAACAGATTACTTCCCATTGCATCAGATCCCAGTGTGCAGCACTCACTTTGTAAAAGCCTTAAACTGAGAAACATCTCGACAGGAAGCAGCTCAGTCTCAAGATTCTCATCTATAAAAAACAAAGGAGCCGAACTAGTCAAACACGACAGAGATGGATTATTCTACAAGAGACTGCACCTTCCCTCAGATACAGGCTGAGTGGCTGTCTTTCTCTCTCTGTCTCTCTCTCTTTCTCTGTGTGTGTGTGTACCTGATATTCCTTATATTGTGAGGACAATGGGGACTTGTCTTCCTTATGGGGACAAAAATCAAGTCCCCATAACATTAATTACAACATAGATAAAGACATGTTTTAAAGTTAGGCTGAGGTTAGGATTAGGTTATGGTTAGGGCAGCAGTAGTTATGGTTAAGGTTAGAGTAGGTCTCTAAGAAATTAATGCAAGTCAAAGCAATGTCCTCTGAAGTCATGGAAACTAGTGTGTGTGTGTGTCTTTTTTCTTTTTTGGGACCTTTTCTGGTATAAACACTAACTTTGCCAGGTCTTAATGAGACAGAACCTCATTTCTGAGGATCTGATTAAGTTTAGGGGTAAGATTCGGTTAGGTTAAGGTTAGGGATAACACTGTGTTTTGGCTGTGCAGTTGAACGGAAGTCAATGTAGAGACCTAAGAAGAATGGCTATGAAAACCTGTGTTTGTGTGTGGCTGATTGAGCAGAGGTGAAAGAGATATTGATTTGAATGGCTGGGGGATGGGGTTGGGTTTCCTGTGAGGACATTATACTGCATTAGTGTGTGTGTGTGTGTATGTGTTTTATGTACAAAGAAAATGAAAAGACAATGCACAGCATGTGCATACATACCACATTGCAAACCAAAATGTGTCTGCAAGACAGAGAAATTACTATTGCTGGTGATTGATAGAGACACAGTGTTGACCCAGCATTCAAACACACCCTACCTTCTCATTGGAAACACCCCATGGACGACACAGTGGTATGATCACTTTGACACTGCCACCATCTGTTCACTGCAGAAGCACAGCAGGTCAAGTGAGATGTACCACTGAGGGGGTAATGGCATATGAGGGAAAAACCAAAAGGTGAACCTTTTGTTTTTCCTCACTCTCTAATACTCTAATCTCTAATAGTATTATTCCTAAGGAGCAGCTCACAAACCATCACTTACACACACACAGAGAGACAGAAGCTTTACAGGTGAGATGGAATTTAGGTAAAATATAAAATTTAGATTTTATATCAACTGCAATTTGATTTGCTATATATAGTCAGTTAATGATAAGTAGATAAATCATTAAGTTGTGACACAATCAAAACATTAAGTACTATATACTCTCATGCAAGGATGAAAATTTGAAGATGATTTAAATTTAAATAAGAAAGAACAATGAAAAGAATAACTGTAGCCTTTATGATTTGACAATCATTTATTGTTCATCCCTGCATTACTGTCTTATCTGTTGCTTTTGCTCCTGTTTACCCACAATGCAACAGGACATCTGCCGCTCAGGGAGAACCAAGACTTCACAGCGGTTCCCCTTATCAGTTGCAATACTGGGAGGAAAGCACTGTGCATCATGAGAGTGCACATGCACCTGTACATGGGTCACACAATTTCATGGACCCTGAACATCACATGACAACAAGTGATGACCTCAAGTCATTACATGTACATATAGGCACAAACTAAGGCCTCAAGATTATTCTGAGTGTGATTTATATAAGAATGGTAAATGAAGTGAATTATTTAAACACATTAAAAGAAAAACATTAAAGGAAATACAAATGAAAACAAGAATGATTTAAATAATTTAAAGTATTGGCATCATCACAGTGAAACTGAAACAGGAAGACAAATTAATACATATAGCATCTCATCCTGAGGTGTGTCATGAATCAAAACAACCTTTCCAGGAATTTGAATTTAAGGGCACTGACAGACACTATGGGACACTCAATGAAGGTGGATACATCATTTTCATCAACTTGTCATCTCTCTAAACCCTCTCTCTGTCCCTCTCTCCCTCCATCCTTCTCATAGGCAGATGATTTTTTTTACAGTATGCCAAGAGCCAATCCAACTTAAGATTATTGTGGGGTAAAATGCTTTGCAGTAAGCTGCAATCAACCTATAGTGTACCGAGAAAGAGAGCGGTTGGTCCACAGTGACACAGTTATTTCATTTCTCACTTAACACCAGAGCACCTCAGAGGGAAAACCTGAGTTGTGCCTTTATTATGGGAGGGAATTCTTCGCCCTCAATTTTCTTCTTTTTAATAAATGCTCTATTGTTATTTTTCTATTGAATGTTATATTGTTTCTCATAGTTCCTATGAGGGCGCTGCGCTTCTCTCCCTGTCTTTTATAATCAAAGTAATGTATCATCAGTGTACTCTCTCACACACACCTGACCCCATCACTGTCCTACTCCTCACACACGGATAAAAGTGCAATCAAAGCCGAATTAAAGCAATGCGTCATGCTTAATTAAACTCTTCCCTCTTCTGTGTGCGTAAAGGAACGCGGTGCAGGATGCGGTGCTATTCCGGGAGGATTCTGTCTTCTTACCTTGTGTAGTAGCCTTCCCTGGGAAAGCCAGAGCGAACCACAACACCGCAACCGCAAACTTCATCCTCGTCCCTCTCATCATCGTCAGCAGAAAGCGAATGGATGGATGTGAGTCCACGGTGGAGATCAAACCATTTTACAACAACTACAGCAAACCTCCTCCTCCTGCAGGAGGCTTCTTCTCGTCCGAAGCAGAGTGGGACCTCCGGTGGATCATGTCCAGGTTAAATAATGAAGAGAGGGTTGTTGGTGGCTTTGTTTAACAGATACAGCCTCCACAGTGTGGCTCAGCTGCAGCTTGATGTCCCCCCAACCCCCATACCCCTCTCTCTCTCTCTCTCTCTCTCTCTCTTTCTCCCTCCCTCTCTCTCTCCCTCTCTCTCCATCTCGTTGATGGTTTAACAGATACAGCCTCCACAGTGTGGCTCAGCTGCAGCTTGATGTCCCCCCAACCCCCATACCTCTCTCTCTCTCTCTCTCTCTCTCTTTCTCTCTCTCTTTCTCCCTCCCTCTCTCTCTCCCTCTCTCTCCATCTCGTTGATGGATGCTGCTGCAAGGAGTTGGTGCGGAACGAAGGAGGGCTGGCCCGTCAGAGGATGAGACGGATCTGGACTCTGGTCTCCATCCAGTGGTAAATAAATATCACATTACAAATATTAAGGGTGAAAGAAAACACACAGGTCGTCCAGTTTATATTTATTTTAAATCAAATGTATTTTCCCAATTGATTTGCTTTCTGCACATGGTCAATATTTAAGTTTGTCAACCTCTACTACTACTACTACGAATAATAATAATAGTAATTAGTGTATTGAAAGAGTAACTTCATTCTGATTTGTCTCGTGTGTGGAAATATTAACACCACTAAAGAAGACATTTCCAAGCCCACTCAAGGAGAGTGACTGTTTCAACTAGTCCTATTAAATAAACTTAATATTAAATTAAAATGGAAATGGAAATTTAGTGGACTCAACCCATCTTTTGTCATTTGTTTATTGTAATGTTGAAAAATATGTTTATTCATTTGAATTTAATGCAGCTTAGAATGTCTAATTTGATCCTGTCAGGTGTTTCAAGCTGTTAAAATGTATGTTACATATTCATAAGAGGGTTTTGGTCAGAGACATGGATCTTTCATCAGCCTCAAGGATCTGACTGTAAATGTAGGAGAAACATTGATTATCCCACCACACTTTATCCAATCAGGAGACAGAACTCCCCAAAGAGGTGGGCCTTACTGCTTGTATGGTTCAACTGTTTGTTATCTCAAGCAAGTTTCAAAAGTCTTTACAACACTTTAAGGTCAGAAGAAATTGGACACTATGTAACTGTAAACTGAACTGTGATTAAGTCTTGGCAGGATTTTGTTCAACTAAATTAATATCAAATGTATTTAAAAATTGGATATGTTTGTTCATTACAAAATAACCTGAACTTGTCTTCTTAAATTCAGCTAATGTATAGTTTTATAACAGCTGCACACTAACATTTTAAAACAATAACTGAATTACTAAAATTAGTCAAGAGCCGAATTATTACTAGTTATTTCTTCATTTTTGTTTGTTAATTGATCTGCTGGACTCAGT
Source organism: Brachirus orientalis (assembly GCA_016785285.1). Taxonomy (NCBI): domain Eukaryota; kingdom Metazoa; phylum Chordata; class Actinopteri; order Pleuronectiformes; family Soleidae; genus Brachirus; species Brachirus orientalis. The sequence continues at coordinate 3,852,905 of JAFBJR010000175.1, forward strand.
GTAGACAAGGAAAGTGCTTGGTACTTAAAACGTAGATGTCAGCAACCACAACATGAGAGCCCAGCCCAGTAACTGCACAGAGTTTTACACGAAGAACAGCAGACTGTGCTGAGCTAAAAGGGAGCACTGCACTGCTGATGGGTAACACTTAGAAATGTCATGAAGCACTTTAGTTTCTGATAAATGGCTTTAGATCATCTTTCAGGGAGCAGTGATCTGTAAGTTTCCCCTCAGAAGCCTATTGCATTGTTTTAAAGGCAGCAAATGTGCGCATTATCATAAATCATCAGACTCTGCAACCCGATGCTTCATTGATTCAGCTATGCATCGACACCCACTAATAAATGCCATGCCATGCTGTCATGTCACGTCATACAGTACTATAATCTATTACACAGAAGAATGAGGGTGAGGCCTTAAGCCTTGAGTCTCAAACTCAAATGACCTGGGGGCAAGTGAGCATCTAGTCTGATCAGGTCCATCATGATATTCCAGTAAAGATATTCATGATGATATTAAACCGAATGTTAAAATCAACGTATTTGTTTTGATATGGAGAGGCCAACGTAAGCTATAAATAACCATAAAAACAGACAAAAATATAATAGAATCTGAATCTAAATAATCATTTGTGGAGTACTATAATAAAAACACTTTACAAACACACATATATGTTTGTTAACACTGTTACCTCACAGTGAAATGGTGACTGGTTTGACCGAGGGCCTTTCTGCCTAGAGTCTGCATGTTCTCCCTGTATGTGCGTAGGTTTCTCCAGATTCTCCAGTTTCCTCCCACAGTCCAAAAACTTGCAGTGGTTAATTTCCCCCCCGGAACCCTCTTTTGGAGGACAAAGTGGTAGCCAATGAGTAAGTGAGTACTGCATTTCTATTATTATCATTATTAGAAAAATATTGTTTGATGTGAATGCCAGTTGCTAAAAAACATATTTAGTATTATAGTGTGTCTCTTCAGCATCATGTGCACATGAAGATGATTTCCTTCAAATGTGAAACTGTGGTGTGAGTGCATTTTTATTTACCTAACCCAACAAATGTTTCAAGCAAAAGTGAATCCATGCTAACAATGTGAGTTTGCTGACACTGGAGTGAAACGAGGTTCCCAGATGAGTGGCAGAACACACCCTGCCACATCACATCCTGAAGCCAAATCTAATTGAAGCCCATAATATACAGTACATTGGAAGAGCATGATCCCTGACTGAGCCTGATTTCTCAGCAAGTGAAGCCACAAGACTGGCGATGGTTGCACTGTTATTTTATGTGCATGTTTTCATTCCAAAGCTATCACCTTTCACTGATAAAAGGTATAGTGGTGAGGATGAGCGCTGACTGTAGCACAGGTTATCTAATTACCTGCTGTTTAAGCCGAGAAGATGAGGTGATCTCATATTGATCTGGCAGAGTTTCCATACATTGTTGGAAAATTGAGAGATATTCATCTGCTCTGATTTGATTCACACCCGTTACCAGTTAATGGTGACATAAGAGAGAGAGAGAGAGAGAGAAATTCGGACCCAAACATAATCAGGCTTTATTTAAGGTTTTGCAAGTTTTATTTTGCTCACAAGTATTGTAAAATGTGTTGTGTCACTGTGTAAATGGCAACCAGTAGAGAGCAGATAGAGTGTGAAGAATGCACGCGATTTATGTATGAGCCAGGGCCGACAGTCAGACCATCTGACACTGAACAGAGAGCTCACATTCATTTGCTTTGTGTCATTTATTCAGGCAATCAAATAAGCAGTTGCTTGACTCGTAAATAGCTCATGGCGTGATGGCGAAGGAGATGGGCTCCCTCTCTTAATTAAGTTTGAGCTAACAGCAGCTGGAAGAAAAACTGCAGGGCATATCATTCTGCACCCGTGCATACTGTAAACACACGCACACAAAAATGCATAGAATTTGATGGTTGATTCACAACAAACATGAACATACACTTTTTTGCTGCACACATGCAGATTACATGCATGTCTACCATTTGGCTGCTTACATTGGCTTTGTGTATCTCATTAAATGCTGTCTTACTCAGGCACCTGATCACTGCTTGGCTGTTGCCAAGACTTTCCAGAGAGTGACAGACACACACAGAAACACACACACACCAACACTAAGATCAAGTAGGCACACTACCATCCTCACTTCTTATCTGACACCCAAACAAACTGCCACTTCTATGTCATGCACACAAACAGACAGCAAGTGCTTGAGGAATCTTATTATAGAGCGATGGATGGAGGTGAATATATTCTGGATAGTCTTTGAGTTGCGAACTACTTCAGTAATTAGTCTTGTTTGCCTTCCAATCCAATTCAGAAAATGAGTCCATGTTGAGGGCACCAGTGCTGAGGGGAGTTTGTAAGTGCAGTCTGTGCTTAATTATATAAGCAATGCAAAAAGCCTCGAACATTTCTAAGCAGTTTGGGACAGAGGAATGTGTTATTTCCATTTTCTACTTTCTGACAGCTGTTTAACTTCCAGCTTCTTCTGTGTTCCCTAACCCTAACCCAAAAGAAATGTAGTTTCACAAACAGCAGAACTTCTGCTGTTTGTAAAACACTGTCATATATGATGGTAAATGAAAAGTCTGTAGATTTTGGACTAATGGTGGACTAAAGTTATACTTTTCTTATGGAAAATAGGGTATTTTTATTTAAGTAACTACATTGGGGTTACGTACCAGTTGGCTCCTTTGGTGCATCTTACTGAAACATGGTTACAGCAGATAAAACTAAAAAGGTGACTTTTACATGTTACACCAGAAACCACTTCAGCAGACCAAAAATGAATGCAAAACAAACAATGTCATTTGTTCCTACTCTCACTTTGCTCCAGTGAAAGTTCAGTGACCTATTAGGTCCCAAACATAGCAGAACTAGCTAGTGGTTGTGTACAAATGTGTTCTTGTCAGTGTTTCTAGTATGTCTGTGGCTGTGTGTCTGTCACATTTTTATCCTTCTCTCCTCCTATCTTCTTTCCTTTTTGCATATGTTTTATTTTGTAAATATAATTACTTCATTGAGGTCTTTCCTTTTTCTTCATCTTCTTCTTTCACTTTGTCAAGAAAGTCCTCTCTGTCTTTAGGACTCAAACTTTTAGTCTCCACAACAGACATTATATGTAAACCATATATTGTATGTCCAAGCATACGTACAAGAACAACCAAGCTGTTGGAAAAAAAAAAGCATACTTTTCCACTGTGTGTCTCCTCTCCAGACATGTGGATGCAGGGAAAACAACCAGACTTCATTCAACTTCAGTGAACTAGTGTGGATGAGTGAACAGCATTTCTAGGAAGGAGCAGCTCCCAGAAGAATAAAACTAAATCACCTTCCTCCAAGTCAGACTGAGGGAGAGTAAAGAGGCTGGTGAAGTATAACAGAGTATAAAGCACAGCCTGCAGTATTTGGGGATTTGAAGATGGAATTGTTTGACTCCATGTCAAAAGCACTTCAGTGGTATGTGTACATGTTTATTCCACGTAACGGTGAGTCCTAGTGAGCTGCACATAAGACTCCCAAGAGAGGAAGCTTTACTGTACATAGTTATGCAGTGCTAATGGAGGGTTCAGGGTGAGGAGCTCTTTGTAAAGTGCTAGTGCACATGTTTGCACAAGCACATGAAAATTATATTCAAGAAGGCTAAAATTGTCATATCTGGACAGAGATGAAAAGGCAGTGGGCAGAGAGAGACACAGAGGGTCAGGGAGCTTGGAAACAGCAATCCTGCTCTGATTATGACTAAGCGATAAGTCTAATTTTCTGCCCCAGTTGCCGTGGCAGCCAGAAGCAGCTGCGGCAGCAGGGTAACATTCGCTCTGCCATCCCGCTCCTGCAGTCTTCGAGCCGGTCGATTATCAATGATATGGAAAAGCAAAGACAATTGTTCAGGGCTGGATGGCCCAGCACATGCTGGGGCTCCAAGAGGAGGGAGGAGGGTGAAGCAGGCTTTGAGAGAAATTATGAGAGTGAGGACATGTTGCTGGCTTCATCAGTGCACCAGCTCATGCCTAAAGGCATGAGGAACAAGAAAGGACAATCATGCTCATACACATAACATTAACCATATGAAATCCATAGCCATGTAGTGCAGCCATTTAGTAACTGGAAGCTTCCTAGTTCAATCTCCAGCTTCTCCAGAAAATATGTCAAAATGTCTTTTAGTAAGACAATGATACTCCCCATAAGTGTGTGAATATGTGCACAAGTGAAACATATTGTAAAGTGCTTTGAGTGGCCAATATGGTAGATATTTCAATGATTCCCATCTAAATTTCATGCAGGTGATCTTAATTTCAGAAATGGTCATTTGAGGAATAAAAATACTGTACAGTGTCATGGAACTGAAACAGTATAAGTTTAACTTCTGTACTGTATGTCCAGCACTGTTGTTTCAGTAAATCTTTTGTCCCTGACTCCACTTCTCTTGTTAAAATTGTTATATTGTGCTGAAAACCTGCCAGTTAAAAATAAATCCAACCTTTCACTGGCTTGTCCACATAAGATTTTATGTTTGTCTCATTCTTATTCTGCTGCCCCAAGCAAAGAATAAGCTTTTTGGCAAATGCCGTAAAGAAGTAATTGAGAATTACATTATTCATAAACAAGAAATGAGGCTTGTTTATGTCTTATGTCATTTCAGGTGACGTCAATTTTTTTTTTATGAGCATAAATGAAAAGAATGATATTCTCTATGCATAGTCAATGTTATCTTTTCTTACAATAAGTTCACAGCTGCCAAAAACCATCTGTGGTCCTTAATGTATAGTACAATACAAGTATTCATCCTAAAATGTAATGATCTACTTTGAGAGGACAACTGTGGTGACCAAGTTACTCTTGATCTCTTCAAAGTAATACAATTAAATGCATACTGGTTTGACGTTGGTTTGAAAAGCTGAGTTGTTAACAATGAAAATCATCAGTTTCATTATATGTGTCAGTCCTGTAATATCAGCTTTGCTATTTGCAGTGACTCACTTAGGGCAGGGTTGACATTGTGTCTGTCAAACATTGTGTTTGTTGTCTGGGGACAGATAAGGACCTGCCAGTGAAAAAGAAATTCAGCACAAGAACACGCAGATGAATTTGCAATACGTGTACGCACAGAAACACACACTGAGAAAAGGGGGGGGAATCAACATTAAGTGAATCCAAACCTGTCATTTCCACTCTGCTTCTCTGCCTCTTCACTACTGAAGTTGTCACAAAAATATTCTAACAGAGAGACAGAGATCTGACTCAGTGCGACTTACTGCATTTGTGGATGCAGCATACCACACTCACACACATACACACATGCACACACATATATAGACATGGGTGAAAAGAGTTCTTGCTCCTCTACTAAAATTGTCACAAAAAATGTTCTAGATAGAGAGTTAAAGGTACAACTCAACCAGACTCCTTCCCCCTTCCTTATGTTACTCCATCTGCATGCTGCATTTCACACACAGTCACCCACACACAAACATGTATTCTTAGTGAGGACTGACTCTCATAGACTGTATTTCCTTGCCCCTTACCCTAACCTTAACCATTACAACTAAATCCCTAACCTTTAACCTAACCCTGGCCTAAACCCAATTCTAACTGCAAAACCTTTACTCTCAAAAGGGTACTTAAGGCTGTGAGAACCAGCCGAAATATCCTCACAAAGTCTAAATGTCCTCTCAAAGATAGCTTTGAATCAGAATTTGTCCTCAGAGCCAACTACAGACATGTATATATACACACAAACATGCACACACACACACACACATTTCCATGACTTAAAGAGGACACTGTATTTACTTTAACTGAAATTACTACTAGTCTATTCCTAATCCTAACCCTGACCCTTATCTAACCCTAATCCCAGCCTTTAAAACGTCTTCACCTTAAAATCTACTAATTTACGTTATGGCGATTTGATTTTGTCCCCGTAAGGAGGACAAGTCCCCATAATGTGACAGCATAAGAAATACCAAGTACACACACATGCACACACATACACAAGTTTAGTTGTCACAAAGACTCACAGAATTTCAGATAGATGTCATTGAGGCATACAGCCTTGTGCAGTAGCACACACATCACACACACACAGAGGGAGCAAGAGAGAGAGAGCTCTAATCTGCTGTATAATACCACTGTGAAACAGACTAGTATTTGAAGCTTCTTTATCCTGGGGGTATAGTTGGAGCAACTATCAGAGAATAATGATTCACCATCCCTGCATCAATGTGGAATATTCTTACTCTAATACACTTAAACACACACAACCCATGGCATGGGGAGAGAGAGAGAGAAAGAGAGAGAGATACAGACAAAGAGAGAGAGCTTTGATTCATAAAAATTCTCATGAATATTTGTCACTGGATTTCTCAAATACTTGCTACAAGGCCCTAATATCAACCACTCAAATGTCTCCCACTGTGGGCATACAACTTAACTATGTGGTGTTAACAAGCTTTCTTACAGAGGCTAACAGATGTGTTATGAAAAACATTTCTGGGGGAAAGAAGTCCTTGATCATTGTGAGAGTCTCAGCCCACTCCTGCTCTCTGATGAGCTCTTCAAGTGGAGTGTTTGATGAGATTTCTGATGAGTGGTTCATTAAAAATCCATAATGATGTCACAATGTTCATGGAGCTGTTTGTGACACCCCAGTATAGGCAGTGAGATTCCTTGTTGCAGATGATACTGTGACCTTTTGGTTTCAGACATATCAAGGCACCTGAGAGGAAGCATTAAATAAATGAGTTGCATGGGTGACCGGGTATAGAGATGTCCCCAGAGTCTCTGCCTGTTTATTTTTAAACAAAGGTTTCAAAATGACTGCATGAACACAGTCGTGCTGCATATTTGAGCAATATATATTTCAGCAATATTTTGTCATCTTTAACAAAAATCAATCACCACTTACATAAATGTGCTTTTTCCTCTTTAAAATAATAAGTTTTTCACATATTAAATGGATAATTGCATTAATATAACGAGAGATTACAACCTTAGTCTAATCTGACACAGCAAGAAAGCCAGTGCCTCTCCCACAATAATGAATTAATCCTTTGGTATGTGAAAAACAGCTGGTTCTAAAGAGGAAAAAGCACATTTATATTCCAGACTCCACGCTTCACTTAAGTCATGTCAGGATTTGTTTTCTAATCACATCAAATGGATTTTTATCTATCTCTTGTAACTAAACCACAGCCCATTTTCACTTTAAATAAAACTATTATTTTGTGACTATGCTGCTAGAGCCAGAGTTAAAGCAGATTTGTTTCACCATTCCCTCATTCTCATTGGTTAGATGGTGAAAATGAGCAACCTCAAATGTACAGAGGGCACGTAGGTTTGCCTGTGGGAAACAAAGATATGGATAAAAACATATCTGACCCCAACACAAGCCCTGACATGCCAGAAGCTTTTACCTCAGGAGTTCAGAATATTTTATGACCAAGCATATCAAAGCCATCAGTAGAGAAGTATTTGGAGTCAGCATGCTGACAACAAAAGACAAAGCTACTTTAGAAAACAGACAACAGTATAATTTACAAACTCAGTCAGTGTATAAGTCAATCTCAAAAATCACTGTGATGTAGCAAGGAAAAATGCATATTGCATATTATCACTTCATCAAGTCATTTATGGTGATGCACAAAGCAACATTACCTATGTGTTTGCAGGCCAAAACATCAAAAGTTAGATGATGATTGCCATCCTTTTTCATAATAAAGTAATTGATCCTTTAATTCATTCATTTGTTAGGCAACAATACTAGCCATGACACCACTGTGTGTTATTTGATCCATTGCTTATTTTTTATTTTAATAACTTTAAACAAGCCTAAATATGTTTGTTTTTATTATAGT